>JAYDZK010000268.1:18641489-18686963 GCA_034509185.1 Euphonia xanthogaster | reverse complement strand
AGGAAGAGAAGATTTAGTGGCAACTCAATTTACAGTCAATAAAAAGGCTGCAATGTTAAAGAGCTTTTTAAATCTAATGGAGAAGGACATGACAAGAAGCAGTGGCTGGATGCTGAAGCCAAATTCAAGTGCAGTCTCATAAACTGTAACTCCCATAAAGCACTGTGCAACCAAGGAGAAATGAAGTTTAATGATGGTCCTAACTCAAAGCAGGTCACTGCTGGGAGGTGACAGTTGTGCCACCATCTACAACAAATTTTTAAGCATTGGGACTATCTGGATGTTGTGATCAGACTCAACTGGCCAATGCGTGATCTGGGCAACCACAGTTGAAACCTGGGATCCTCATGCCATTTGAGGAGCTCTGGGAAGTCTGAGATATCCAGACAGGACTGGCCAGACGTGCCACAAGACCTACAGAAGACCCTTTTGGAGTAGAAGTTAGAAACTGGGAAGGATATATGAATGAATCTGCAAGGATGCTGGACTATGGCAAGGTGATGGCTGAGTCTAGTTCCAGTTGTCAAGAATCCTCTTAAAGACAGTGCAGAGCTTTAAGTAGGCTACTCAAAAATGGGGTTCTGAAATAAATCTGATGAACCATGACATGAAAACACCTATTTGTCTTTGAGCATTGTACAATGAGAGCAGGAATTTGGCTAAGATATTGATACCTTGCTGTAGGCATCTAATGCACGTGAGATGAATACAGCACTCAGTGATTAAATGAAATGCTCTGATACCATAGCAATGTTTTTAGATGTGTTGGATCATAAACTGCAAGATTTCTAATTCATCTGAATTTTGGATAGTAATAAAAAAATGACCAGAAATTTAATGTTTTACCATAGGCCAAACTAAAAAAGTGAGATAGAGTACAAGTTATTCCAGTGCTCTCAACGGAAAAAAACCCAAAAAAACCAAAACAAATATACACCCACTGAAATCAGAAATTCTCATTTCTCTCCCAGAAACGTCCCAGGCCAGCTTGTGAAGTTTGATGAATATGAAACTACTGATGTGATATGTATTGCTACAGCCCAGAAATGCCTTTGCCTGAGTACAGAATCCCAGCAGTTCAATGACAACCCCGTGCCACATGTGTGTTGTTGTGCAATGTCCAAGCATAAGACAGAATGTTGCCCAGCAATACACAGTGAAGCAATCTGGGAAGAAAAGGAGAGGAGGAGATAACCCAACCCACAGTAAGGGAAAGATCAGAAGATCCTTTGTTCCAGTGGCCTTTGACATCCAGTTGCTGCTGTAGCTCAGGCAACATAAACTTTCTGCTTGGGCTCTCCAGCTGGAACACACCATTGTTCCCTTTGGATGACTGCATTTCTACTACTCCTTCTCAAGATTAGCTGTGTAGTCCAGGTCTGAATTGTGAAGGGAAGCGCAGGGAAGCTTCAGCAAAGACAAAAGCTGTGACCAAGGCTGGCAGAGGTGTGGGACACTGAAGCCAGCTGGGTGCAGAGGAGCAGCACTTTGCCCTGTGCACACCCAGGGCTGTCAGAGGGGTGCAGGGTGGTACCACGCCCTGCAAACACAGAGCTGCCAGTGAGCAGAAGCACGCAGGGGTCAGGATTATTTTTAGAGACAAGAAATGAATGGCCTTCTTTCCTGAGTCATTGGAAAAACATTGGGGGCAGTTTCTGCTAGGAAATGCACACCACCTTTAGAGGTGTGTTTACCTTCTCAAGACCTTTAAATGTTTGTTTACCTGCTGTACATATGGGTTGGGCTTCAGAGGACAGACATACTGGAAGAAAAGGCAATCTCTCAATCACTCACAAGCAGGTCTTTTAGGACAAGCAGATTATCACATTAAATTGTTCAACAAGTGCTGGAGTCGCAGGCCAAGATGTCCCTATAGTGCCTAAAGGAAGTGGGCTGTGGTTTGAGGCATGCCATGGCATCTCCTCTTGAAGAAGTGGTTTTTAAGGTGTCAGCAAGGCCTGTCATTGTTTTAGCAGTTGTTGTCTACAACTCCCCTCTCCCTCATTGGCTTCTCCTAAACTTACTAAAAAAATCTTGTCTGCAGTAGCACTTTAGTGCCATTCATTGTTACTCCAGGAGTGCGGAGTAATTTCAACAAGTTTTCCAACCTCTGGAAATTTAAATAGTTCCCATTTAGCAAAAGATGGGTCCTGGTCCTGGCCTCACAGGGGACAGAGGGATAGGTGACAGTGAGAGGTGACTCAAGACACACCCTTGGAGTGATGCAGTGTGGACTTCAGTCCTTGGAGCACAAGTGCTTCTGCATGTGCTGTTACCTGAGCTGGTCCTGAGCTGGGCTCTGCCAGCTCTTTGTGGTGGGAGTGCGGCTGCTCTTGGGTTTGATTGCTGAGTGCTCAGGGTGCTTGAGGAATCTTATGGCATCCATGTCTTGAGAGAGCCAAGCAGATGGATGTGCAACTCCTGCCTTAGCCCTAGGGTCCTGGAGCTTCAGGAGGGCTCCCAGACTTCGGGGCTAAAGCAGGAGTTACACATCCATCTGCTCAGCTCCACCAAGAACAGAGCATTGGGCCAACTCCCACTTAGATGCTGCAGAAATTCAGAAGCTAAAACACAAGGCCCTGGTGGGGTTTTGATGCTCCAGGGCAAGGCAGCATTGCAGGCTGAAGTTCTGGATCTAAAAATTCCCCACTTTTGGGGAAGTTTGGGCTGTATCTGCCATTCTTAGGGTCAGTGCACTGCAGAGTGTCCCTCAGCTAATGCCACAACACATCATCATGCCAAAGTCCTCAAATGAGCCAGCTGTCTGAGTATTCATCCTTTGCCCTGTGATGATGGGAAGGTTGATGGCTGGATCCTGTCCAGATAAGGATGGAGATCCTGGATGGAGCACACGCTGAAGCACTGGGAGGAGAAACATTTCTCACTGGCTCTCATCCAGACTTTCAAAGCAGCAGAGTCAAGGGAATCATGTGAAACCCAGGCACAGAGTCAGCACTTAAATCATTGGCAGTCACAGTGTAAAGTAAAAACTTAATTGACCTCTCTGATACCTACCTGATGCATTCCACCAAAAGTATGCCACATTTTTTTTTCTTTTCTTTTTTTTTTTGTGTGTGGTCTACATTACTTTCTTAGGTAAAAATTTAGGAAGAAAATGTCCGTTAACACAGTTGAATGAAATGGCAAGTACTGCATAGTAAGACAGCATGGAGCCTGTACTTTTAATGCAATTAATTCTCTCATGGCTTAATAAATTAATTAAACTAGTGTAGTCAAGACTGAAGTTCAAGAAGCACAATTGTGAGGGTTCTTTTATTTTTAAATAGACAAGCATTGAGATCCTTAAAAGGCAATTTTGCCTACTCTGAGGTCTTGACTGCTGCATTATTGAAATAAGGCACCTACAAAAATATGTGCTTTTTTGACGTGATATTTTTATTTTTTCGCTTTGAATATGCTTTACAAAATTGGACTGATTTTTTTTAATGTAAATGAAATTACCAGCACTTTTGTATCCTAAAATCCTTTAAAAACACAAAGGAATTCTGCTTTGCTATACACCTATGTGTCAGAAGAGCAGGGCTTTTGCAGGTGTTCACCACTCCTTAAAGGAATGCAGGAGACACTTCTATCCCTTGTAGAAACGTGCTCCCCATTTTTCTATACAGGATGACATGGCAAGAGGTTCAGAGGAGATAGCAGGAGGTTTAGGTGGGAATCACCCAAATCTCAAAAACGTAGTCAGCATTAAGTTACAGTCAGTGGTAGGCAATTCTCGCCTTCCTTGCCCAGGCTCCACCCTCTCATTCCCATCAGGCTGCCTGTGACATTTTAGGGCTCATGCAGTTGTACAAGAAACAGATCTGGTCTCATGGGAAAAGAAACAAAAGTTGCCTTCTGGTGGATCTGTTCACTGAACTGCCTTGGTGCACATTTTGTTGCTTTTATATTCCACTGGCATGAACCATCTTCTGATGGCACTAGTCAATACTACATGGGCTTCTCTTCATTAGGCAGTGCTAGTAAATTATTATTCCTTTTGCTTTGAGGTCTTGGGAGTACTGAGACAGAGAGGCCAAGTGACTTTTCAGAGCCCACAAGGACCAGTCTGTGTTTCTCAGCCTGGTGCTGGGTGTGAGAGCATGGCTCACTCTTAAGGAATATGAAAGAACTTTGCAGAGCGAGCTGTTTAGAATCTTCCATGCCCACACAGCCACAGACCAATGTAATTTCTGCAAAAATGATAGAGGCTTCTTAAATCCTGGCTTCCCATGGCTTAGGCACAATCTCAGATGCCTCAGTGCTCATTTTAATTTGTTAGCTCTGACCAGCCAAGGAGCAAGGTGAGGGATGTGCCAGCAGCAGCAGCCAACAGGTCCTCACAGGCACTGTGTTTGTGACTCACATGCTGAGGGCATTTACTCACACCTGCAGCACTGGTGAGCGTGCAGGATGTCTGCTGCTCCTTGGTGGTGGTGACAGCTCTGCTCAGTCCCGTCCCTCGGTCACCTTGTTCTTCAAGGACTGATCCCCATGACATGTGGAGGGAGCATTGCCATTTATCAGGACTTAGCTGGGGCCTAATATGCAGTTTGGTCACTGCACTTGCAGAAGGAGAAGCTGGAAGAGCTTCAGAGGGGAGCAGCATGAATGAGTTCTGGTCCAGAAGATAAGATTTGTGGATTGTGAGAAACGGCTGCTCACTTTGAAAATTTAAAAAGGTTTATTAAACTTTGACAAAAATACAACAAAGGACTACATAAGGAAAAAGCTGCAGCACTGGGAACTGCCCACATGCATACTACATGGCCAGTTCATCTTCAAGATAGATGCTCAGTCTTTTATACCCCTGGGGCTTGCACCAGCCAGCCCGGGCACCTCCCAAAGTCTGTCAATCAGCTCTTCTTTGCCATTTATCAGCGGAAACTGCTTTCTTGTAACTTGGTTGGAGGTCAGGTGTTGCCATGCTGCACCCCCTAAGCACCAAGCTTTTCCATTCTCAGCTGCCCCAGGTAAGGGACACACGTGCAGCCTTCTTTGTACCTGTCCTAGACAGCAATATGGGGGCGGAAGGGAACTATGGAGATAAAGGAGGACATCTAAACTACAATAACATAACTATACATCACTAAAGCTTTTCTTAATATTCACACAATAGTTATCCCTTAATTGTGGGAGCCAATCATCTCATGATCCATCTATAACACACTGAAATAAAGAACTGGACCTTCATACTAAGGAGCAGATCAGACAGAGAAATCTGTTGCCATAAACAAGCAGGACTACCAACACAAGTGGGTGATGGGTTGATAATAAAGAATACTGCATTACTGCTAGGATAAAAAACAGCAGCAAGAAATAACAGGAGAAAGGTAGGCACACACAGACACTATGCATCAATAGGAATCTCCCAGTGTGCACATCCTGGCTTCAGCAGGCTGTGTGAACCCATGGACCAGCCTGGCTCCTATTTGTCTGCAAACACACATGCACAACTACATGCATCTAGTGTTTAGTTAAGACATGCAGAGAAAAGAAAATGGAAACTAGCAGAATTAAGGAAGATGCCTGTATAGACAGAGTTCCCATGGACAACTGAGTGGGATGGCCCATACCTTTAGTGCTACAAGTCTAGCTGCAATTTGTACCCTTGAAATAAATTTCTAACTTGTAATGACAAATTAATTTGCTTCTTTAGATGCCTGACTTTGGAGTCATTGCAACATGCTGCTGTCACAGCCCTGGAAGGCGATGCCTTATTCAACCTTAAAACAGGCACCATCTCCCGCCCTGCAAGAAAGTTCTGCTGGTGAGAGCTGCGTCAGATGTACAGGACCTTCCAGTTCTTAGTCTTTCCTGGAGCAGCTACCAAGTGCTCATGAACATCACCCAGAATGCTGGTACAATGGCTATGGGCCCAGTAATCCACCAGGGACTTTGATGGTAAAGTTGTCCACCTTTTAGTCCCTTCCAGTCATGCAAGGTAAAACAGGCCAGGTCTCTGTGTGATGATAAATCCTTCAAAGCAGTTTCCCTTAGCACACTGCTCTTGTCAAGAAAGTATTTTCAAACCTGTACCTAAAAAACTAAGGCGAGATGCTGAGGAATCCAGCTATCCTGCCCTATCCACACTGTCCTGAAGGTGTCTGGGGACACAAGGCATGGAAGACAGAAGACACGGAAGACTCTGTCTTTACAGTCAAGCTGGGCTTTTCAGCAGATTCATGAGAATGTTAGTAAAGTCCCACATGGCATCCCACGCCTTTTGATGACTTTCACTTTGGCGAAGATTTTTTTTTTCATTATCCATGCCATGTCTCTCATATCTTCCCATCAAAGTTGTGTCTTCCTCCTTGATTTTTTCCCCTGCTTTTACAGCATCTGTGAGGTTAGTTTTGGCATGTTTTGGTCCTTTGCACTGCACCTCATTTCCTCCCAGACCATTTTCTTGTAGTCACTAAATCTCCCAATTTTATAGGTTTTTTTGTTTTTTTCCAATTGCATGTCATTTGATCATATCTCCTTTCCAGAGTGTTTGTAAGTCTTGCTTTTCTGTTTCATTTCCTTTTGGGAAGGGAAACGAAATCTTGCAATTTCAATGGGGATCACAGCACTAGAGAAAGGGCAAGTGCCCTCATTTCCCCTTTGCAGCAAAAGGGACCAAATTGTCAGGAGATCAACTGACCTCCTAAGGCTAAGAATCAGTGACACAGCTCAGGCTCTGCTCCTCCAGCAAGCAGCTCACTCTTTTTCAGCAAGCTTCAAGGCTCAGGAAAGATCAAGACCCCAGAGATGTCTTAGTCCCCTGTGGGTGATCATGGGGGGCTACACCACACCACATTCTGGGTAAGGGACAGTCACACAGTGCACAGAAATTATTGATTGCACACCCGTGTGTACATTCTCCCCACTCTATTATAAACCAGTCCTATCTATTAACTCTGTGCACAAGGATGTTTTTTATTGCTTTTCCACTTGTGTTATAGTCACTACTGTTGTAGAAAGTAGATTGAACATGAAGCAAATTCATGTTTAGAACATAGAGCTTATTTCAGAATCCTTCTGCATTTGATTCACTATCAGCCTATATGTTTTATAACAATGCTAGTGTTTCAGTTGCCTTTCCTTCTCCTTTAACATGGAGATTTTTATTACTGCCATATCTTTTAAAGGTGGCAGCAGTGCTGCCCAGGGGCTTTGGACATACAATCACTGTTGGCATGACTGCAGCAATAACAAGTGGTGCTGAGGCAGCACATGAGGCTAAAGGGGGGGTTAAGGTCAGTCATGAGGGAAAACTTCAGGCCTGTTGTGAGCAGTTGTGGTAAATGGCAACAGAGCAACTCATCGCTTTGCCAGGGAATCTCAGTAAGTCGTCTCCACTTTGCAGTACATGATGAAATTTTCCTGGCAAATTTATTTTCCTCAGGGTTTGTTTTGCAGACTACCCATCATCTGAGAAATGAGGGGAAGTGGGGAGCAGGAAAACAAACACTCAACACACCTTTTCTGAGTTGCACAAGGGGGTAACAGCAGAGGGTGCAGTGACAGTGCTGTGGGCAGCTTCCTCAGTGGAGAGGGGTAGAAAGGAAAGGGAGAAAGGGAATAGGGCAGTGCTGAGAGAGGAGATGCAACTGGGGAGACAGAAGACCAGCTTGGTCATTTGTGAATGAAGCCTTTGTGCTACGAGCTTGGGAACAGCGTCTCGGGCCATCACATCCAAGGCAGTTGGAGTGAAAATTCCCCCATTCCTTTAGTGGCAGGCCTTATTTCCATCAGCTTGTGGCAGGCCTTATTTCCATCAACTGACGGGCAATCCCAAAGCCAAACCAAAATCTCCCATGCCAGCCATACACCTCCAAAGCTCATATGACAGTTTCACATTGGAGACTATGCCTAATAAATCTACCCAACTGCTTTGTGCTAAATCTCAGCTGGGACAAATCACTTCTGTCAGACAAGCTGACCTTTCTCACTGGTTCAGTTATAAACTGATGTAGCACTGCTGAACACATTTGACTTCTGAGCTTTGAATTTGTTCAAACACCATGATTTTTGGTACAGTATGACTACAGACAGAAAAAAAAAAAAAAACAGAAAAAGAAGAGGTGAAATGTTCAAAGAAAAGAATATATTATATTGTTTATCTTTCAGAGAAATGAAGCAGTACCAATGGCCCTGCAGGAAAGAGAAATCTCAGGTTCAGTAATATCCTGTTTCTAATAAATAATCTGACATTTTCAGTATGACCCTGTTGGAGGCAGCAAAAACACAGATGTCTGAAAGCAGATGAGGAGTGGTTCAAGTAGGTGCATTCACACTTCAAGGAGTTCTCAAAGCTGCCCTACACCTCGTGTGCAAATGGAAAAATGGCTGGAATGATAACACATGTGCTACTTGTTTGGTTGTTTCTGGGAGAAGCATCTTCTAGGACCAGCCAATCATGAAATCATTCTCTTAATGCCCCCTGAATGATTACTATTATCTGCCTTCTCATTCACCAGAGGTTTCACACTTGCTTGGGAAAATTCAGATTCTGTCATCTTTCCTGATCACAGTGTCAGGCACAATTTACCAAGGAAGCCCGCTGAATTTCCTTTGAATTCATCCTTATTTTAATGTCCAGCCAGTTTCAGAGGAAAAAAAAACAAATGAAAAACCACAAATAGCTTTGTTTCTTCCCATTCTGTAGACGAAATACAATCTTGATTTCATGCATCACTAACACACCTTTGTGTGAATACATATAATGCACACATGAGCATGCTCCCCAGAAACCCATGATCCCTTTACATAAAAGTACAGAGATGCTATTTTTTCACCCAGGAGCCAGCTGCAAGTATTTTTAAGTAGGATAACTTGTTCAACGGTTGAGCTGAAGGGCCCTTATGGATCCAGATCAGGGCCCTGCTGTATTAAAGCTTCATACACACCAGTCCCTCACCCAGACACCTGACTCATAGCAAGCAGCCCAGAGAAGAAGCCTGAAAGGAAAATAGACCAAAAGGCCACTTCTATTTCACAGCATTTGTAGACAAAGGCAGAGTTGCCTTTGGATACAATTTCTAATTTCAGTCTTTATCTCACTCTGATGCCAGTGGAGCCGGGATGGCTAAGAGGGGTGTATGCTCCTTGGCCACTGCAGCTTATTTTTGGTTTGTGCAGTTTTCTTTCGATCTGTGTTGAAACAATGAGCTGTGGACTAGAAATGTCCTCCATTTATCAGTTGTTTTAGCATTAAGCTTTGGCAGAAGAAGTGCTAAGGCAGCAGCATTTCAGTCTCCACAGCTGAAACAGACTGCAGTTGTTAACTGGGGTCTGCAGATGGGACCCTGTGTCCAAAGCCCCAGTCCTGAACATCACCTCTTGGCTTTTTCTGTTGTTGTTGGCTGTTCAGCAGTGCAAATGATCATGGGCAACCTGACTTCCAGAGCCACTTTTCATTTAGAAGGAAGACCTCCAACCACCTCAGTGGTGGTCTGTCCTAAACCAGGTTTCATTAACATTTACTTGCTTTAAGAGGTAAGGGCCTGTGCAGCAAATGCAGCAGAGATGGTGAGTGCCTACCAAACACACCTGCATTAGCCTAAGCTAGCAACTTATTTCATTGCATTTTTCTTATTTTCATTTGGAAAGAAACTACAAAAATATTTGCTTTGACAGAAAGACAACTTCATACAAAACACTGCAGCAAAAGAATAAGACAGAATAGAAAAAACATATTCAAGTCACTTGGAGTAGCAGTTACAGCATAGTAGCATCTTATTAAGGAAAGAATAAGTGTCACACTGCACACATGCCTATTTTTACATCAGCATGTGTGCTCATGTAAGACCTTGAATTGTCTGATGAATGTCTTTGGTTTCTAAACGTATCTCATTTCTTTTCTTCCCTGCTCTTTCACTCCAGGCCTCTAAAAACTATAGGACCAAAAGACAATTGCCTCTCATGACTTTATTTCATTCTTGAGAATATAAATTAGAAGCAGCAAGCCAAGGAGACCTTGGGATGATTTTAA
Organism: Euphonia xanthogaster; assembly: GCA_034509185.1. Classification (NCBI taxonomy): domain Eukaryota; kingdom Metazoa; phylum Chordata; class Aves; order Passeriformes; family Fringillidae; genus Euphonia; species Euphonia xanthogaster. The sequence goes on along the minus strand of JAYDZK010000268.1, from coordinate 18,676,984 downwards.
TTGCCTGAAGTTCCTTTTGGAAAAGAGGAGAATAGATATGCAAGGTCCTTGATGAAAGACAGATGGATGACAAAAGTCTACATCGTCGTAAACTGCTGCAGCAGAAACAGGGGTGTGGCAACACTTATTTGAGCACACACACAATTATACCATCTCCTCACAAAGACAAACTAATCTTAGAGGGTCCCCACAGCTGGACAGTAAGTTTTTGGGATGAGACTATAATATGTATGCAGATGCAACAAAATTAATTACAACTGGACAATGAGAAAGGAGGGGAGGAAAAAAGGCAAAGTCAACAAATTATTCATTTCACTGGTTCAGCAGCCATGCTTGCACTCCTGCAATAATGCACCTCCAGCTTGTCCAGGAGGAATTTTCCCTGTGTCACAAGGCATCTACACTTTGCCTTGTGCTGTGTCTGCTAGGACTTGTTTCTTATTGTTGCCTAGATTTGCACCTCACTGACAACCAGAAGGATGTCACAGACTCCTTTCATACAAATCACAGAAAGAAATCAGAGCTAACAGGGTGTCTTTCAGAGGGAACCACCGTCTCTTGTTTTAATCTGACATTGTCTTATGCAACCAACCTCTTGTTCCTTGTCCTGAAGTTTACAAAGATCTGTAAAGCCCTACTCCCCTGGGGTCTGGTTAACCTCTTACATTGTTTGTATCAGATTGGTTGCTTATTTGTATTTGCCTTTGTGAGCCTGTTCCACCTTTAGTGTGCTGCTGAGGAAGTGGAGTGAAGGACACTGAAGAAGGACAAAAGGAAGCCAGAGCTGTTGAGATCTCAGTTCGACAGGTTGGCACATATCATTCAAGTGCTGTAACTATTCTCTACCAAAATTTTCACTGCTGGTAAGACAAGAAATATTTTCAGGGAATGTGTAGGTAAAAAAAGCGAAGTATAAAGATCAATATCTTTGTGACACCACGACTTCTGAAATTCAGTTACACCCTTACCTGAAGGGCTAGTAGCTCAGCAGATGCTTGCTCAAGTATGCTCAATGGTGCTTGTGTAGATCAAGGGTAAACCTTCTTGTTTGGATGCTGCTTCACCAAGCACATGAGGTCAATTGACTGACTCTTCTTTTGGATTGCCAAGGAAAAGAAATTATTCATTGTCTGATTTATAATTAAAAATATTTTATAAATTCATGAAAGAGCAAATGGTTTCACTGTTTAAGAACAAGTAGTTATATAGTGTCATGTTTAAGTTTTTAAAGAAAGGAGGACACCAACGAAGATATTTGACAGCTCTGAAAAAGGAACATGGAAAGTAAGTTACATAGGGACACTAATGGTTTTACGGGAGACATTTCAGCCTCACAAAGTCTTTACAATTCTCTAGTGAGATTTCTGGTCTTCTCCTGGTGGATCAGCATTGAGAACATACCCAAGTGGTCCTTCATCACCCCAAGCAGCTGAAATAGAAGGCACATGGCAATAGACTGAGAGGAAATAAAATTTTGCTCAGAAAAAGGACAAAAATTTTAAGAAATTGTATTCAAACTACTTACAGGAAAAAAAAAAAACCAACAAAACAAAACATAGATATCCACAGGAAGAGATTTGTATCCTATTTGGCTGCTTTTGATGCAACTTGAACATAAGAGCCAGTGTACTGAATCTACACTTTCCAAAATGGGACTGGGGCAGGAATTCTGTGCCCTATAATTTGATTAATACGTCGCCAGAAAGCAGCAAGCTGGATGTTTGCTTTTATTAACTCCTTCAGCTCAAACTTCTGTAGTTTCAGTACACTCCTTGAACTCCTGGACCATTCAGAGTCATGGAGAGCCATTTTTATGATCCAGGACTTGTGAACCCAGACCCTGGTCCATAGCAAAAGGCCATTCATGTTTCACTGCCTAAGAGCTGTCAAGAGGGACACTGAAAGAGCTGGACTCCACCCCAGCATGTGAAGTGGCCAGCACAGCTTTGCATTCTCCTGTGCACTGTGATCCAAGGTATGGAAACCAGCTCCAAACTCAGTGGACAGTGCACCAATAGCATGGATCATTAATAAGAGTTCATAACATGAAGAAGACAGTGTCTCCTAAGTATTACAAACCACTAAACTGAGACTGTACCAGGAGAAATTGAGAGGAAGTGATTCATTTTCCCAGGGAACACAGGCTTATAAAAAACCTCTAGACATCACAGGACTGGGAACATTGACTTCCCAACAGTGTTACAAGGCATCATTATAGGATGAAGTGTCCAAATAGTGACAGTAGGGATAAAATGTCAACTGCTCGGAAACAGAAAGCAGCCTCATGTAGGAGATATTAAAAGTTTTTGGAAGTCACCTTACAGGGAAATATGAAATCCAGGCTGGAGCTGGATTTGTACTGCTGGTGTTCACTGCTCAAGGGGACCAGAGAGGACAAAAGTAAACAGAAGCCCACATTTCTCTTTTTAATGCTGATACTTTTAAAATTATTTTTTACTTTTTCTGTAAGTTAAATTGATGTTGCAGGTAAAGCTCTGAAGTCAATATGGATGCTAGAGCCTTTTGTATTAAGATTGGCTACCATCTTTTCAAAGTATTTACAAAATATTGCTGAACAGTCAGACCTCTCACCTCTTTCCTATTTGTGTTCTGTGAACCACTACATGCATTGTAATGCAAATGGTACAATATGTCTATACTCGATTCTTTCCATATTGTCACCACATCTGACAAGACGTGATTTTCAGAGCCAGTGAAAGCCATCATTCCTCCCACACAACTGGTGCAGGAGTGTTCTTAGTTATTTGCATTGGAGCTGCAACAGGACAAGGACCACTGCCACATTTAACAGTGTGGAACATCTTTTATGCCACTCTCAACAGCAGAATGATCTTGTAAGGGCCAGCTCCCTTTAAAACAGGCCAACTTCCAGCACAAGCATGAAAGCCTTTAGTTCATATTGCAGATGTAGGTAAAAATCCAAAAGTAAAGAGGAGAGACCAGAACGCTCCCCACAAGGCCCCCAGCAGCACCACGGCCCCACCCATTCCCGCAGTGGCTGCTCCTGCTCGCAGCACTGTGGGCATTTCACCACACTGCCCCTGTTGGGCTGGTTCCAATTCATTCTCACTGCCTGACAGACGTGACCTGTGAGAAGCAGCTGACAAGCAGTCAGTTCATTGCCTCTTGAAAGACTCAGTCACTCAGTCACTGCCATTCAATCTTGATTTTTCATAAGAACAAGAATGTGCTGTTCCAAATGTTGCACTCAGCATCTTGGAATGATGCCTTTGACCAGGGGCACTGGGGCCAGCAGAAAAATGGATTATTACACAAGACACTGTCTTTGTCCATTTCTACAGTTTAAGGGAAAGATGCAGACACTCAGCCAACTGACTGCTCAATACTGTTGCTTCTGTAATATCCAGGACACTGCTAGATTTCTATTACAGAGACATGACCAAACTGTTCTTCTGAAATAAATGTCAGACTCCTTGATTCCTCAAAATGGTGCAAGTGAGTGCAGGAGATGATGCTGCGCCTGCAGTGGGTAAGTCATGGCTTATGGTAAATAAAGATGCATTAAAGCAAGGCTGTACTTAAAAGTGGCAAAAGAAGTATGACTTGAGAACATTATTTTTTTGAGCTGTTGATTTGTGTCTCAAAATTGTTTGTATTTGGAAGTTCTTTACCTAGAAATGCAATTGTTTGCTAAATCATAAATATTTGGGGTTCTTCCCAGGAACAATCCCCTGACTTCCTCAGATCAGAAAATTATTTAGGCTGCACTTGGCTCATGCTCAGGCACTTCTTTTTATAAAACTGAACACCTACAAATTATATTATAGCAATTATAAATATATCGCTTTACAAATGAGGAGCTGAGGAATTTCATGGTGCAATCTCATAACTAGACAGATGGGAAATTACAGAAAGAGGGAAAAGGAAGATTTTTTAAAAATCCACATAATTAAAATGGTGAGATGAATCCCTAGAGCACACCTAGCACTCACCAAAACCACATCATGCACTCTGATGCACTGGCTCATCACATATCCATTTCCCTAGAGAGAACTGAGTAGTGATTGATCATGTATTCATGGGCTATTACAAGGTTTCAAACGATGCTCTCATTAGAAAGACTGGTGTAAACCTGTTGTTTAATTGCTGCCAGGTAGATTCCTACCTGCTGGCACACTCCCCTCACCTGCTTCACCGAATATCTTCACAGCCAAATCTCTTCCTCTCACCCCAAGCTCTCAAAGTGCCACACCAAATGTGGTCAAAACATACTCTTTAGCACAAGTGAGCAGTGTTTCCTACTATAGATGTGCAAAACTGAGATCTGCAGGGACACGGGACAACTCCATTCCCTCATCAGTCATCATGGGATAAAATGAAGAACCTGGGATGCAAAGACTCCCTCTGAACCATCCAAGCTCTGTTGCCATCCATCACAGGTAAATACATTCTGTAGGCTCCATCTTAAACAAATCTTCTTCTCCCTTTGTATTACCTTTTCCTTAAAGCAAACCATCAGTGAACACATTTCCAGGTTCATCCTTCTTGAATATGAGTGACCAGAACTGCACTCTTGATTCCCAGTACATAATGGCTGTAAAGCTCCACTCTATCAACTGCACAGGGAGGATTGCATTTGCCCTTCCTCCAGCTGCATCGCATTGATTGGCATCTTATGCTGCAAAATACGGTACAGATTTAAAAAAAAAATATGTTGTACAAATTAACCCTTTTCTGCAATAAAATAATTGAATTTCTAGACAAAACAAATGCTACTAGTCTTATCTGGACCAAGCCACAAGCACTAGTGCCTCACTCCTCTCTGAGTTATGAGTCCATTTTCCAGCAAAGCAGATTATGTTTAATCCTTAGGTGAATAACCTTATACTTGGTACCATGCCATTTTACAACATTTCTACTGCATAATCTTCAAGGTCATCCAATGCTTCTTGCACAGTATCTTGATCTTCCTTTTATTGATGTGCCTCACAACTTCATGTCAGTAACATAAAGCTATTTCATTGACTCTCTCTACTTTCTGAGCCAAAGTCACTAATAAAAATATTAAGCAAGATTAGTCCCCAAACCATTTCCTGAAAAAGTCTCAATAACCTCCCTCCAACCTTCCTATCACTTCCTGGCATCTCCTTGTTACCCACATGCTTCTGCTACTTTCTAATCCCCATCTTCTCCAGTTTCTCCAACTCCCTGTGAATTGTGGCTTCAAATAATTTCTGTTTATTGCATTTCTTTGCCAAGATGATCAGTTATTTCATTACTTAAAGGTATCATATACATTTAGCACAATCTCTGAAAACCTGATGTTGTATTCATTTGGTCACTTGCCGAGGAAAACAACTCTGGCACAGGCACATCCTGCAGCAGAGCAGGGAATTGCAGCAAGCCAGGCAAGTTTCTGGAGCCAAGAGAGCCACAGAGAGTGCCAACACCAGCTGGGAGCTGGCAGCTCCCCAGGGAGTGGCTGCAGAGGTGTAGGTGGGATTGGGAGGGACAGTGGATGCCTCTGCTGCCACATTAAGTAATCCTGGGTACTGCTGGTGAACGGAGCAGGCAAATAGGGCATGGCACGGCAGTTCACAGGTAGGGTGCCTCTCCACAGGAAGCCATTCCACTGGTCCAGTGGGAGAATTAAGGTGCACACTACTCAGCAACTGGTCAGTCTTTGTGGGTCCCTTCCAAATCAGGATAATCTTTAAGTTTTTTTTCTATTTTGTGTTCATTCTTGATTGTTCTCTGCCTCTCCAGCTGATCTATAGTAGTGAATATTAGCTGAGGTCAGATTAGTATGTCTGCCTATCCCTGAGATTCCCTGTTGTTTAGTCAAATGGGGTAAATTCAGATTTCACATGTTTATTTTAAAAACCCACAAAATTCTTACTTTGACGCCAGGACTTCATGTACAAATTGTAGCATGATTCTGGGAAAGATAAAACTAACCCCTCAGGCACGTCCATGAAGTCTCGAAGTTCCGCACCACCTAGAATAAGGTAGCTATCTCTCCTTCAGCTCTCCCAGAGCTACTGTCACCTTCCTTTTGTCCACCCCCAGTATGGAACAAAGGTGGAAAAGTATTGGCTTGATCAGGTCCAACAAAATCATTTTTCCTGAACAGAAAGGCAGAGCAGTTTCTTAGTTTTGGAGCTCCAACAATGTTACCTTTAATTGTAACCCACCTTTATTGCATAGTACATCTTCTCCCATCCTCCCCACTCTTTCCTCACTTTGTAATTATTTGATTGCAAAATCTTTTTTCTATTTGCTTTATTTGCCTTTGCTTTGAGTCCAGCTCAAGCTGATTTTTGACAGTTCTTTCTCTCTAGGGAGACATGCGAAATTTTCCTCTTAGTTTTAAACTTTTGTGCTTACTTAAGCTACATCATTAATTTACACCTAGGGCCTAAAAATTCAATTTCTGCTTTTTAGAACTTTTTAATGTCAAAAGTGGGAATCACCCTCAGGATAAGAGTAATGTTAAGACTGAGATTGTCCAACAATCATGTTCACTGTAGTTTAAGCATCCATCCTGAATAAGATTTTTCTAACTTACATGGCCTGAAGACTGAGAAGAACAGGCAAAACTCGCAGAACAAATCTCATCCATGTTGCTTCACTCCTCATTAGATACCACATTCTCATATTATTTCAGTCTTTGAGGTTGAGCAGTTGATTGTCTCCATAATTAATTCTTCCACTTCCTCTCAGTGACAAAGGGGGAGCTCCATGAGTATCTGATAAGTTGTATGTTTGCTCACATTAAAAATGGGAATGCCTCCCAGGATCCCACATAATGAGCAACAATAATAAAAGATGACAAGGACCAGGAACACTTTTTTCTACTAAATACACATTGGAAGAGATAGGAAGACTAGAAGAAAAGGGTTACAGTTATTGCTTGCTCACTAGCTCTGCTTAAATGTGTGTGAGCTCCTACCCATTACCATGACTCATTAGCAATTTCCCTTCCACAAACACTGTACAAAATGGACAAAGAGGTATTTGTGTCAAAGTGAATCCCTGTCCTCAGAGGGCTTCTGACACCACATTGCACTGGAGCCATGAGGCCCCCATTTAGTCAGGGAGCCTGGGACAGGCCCTATGACTGCTGTGAGGGGCTCCCATGCAAACCTCAGCTTTGACAGCTCTCCATCACTTCCAATGGGCGACAGCTCCAAGGGCAGAGTTAAACTCTCTTGTACCTTATAGTGTCCCAGGCTTTCAGCCTGCTCATCTTCAGGCTCCTCTAGAACAGTTGATTTAGTGGAGATTGTTTTGTAGTAGCAAATGTCTCTTCCAACAACTCACATTATAGAGTAAGAAAGGCAGAAAAACTGAGCAGTACTTTTTTCCATTATTAATTATCAAGGAAGTGTATTTAAGAAATGAGTAAATTGAAGAGCATTTATATCTAAATGAAGGATAGAATTCCGCCTCTCATATGCTCTCAGAAGACTAGAGGAAATGTGCCACAGAGACATCTGGATGTTTTTCAGGACTTGAGTACTCTCCATCTGGGACCATAAATAAAAAAGTAGCACTGCAAAAATTTCCCATTTCTAGACCAGACAATAAAATTACCTACCCCCAGAATCACTAGATGCCAGAACAGAAAAAAGTACAGCTTCACTTTTAATAATTACTGATCAAAACTGAGCTGTATTTAGATGTGACAGTAGCTAGGAGAGAAGTGGTACCATGCCTGCAGATCAGCCAAACAGAGCAACACAAATGGCACATCCAACAGGAAGTACTGACACGTGTGCAAGCACAAAGCTGAGATGCAACAAGTTGACCCAGGCCTTATCCTGTTGCCCATGTGTCCACCAGAGCCCTGCCCAAGTGTCACAGGAGACAGCTGGTCAGCATGCCTGCTTGCAGGAACCAGCTACGCTTCTCAGAAGATGCACGCACTCCAACACAGCTGGAAAAGGCAGCTGACAGCGAAACTCTGGCAAGAGTCTACTGTTATACTGGCCAAATCCAAACATTTGTCCAAAAACCCAAACAAAGCAAGCCAAAATTCCCTCTGCGGTCAAGTGGACTCTTGTATAAACATGGCTAACCAAGGTCTTTGAAACAGTGACTCTTCTCCTCTTAGACCTCTGACTCATTTCTGGAAGCACTTCTACAATTAATACTAATGAATTAGAGTTAATACTAGTACTAAAACTGATGTTTCAGAAGCTGCCTGGACAATATGGGTAATGTGGATGCCCATAGACTTCTATTTTTAATGGGAACGCAGCATCCAGATGTCTTAAAACACTTCTCTGTTCGCCACACAGCATGTTAACCCCCTTCCTTGATAATATGCCATAACTCAGTGGCACAATCCTGATATAACGACCAGGGTAGTGACCTCCCTCTGAAGCAAAAAGGTTTCTCCAGGCAGAGAGGACTGGAGTGGGAACTGCTATTCCTGAGAAGCCAGAGCAGAACAGTGTTCTTCACCATTGACAGTGGCATGTGCCTTTGCCTGCCCAACTCACACACTCTCAAGCTGAAGAGAGTTTAATGAGCCATTCTGCCAGCTAATGCAAAGGTTTTATACCAGATAAAACAAGGAGTAATTGCAGCTTTAAAATGGAAAATGTTCTCTCTTATATAAAAATGCATGATTTCACTAAAGAGGTTAATTTACATTTATTGTTTGTAGAGTGATTACTATGTATTTCTTGCAAAATATGCATTTCTTAAAAGCTGACAATCATTTAGAAATTGTTTAGAAAAATTACCTCCCTTGAAACTACGTAAGGTATTTCAGGCTAATCTCACCTTCATCATTTGTTCTTCATCTTCAAGGTAGACTGGCCAGCTCAGGATTCCCACACTTCATCCTCAAACCCTCCCCAATTCCAGTGGTGAAATGTCAAGTCTCCAGGCCTCTTGTAGTGCATTTTCCTTACTTTGGCTGGGTTCATCTGAGCACAGCCAAAGCAGGAATTAAAACTAAACCCTGCAAAGTAACTAGAGCAAGTCTGTGATCCAATATAAGATTCAGTTCTTGTTTTCCATTTCCCATACGATCCACTTCTCATTAAAACGGGATGAAAAACATATTTCAGTCCACCACCAGTGGCTTGGGGACAGAGTGGATTAATTACCATAAATGTTCTTCTACACAGATTTCACAGTCTGGTACCACCAGGTCACTGAGGTAGTTTGCAAGGCTAGAGCACCATTAAGTTTTGCCTCTAGGGCAATGCAGGTTCCTGGCAGAAGCAGCAGTGATGCTTATGCTGCTGTCACTGCACTTAGGAAATTGTCCTTTACCCATGTAGCACTGGCCTTGTCTTAAGAGAGGATGTAATTTCCCAGCTGTAATCTCCATAAGCATTTCTGAATGGCACTTTGATGCCATGCCTGTAAATACTGATGCCAAAGAACAACTTAAATTAAGAGATAATGGGGCAAACATTGGCCTATATATTGAATTCCTTTTTTTTTTTTCATCTTGCAGAGTAGCACGGCACACAAAAAGAGTTCTGCATCTCAAGTAAATGATCAGCAAAGAGCACCACAGTCACACTCTTACTCACATTAATCTCGAGGTCCAGTGTGCCACTGCTGCTCACAACTGGAAGGTGAAAAATTCTAGCCTCCTTTGACAACAAACTGCTTTCCTCTCTAACTTCACATACATTTGCACAGCCTGCTGCTGCTCCTAGATTGAATTTGGAGTTGATTCTTGGACCTTTCCCAAAAAAACCCCATAAAAACTTTTCAAGAAAAAAAAATCACTAAGGTTTATACAATCTCCATCCAAAGGTGCAATTTACCTAGACTTCAACTGAAGTGATTACTGGAACATGAGATAGGAAGGATCCTTCAATGATGGAAATACTTGGCATTTTTTGAGAATAGCTAAAAACCTAAAAACGAGCCAGGACCAAAAGCTATAGCAGCTTGTATGATCAATCTCCACAGCTCTGACACATTACACAACAGGAGAGGCATGACCAAACTAAATCTGCTCCCTTCAGCCCTACTAAACCAGAGAGAAAAATGTCCCAAAATTACAAACCTTGGATTCAGGAATGAAATAAGGCAATATGGAAGTATTGGCACCAGTAATTGATTTGACTTAATATGCTAAGACTACATGAAGAAGTGACCAAAGGACTCGGGCAGGTTCATTGTCCCCCTCCCAGTCTCTTCTAGCATAGACACAAAGCAGCAGATATTAACCAATATAAATTTCCACCTAAAAAAAAACCCAATAAAGGGTACCTGTAAGAACTCACCCATAAAGGAATATTTCCAAATGAACTAAGAATCTATTTCTGAAGTACAACAGCTATTTTACTTCCACTCCCCATCTGTACATTCCCTTTTCACATTAGGAATTCCTCCTTGCAGTTCAGTGTCTGAAGCGATTATGCCTAAACCACACGACAGCCTCCTTGGTGTGGAAAAAGAGTGGTGATTGCAGCAGGGGCAGACTGGTGGTTTTGAGCCCACGATTCCCAGCCAGCTGTCTGAACCGATAAACCTGAGAAGAAGCCTTTCTCCTGCGTCAAAAAGGTAAGTAGCAATTGACCTACTGGGTGCCTCTAGAAATTGCTGTCATGCACATGCATATAAACACAAAGGTCAAATTATCTCTTTCAAGGTGATGCAGAGATTTCATTATTTTGAAAATGATAGAATCCAGTGGAGGTGAATCCTTATTAGATGGAGTGGTCAAGTGGAACACATTGTTTTATTCATGATGAGATCCTGACTGCACTATCAAAAATGTCTATGGGTTTCTACTCAGCATTTTCCCTACCTGTGCTGCTCTGGTTTAAACTGGGTCTCCTGTTCTTTTATTTCTCAGCCTTTCCCTCTTTCAGGCTCTGAAAATGAAACCAGCCAGTTGGATACCTGAATGCTTGATTTGATGACTCAGTTCTCAGGACAGAGTCCTGAACCCTGTAGTCCTGGTGTGAAGTCACAGATATTTTGGGGCCAGCTGGGTCTGATGTAGTAAAACGGCACCAGACTTACTTACCAAGACATGGGGAAAGAACAGAGGAGACTGGAAATCTAGGACAGAAATCTGGGGATTGGAGCTTCAACATTCCAATTTTTCCGGTAGCTTACCTCATCAATGACCCTCAGCTGATCCTGTAGTTCTTCAATGCCACCGTTTTCTCAGCTGACTCATGAGAGTATTGAGAAACTTGAGTAACTTATGTGCCCACTGATACACAAAATAGCTTTGGTGCGTTTCCAGAGACACCTGAAGTGCTCTGACTCTCAAAAATCTTAGAAAGCATCAGGAAATGATGTGTGTGGTATGTAAAAACTTGCATGTTTTTCTTTGCTGTGTGATGACCCAGTAGAGCTTGGGTTAAGTAGGAGACCTCTGGAATAATTCAAATGCCTTCCTTTGGCCCTCTTCACTGCACAAGCCCTCTGGTCTCCCGGTGCTTCTCCCTTCCTGTACCCTCCTCACACACTCTGCAATTCACATTAGCAGTTGGAAGTTCAGTGCTGTTTGAACTCCAAACATCTGCCACCAAATTATTTCCCTCTCCCAGTTCACTGAGCAGACATTCTGCATCACTGAACTACAGAGTTTATCCTCTGACAACAGGCTGATCATGGCAGCGCTGGCCTTTGACAGATAAAGTGCACTTATGTGAGGGGAAGCACCCAGAACATTCTGCAAAAAAAGAAAGAGGATGGTTCTTCTGATAAATACAGGGAGTTCCTTCCCTTTCCCAGCTCTAAAAGACCCTCAAAGCAGGTATCTGATACAGTAAGTGGTCCATTAAATTGAGCCAGCCTCTAAATGACAGTGAAATGCCTTCGGCAGGCACAGATGTGCCCGTTGTGCATGCAACAAATTGATTAAGGTCCATGCTGTCACAAGGAAGAGTCAATCAATCCAGAAGGGCTGGTTGCTAATTTCTAGCCAGGAGGAAGCTTCCCTACTGTACATGGGATTATGCAAGCCTGAATCTACAGGCATGCTTTTTTTTGTTCATTGGCAGAGCAATGGGTGTAGGGATACTGCTTTTAAGTGTCCCTTTACTGATTTAAATTAGGGGAGAAAATAATCTAAAGTGCTCATGACATCTACATGAATGCAAAATGAATTCATTGTGATTGGCATTATTACAATGAACAGCAAATCCCTTCATAATAGCAGGACATTTAAGAAGTAATGTGTTACTGGATCCCTTGTCTATAAAAGTGATAATAAGGAAATGGCTGTGTCACATGTATTTAAGAGGAACTCAGCTACTGGCAAGCTGCTGCTTCAAAGACTCAAAAGAGAGATGCAAATGCTTGTGGTTTTTAGCACCTCAGCTGCACAATTATTGTTGCTCTGTACTTAATGGATTTTTTCTGTCTCTGAATCTGAGCCATGTAGACCACTTTACAGCGCTGAAATGTTCCCTATAGGATGCTTGCTACTGCTGTATCCAACCTAATTTTCAGACTCCAGAAAAGAGAGGCTTTCAACCATTCCCTTGGAAAATTTTAAAACTTTTATGCAGTCTCAGAAAGGTTAAGGGTTGGAACAGACACCTGTAACTCAAGCCAAATCTCATTTCTCTGTTCATCTACAATCAGGATTAAAAGACACCTAAAGCATGCAAGTTTTATCGCTGCTGTTACATCAAACCATCCAGCAAAGACCAAATTTATCTCACTGACAGCAAAGCATTGGTTACTATGAAGTACACCTCAGTGCAAAAAATGTGAAGAGAGTGTGCCAGTGTGCATGTACAGAGCATTAAGGCAGAAAATATTTCCTGGGACAGATATTCAGACTTCCCATTCAAATGCCGTATCTATACAGTCAGCAATGGCTGTAACCAAATCACACACCAGCAGAAGTTGCATCAGCATTTGGCAATTCTTTTTTTCCATATCCCTGTAATGGAAGATTAAATCCATGTCAAGTAGTTAGCTATTCATCCCAAGAACTCAGGGCAAAAATACCCAACAGGAAGCAGAGCGCCTGGGAACTGTGGAAGTAAATGAGTGCAGCACTACTGAAAAACAGGTGTTTTATTGGTCAGTTCCACCAGTGCTAATTTTGGCTCAGTGCCTTCAGCACTTTATTAAATACCCATGACCCACAGTAAAACATCTCATTTGCCTACTTCTCTTATGTTGTCCCTTACTTTCTCCCTGGGATACAAAACTCCTTTTTTAACACAGGCAGGCCACAGCTGGAGGGTGGAGTTACATTGTAAGCTTGTCGTATGAACTGGTAAAGATCCAGAGACTCACTGTGCTTGAAATGAGAAGAACCATTTGCTAGTGCTGTCTTAAGACGATGCTCCTGAGAATGCTTTGACAACAAAAACATTTATAACCTCAGCAATTTTATTAAAAAAATTTAAAAGTTCAGATGCTAGGAACAAATAGGTTTGAGCTCTTGTACACAAAAGCAATCCTTATAATCAAGTGTCATTAAATTTCTATGAAAGCTAGTGGTGTTCATGTTTTAAGCTGCTTTAGGAAATAGATGACAAGGAAGAAGTTGTTCCTATGTGCTTTTAAAATGTGACTCCTTTTGCAATCAATTTCACAAGAATTTGGTAAGCTATCTTAAAAACACCTCATATTTGTTAGAGGATTGTAATACAAAAAAAGGCTTTCATTCAGCACCTCTGCTTTTGTGCTTTCACTTTGCTTCAACATAAATGTTTTTGTAGAAAATTGTTGCATTCCATCCAAGCTGTATATCAGGCCCAAAAAAACACCATTGTATTTTCTAAAAAGGGAACTAGAAATCAACCAAGAAATTCATTTGCAGGCTGTGGACTGGCTGCTATTGCTCAATAATATGCAAAATTACTGCTATAGTGAATTAATGAAGAAGGATAACCTGTTTCGCATTTTTTCTGCTGGCTTCCAAACCCAGAATAAAAGAAAATAACAAGTCCCAGTGTTCTCCTACCATGTTCTGAAACAAAGCCATGAAGCTGCCCTGTTCCATTTCTGAAGACCCAAGTCAATGGGAAGAACCTGAGCCTGACTTTCCACTCCACCTTGGCAGAGGCTAACAGTGACCTTTCCAGAAATGGCCCAAGTGCCTAGATAAGCCCAAACTCTGGGCCTTCCACACTGCTGTCTCTGCCCAGCTTTTGGATGCAAAGGGAGAATCATAAAATTCTTGGGTTTTGGTCAGACTATCTTTGCAAGACACAATTTTTGCTTCTTCAGAGACCAGCTCCACTACTGAGGCAAATGAAGTGCAGGCAAGAGACGCTCCTTGCTAAGTGCAACAACAAAGAAAATGCACAGTGTCAGACCTCACCCCAGACCGGCACCAAGTAGCGTATCACATTAAAACTGCAAATTTTGCAGAGTCAAACTGCTAAAAAGGAAGCTAATAGGAAGTTTTAAAAGAAAAAAAAGTCAGCTTGGAAATCCTGCCATATATTGAGGTTGGATGTCAAATTACAATAGCCTAAAAGTTCTGTTTTTTAAGCGCAAGAATATGCTACAATGTTACAGCCCAACCACAACAGTAGCTGAATGCACATTTTGTGGATTTCCCCCCATATCTGTCTCACTGTGACAGTAAAACAAATCAGAGGGAAAAAAAATCTAAACACTAAACATGTATCTTTCCAGTAACAGCCTTCCCTCTGCTTTGTTGCATGAAAGCAGGCAGTAAAACACTGACAGGAGAACATCCAACGATACGCGAGACACGGATAATAAAAGTACTGTCTCCGAAGAGCTTGACAGGCAAAAAAGTGACACTGTGAAAGCCACAGGAAGGGTTGAGCCCAAAGGAGACCAGGGTGATGTGGCTGCTAGTATACTCACAGAGGACCTTGAGAGCAGAAGGCAGTCAGGCAGTTTGGTACATCACTTGTCTTATGAGTTTACCTCCTCCCATCCTGCATTACCAACCAATCACTCTTCTGGTTCTGATCAGACTAGAATGCATTTGAACAGGTATCTCAAACTGTGTATTCCATGCAGAGATCTTGCTGGAGAAGTATGCTTTGGCTGAACTAAGCTCCAGTGCCGCAGCACCAGATAAAACTCCCAGTTGACTTCTGAGGACATCAGGAGGGATGATCCAACCACCACTTCTAATGTTAACGTGTGGTAACTCACTGAAGTAATGCTATTTGCCTTTACTATTCTTATGACTCCAATCCAGTGGAGCCTTTACACTCCCTTTATTCTAAAGAAGCATTGTCTAACAAACAGCAATGGAATAAATTTGCCTTAGCATTGAAATCATAAGTTAAGCCATAAATAAAACTCCAGTATTCAAGTGGATAACGAAGCAATGTATACAGCTTTCAGAGGAAAGAAACATGTTCAGTGCTTTTGTTTACTTACTTAAAGGGAGTGTTATCTGTGCTGATACTGACTCTGACCTGGTTTACCTACACTGAAAATGCAATAGCATTTGGCAAGTGAGACTTCTGTAAAAAAAGACATAACAACAGTATTTTAGGAGGAAGGAAGTGAGAACCTCCAAAATCTGTAACTGAGGTTTAGGATTAGTGAGAAGTTGTATTGGCTATGAATTCCTTCCACTATCACCAATGAATCCCCTGACCATTAGTCTTTTATATTTAGTCTGTTTTAACAAGGAGAGGACGAGCAGATACAGCAGCATAACTGAGATTCAGTTATGCCTACAACTGGCTGAAAGAAAGTAATCAAGATTGTGTGGCCAGAAGAGCTCTTCCCATGATTTCCCTATCCAGAAATATGAAAATCCTATTTTCAACTCCACTGAGACACAGCAGTATATTAAAAAACTTCTAAAAGAGTTGATATTCTTCAGCTACACAACTACTTCACTTAACTGGTAACTCACTGTGGCCTTTAGGAAAGGTGTTTTGCAGAAAAAGAGAAACTATTATTCTCCTTTGTCCAAGAAATATTACTGCAAGCCCTCCTCCACTCACCTCAGGGCTCTTCTGCCTTATCACTAACATGCTTATCTGTTTAGACTGCAAAATATTTAAGTTAAAAGCATTTCTTTGGCATAGGGACAACCTTGTGTTCTAAATTTTCGCCAAGTCCAGCAAAGCAATGTTCTCAGACACACCACCCTTCTCCTGGCTCAAACCATAAATTAGTAATATTTAACACACAATACCTTGCACAAATACCTTCAGACATGACCAGTGTATGCCCCAGAACTGAAAGCTTTTCAACTCTGCAATTTATTATCACTTCTACCTATGCTTGTATAAGAATAATAAACATAATGTTACAAGTTGGCGCTATCTGGCTCATAAGAAAACTGAAACAGCATCAAAATATACTTCGTAACTGAAGTTCAGTACACTGTGCTGAGCAAAGTTTCAACCCACATAAATTAGAAGTAGCCTTTCCCTACCCCTATTTCTTCATATTATCTGAAAGGTAATGAGACATCAAGAATGAAGAGGATAAGCAATGCTTCATTTATTTTTTTAGTGCTGAAGCAGGTAAGCACACAACTTGTATGCAAGAGATGTCCTGGGTTCTCCTGGTAAACTATTAAGGAGTTTAACACCACTTCACTCTATTACAATACATCAGTGCCTTTCTGGTAAAAATCAATAGTGACATTGAAGACTCTACTATTGGACATATCTCCCTTTTTGAAGTAGACTTGTGGTTTTAACTTTAAAAATATTTGTAGATGGTGGCAGAGCTTGTTGTGGAAAGGTTAACACAGGAGAGTACAGACTGGACTCAGTTGCTGTTTGCACATTTAGCCCAACAACAGGGACCCCTGACCCATAACTGAGGTTCACACAGACCAGCAGTGCTGATAATAAATGCCAGCTGGTTTTCCTCTATGGCACTGGGCAGCGTCTGCCATGTTTAATGTAGCAGCAGGAGGCTGCACCTCACACCCTATGCTGGAAGGGAGGATCTCCCAAACATTCTGTGCCCTGAACATTTCAAGAGGATGATTACATGTAGCACAACAGAGGCAAAATCAAAACAGATGGTGGACAGATGTGAGCAGAGTCAGGAAGGGGAAAGCTGCCTGGAAATGTTTTTAGCAGTGTCACTCTCTGGCTTACCCAAAACCACCCCACAGCCATCAGCAGGGAGTAGGAGAAGTTTTGTGCAACTAGAAAAAGCATCTGCATCACCTACTTGGTGTCCCAGAAAAGCCGGAATTTTCACATTGATCAAACTACAACCAAACTGACAGCACCCTTTTCCATCCCTTTGTATTCCCATTTCCCACCCACTTCAGAACACAGCAGGTCAGATATGATGGCAGTAGCTGTAGTCTGTGACAAGGGGTGCAGACCTTGCTCCATGGGAGCTGGAGCACTGCACAAACACCCATTCATCTTGTATGACTTGTGGACAATTATTATCCACATGTTACAGACAGAGAAAGAGAAGCAGACATTAGAGGGTCATGCTTGCAGTTATGGGAGGAAGTCGCTGATCTAAGGAGGGATGCCACAGGAATACCTGCCTGCTCATTCTCACCTGCTCTGACCTCTGCTCCAGGCTCCCCTCTGAACCCTGTGATTTCACTGCTGATGCACAGCATCTGGACAAAGGAGTTTGGGCACAGGTTATCCACTAGCTATTAGAAAATGAGGATATGTCTTTTAAATGAAATCAACTCCTGTATGCCCTCACCAGACAGAAGAAGATAATTTATTTCTTTTGGGCAAAACCTTGAATATATCACCCTAGCAGTCTCCTGCATTATGACCCCCATGCTAATCTTATTAAGAGAGAGGTTACTGGCTCTTTGCTGGTGAACAGCACATTAATAAGATCTCCTTGAAATAATCCCTTCTCTAATATGCAGGGAAAATTACATTTTCCAGTGTAATTACTATGTCAGTCAAAAATCTAACTCCTTCATTAATTGCTTTTCTGCAAATTCTAACAACTTCTTCTCAAGAAGTAAAATTCCAGGAAGAGGAGAGGGCAAGAAACCCAAGCAGTTCCTCTTATTAAGTAAAACCAACAGCAACTCTGGGAGGCTTTGCTTGGATGGAGTCTGTTGTTTCAACATGGGAGCTGCAGACATCCTGGCAGGGTGATCAGAAGTAGGGCACTTCGTTAGGGCACATCCACCTTCCACATCTCCTCCCCATAACCTCTCCTGCCCAAACCATCGGGGAGGCAGTCCTTGAGGCACCACAGAGGCAGCAGAGCTCAGCCCCAGCAGTGGCCCATGAGGCCAAACCATGCTCCCTTGTGAGCCATCAAGTCTCACAGAGGTAAGACTTGATAAGACTTACCTCTTCCAGAGGTAAGCCCAGCTGCACCTTGAGAGGGCTGGCTGAAGAGAAACCAGAGCAGCAAAGGAAGCTCGATAGATGATACCCATGTCCTTCCACTCAGCCCTAAGCTAAGGACCAAGGCAATAACAGAGAGCGAGTTACAAGACAAGACATGGAGACCTGACCAAGAAAAGCTGTTTCCTAGAGGTGTCTAATATCCCCTCAGGCCAGGAGAACAAGGGAGGCACAGGGAGGGTGAAGAGGGATGCTGCTGAGCAGAGGTGGGAGGTGAGATGCCACAGTGAGATGACCTGTCACCTGCAGTTCTGCCACCAACTTGCATTCAGAAAGGGCATTCAGCTCCCTTCTTAAATTTGAGACATTTTTGTTTGGTCTTAAAGAAACACATTTCAAAAGTTCCTACATTTCCATCTGGTAACAGAATGGAGCTGCCAAGCTCCTTCAGAAACTAAACACAGGCAAGTGTGAACAAGAAACCTAAACCTGGCACCTTGTTGTGTAAAATACAGCCACAACTTCTTATTCTACTTTCCTCTGCAAGAAAAGCATAATGCTTTGTCCAAGAACTGTAAGACAATAAAATACTGGTCTTCCAGAACCTATGTCAGAAAATGGGGATTACAACAAAAGGTTTGATGCAAATGCACAAGTCATAATTTGGACCTCACTAAAATATTAACAGTTTTGGGTCAGTTATCATTGGGCAGGTGCACTGTGCAGGAAATCCAGGGGGTGACCATTGTAGATAACTGCCAGACCATGGAGGGCTTCCCCTTTCCGCTGTCCCAACGGGAATTTAAGGATAACTGACAGACCTTTGCTCTTAGTTCAGAAGTGTTAGTCAGCTGACACATACCAACTCCTAAGAATGGGTATATGAAGAATAGTTCTGACGCTACATATGCCAATAAGTCTGGGGAACAGTACACAAGAAGCAACACATTTCTAATAAGCACTTACTTACTAATGGACAAGGAGAAGTGGGAGCTTGAGGAAAAAAATTGAGAAAGCTGGTATTTGAAGAAAGGTAATAAAAAACAAAATTATGCATTTTTAATAAATTTCTAAGAGAGTAAAAATGGGACACAGTCACAAGATGTTGTGTTAACAATAGAAAACTTACCTAGCAACAAAAAGTTTGCCTGCAGGTGGTGAAGTAAGGGTCCTGAGACATCTGCCTGAGAGCAAAGGAATAAGGGGATCTCCAACCACTGAGATCCTGGGAAAAGGGAGAGTCAAAGTGGGGGAAGGGAAAGGAGAAGGGGCAGAAGGAAAGGAGTGTTCCAGTGTGGATTCAAAGCCACTCCACAGAAGGGTGATGTACACAGATGTCCTCTTTGTCTGTGTCCCATGGTCTCTGTCGACAGCCTCCATGTAAGAGCCCTGTAAGAGCAACAACTGAAGAAGGAAAAGCACCAAAGTCTTGGCCACGTTGCAAGCCCTGTCAGACTGACTGACCATAGTGCTTACTGTGGTCACCATAGTGCTTACAGCTGAGCAGCTGGCAGTCTTCTGTACATCTCTGCCTCATTACCTCACAAGATTCTTCTGCATTGTATATGCAACTACTTACTTCAAATCCTACATAACACTACATCAACTGCAGAACACTAAATAGCTCTAGTTCAGCCATTCTTAGGAAAGAAATTGCAGAGAAAAAAGACACACAGGTCCCTTCTGGGGGACACTTAGCACCAAACCTATTTTCTCCCACCTCTCTAATTTTATAGTCCCATTTCTCGGGTGCTGAGAAAATCGTGTTGTTAGTGAGGGCGCGTGTGGGTCAGAGTCCAGAGGTTTCTCAGTAGCATCTTTTAATCAAAAAAAGGCTTCACACTGAGAGGGCCTGACCCACCCATTAACTTCTCCCACAATATCCTGCTTTATTACACTACATGGGAAACACAACCCCTGGGGAGGGAAGAGCAGAAAACTCTGCATCAACAGGGTGACTAATGACTCTTTAGCTGCTGAACCTCTGGGAGGCAGCTGAAAAGAGAAACTCAGCTAGGAAGACAGGAATATATCCTCTGTTTGTTTAGTGAGCATGGAAGCAGGTGCTCTCCTGCAGCCACAGTGATCCAGTGGGACAGGTTGTAGTCAAGGGACCAGGAAAGCAGAGACTTACACCACCTCCTTCCCAGATGCTGCACACACTTTGCTCCTCCTGCCCCACTAATGGGTCAGTCCCTGCAGCTTTGGGAAAGGACAAACTTCCTTCCTTCTGCTGTTTGATATCAGGCTGTCAGCTGCATCTTTGAGAGTTGTCCTGAGGAGCTGTCTATGTAGTAGTCCAAGGAGTGCTGCACAATTATGGCTGGGATTTTAAAAGATACTTTCCTTAGACCTGGTACACTCAGTAGCGCAGAAAAGACATCCAGTTCTTAAAAAAAAGAGTCAGCAATGTTAACTGCTATTTGTCATGTAGATATTATTTATTTTTTTCACTGATGATATTTTCTTTTTAAAGACAAGTGCAGAGGTATTTTGGCCATGGCCATATTCAGCTAATGCAAGGTCTGAAGCAGGATTTGAATATAGGAGGAAAGCTGGATGCAGGCCCTGATTTTAATTTCCTTTTGCAGCAGTATATGGATTAGATAGGAGAAATAACAGCCTTCAGACCTTTGCACACCTGCGAACACACCCTTTGCTTGGGGAATCAAATTCCTCCAGTTCAGGGGAAATTCTCAGTGCAGGACAGGAGGAATTTACAGCTTTGTACTGCCACGGCTGCACAAGAGTATTTTGAATACACCTTGCTTTCTGTGCATCTGATTTGTTAACTGCTTACTTAGACATAAATCTGTGGGGTTTGGGTTTTTCTCAGATGGGAAAATCAGACATTTCAGAATGATCAGATTAAGTTAGTGAGAAAAAATTAACTCATTGAACACCTTGCTCTGCCTGCACCTACTGCAACACAAAATGACATGACTTTGACAAACATGCCACAATGTAAGTTTCCAGACAAACTAAAGCGACCACAAAACAATTACAAAATTTTGTTATGACCCACATGATAACAGCAGGAGCAGAGAAAGTTGAAAACTACATGAATATTTAATATTGAACACAAAAGAAAAACTTTTCCCCAACCTTGTCTTTTATTTATTTCCTTGGCCTTTTCTAAAGCTGAGATCTTCCTCCACCTGCCCAGCCTGACAATCACTTCAACAGCGCACAGTTAACAGGAACAGCCTCCCAACCAAACCTCCACAAATCAAGAGAGTTCACTGGCCAATAATTAAAACAAGTCAGACCATCATTATGGATTTCTTCCACATCCATACTGACAGGTCACCCTCTAAAAAAGCCCTTGTGACATGCTAGTGTTAAGTATGTGCAAAGTGGGTTGAGCAACATTTTAACACAGAAAACAATGTGCTCATTAAAAAATTGCCTCAGCATTCAAATGTGCAAAGTCTATACACCATGCCTATTTGTGGCAAGGGGTCATCCAGAACACACCAGAGGATGCTACATCAGAATGGATGGAGCGCTCCTGAGATCTGCCCAGGGTTCACTACCTGGGGTGCTCTCAGGACACAGAATAGCTTCAAAGGCATGGCCTGAACACAGCGAACTGCAAGTTGCTATTGGTTTCCTGACACCTGAGCTGCTTTTGTTAAAAAAAAAAAGGAAGATAGCCCACACATGCCAGGGGCATTGAGGCATTTACTTGCATTGAGACATTTACTGAAATCCTTTCACAAGGCTGCACATCCTATGTGTTCTGCTGTTCTTCAAAAAGCAATGCAATGCACTGCCTGGCTGCCTGTGGCTCTGAACAATTGTCCAACTCTTCACCTGGAGAACATTAACACAAACAGAGTTCTTCACTGTGAAGACAACTGACCAGCGTTGGCATCTGTAAACACCTTTCAATTATTTTTGTCCTTAGTGGAGCTACTGTAAAACCTCTCCTCCTCAAAGGCAGTAGTGAACAACATAACCAGGAACATGCAGCTATAAGAAAACTGCTAATTCCCTGAGAACGTGGCCAAGGAACTCTCAAATCTTTGGCTTATGCCACAGTTATTTGTAGAAATTTAACAAAACTTTCCAGTCTCCATTTCTCTGTATGTCAAATGGATGAGATAGGTCTTCTGGAAAGTGCCTCGAGCTGTGCACATGACATAGAGCAAAGTGTTGTTACTTTGGTTTTTTTGCCAAAATTGTGTTGCAAATGCTGATATTCCTTCCTGTTTAATTAACATGCAAAAAGTGTGCCTAAGAATCTTATAGCATGTTGGCAAGTCCACTGAGAATGCTAGTAGAAAATATAAGCATGAAGATTTCTGTTAAATCCAAACTATCCTAAAGAAAACTGGCCTCATTAAATCAATACAATGAAAATTAACAGGCCACTTCACATGTACTGCTTTGGAGGAGAGTCTGTCACAATCACGTTGAAGCTTTCAGTGAGAGTTGTGATTACTGAGCTGTTTATTCAGAAAATGAATTGCTTGACTAGAGATTAGATCAAAAGAAAAATTGCCTAAATTTGCTTTTCTCTTAAATGAGAGAAGAGGAAAAGGACTCAGCTTATCTGCCCTGTGAGAGGCCCGCACATGTCAGTCCTACAGGATTCCCCAACATCTTTTTGCATGATGAATGACTATGGTGTCGTATCCCATGCTTCCCCAGCCTCATGCCACACGCCTGTGCTTCTTCACAAGTGCACTGAAATTAAGATAATGCAACAAACGAGCACTGGACCAGTATCTGAAAAATGGAAAAAGTGCTTGAAGTAACAGTTTTGCTCTTTGGGCCACAAAGTGGCTGGAGGAGCATTTTGTATGTCTAATGCACAGTAGCAGGCAGAGGATTAATGAAACATGAGGCTTCAAAGCCAGATGTGTTGCTTATCTTAAGCAGATGCTGCTAATGTTAAAGCGAAAACAGAAGCCTGAATCTCCTGTTACATATTCCTATGGCAGCTGGGAACTCTTTTCATTTGTTTTTGAATTACACTGTTTTTACCTCAGCATGAAGGGAAGCAGGTCTCTGTTCCAAGTATGGGAAAGCTGATCAGCTCTGCAAGAGCACAGTGGTGTTTCTAAAGCTAGGCTATCCTTCCATGAGGAGTCTTGGCTTAGGAAACACTGAAGGTCTGTATTCTTGCATCTGCAAACTGCAAAGAAGTTATTGCTCAAGTTTCCAATTATTTACTGCCTTTTTTTTTTTGTATACCACTTACTACTAAAGCAAAGTATGGTTTATATAGGAAAATTATGTGAGCATTTTATGGAGGAGGGGAACTGCAATATTGTTTTTTGAGATGTAAAACGTAGGGTAAGTACTTGCCTGTCAGATCAAGCAAACCACTTGCCTTTTAATGGTCCCAGGAAGATTTTGTGCTTGGGCTGGTAGACTTTTCCACAACATCTGCCATAATTTACCATTTTCCTTTCAGATTAAGGAAAGGAAAGAAAGAAGAGCAAAGCCAAGCTGAACAAAAAGAAAACTTGAGCATAAATAGAGAAATGTTTCTTCAAAACAGGAAGCTTCCTGTTTAAACAGCCACTCTTCAAAGGTATTTTTTGGAAAAACCTTTTTAAATTAACTAAAATTAGTTAAATCTCCATTTCCACCCAGATCTGAAGCCATTTCTTCTCAAGCTGAGACAGAAGATGGGCACATGGGAAGTCAATGGATAACCACTCCCCAGTGGCAAAGCGAAGATATTAACTCAGTACTGGTCTGTGTAAGGTGAGCAGACTGCTCTGGTTGATGATTTATTCTTCTGCTGGGATCCTGTTAACATTTCATTATTGTGAGGAAGAGAGCTTTAGCTTGGCTTGGACTCCCCAAAGTCAGTCCAGGTTTGAACGGGTGGCCAAAGTCACTTTTGGAAGTTACTTTAACAACAGAGATCATCTTTGATATACAAAATTGAAGTCTTTCTAAGTGGGGCCGCAAAAACAACCCATGGCCATAAAAAACAGAATTACAAATCAGTATCAGAAAAATTCAGAGAACTCTGTGCAAGATTTCTACATGTGTTGCACCAGTTGTTCAAGCCTCATTTTGTCCTTGTTAGTTTTATTCTGGTCTCTTCAGCTTTTTCAGGGATATATCTGATGCTTAGAATAATTACTAACTGGACCCAGGAAAAAAGAAAATGTGGTAAGAAAGTACAGTTTCTGGCATACCACAGTACAGAACATAGCCAACATCAAAATGCCTAGATAAAACCACACTATGGGATGAGATATTTGTAATGTTACAGAGAAGATTGAAGTCAACTCATTCTGAGTTAGCCATTAAGGCAGAAAAATTGCCTTTTGCATTTCCAGAGGAGCTTTTGCATGCTACAGAACAGCGGTAAAACATAAAGCCACTCAGAAGGGAGCAAGATGCAGAGAAGACTATGAGCATCAAGGAAAAGCCAGTCTCAGGAAGAACTCACACTGACAAGCTCCTGACTTCAATGGTTGTAACTATAAAATATGGACTTTCACATAGAGTAGATCATGCAAACTAGAATGGTGGTACCTTCTAGGTGGTGCCCATTCTGAGTAGAAGGAACCAAATGCCCCAATCCTTGGCCAGCATTTCCCACCTTTAGATAGGGCTTCAGCCTGCATAGACTGTGGTTATGCTGTGAGTGCAGGAGGAGTTACGGTGGCAGGGGAAGGCTTTCCGGAATTTCCTGAGTTCTTTGCTTCATTGGAAGTAGCAGAGGTCTCCTTGTCCAATTCTGTTTCCTTGTACATATGTAGTCAGATAGCTTTTTTGCAATTACTTCTTTCTCTGCTGCAGCAGTCAGCTTCACTGACAGGTGCCACAGCCCAAGTAAAAAAGGTCTCATATATTTAGTTGCAAATTATTTCTAAAACCTGCTGCAAGGTGCCTAGGTGCTGCTGCCTCTGATCTAAATTTTGCAGTAGTTTCAGCTATATTCTATTTGCAAGGCCTATATTTAACTTACAGAGTAGGTCCTGATTTTTTTTTAAACCAAATGATATATATAGACTATAGAGAGAGACAGAGATTTGTGTGTAGTGTGCTTAGCTACAAATATATACATAGTATATGTACATAATTTCTGAGCATCTCATTCTATTGATTGTATCTATTGTATCTTTAACATAGAATAAAGAGGTAGAGATAGAAGAAATAAACACTTACCATAACTGTCTGTAGCCAATACAGGGGCTCAAACAACCTGTTAGACAAATTACAGCTGCAATTCTGAGTGGCGTTTTTAACTCATTCTCCCACTCAGGCTGTCTTGTCACCTCTCTCCATCTCTGAGACACATATTAAACTGCAGTCTGATAGTGTTATCAGCACCTTTGTCAACAAAAATAAATTTGTCTCCCTGGGATGGTGAAATGTGTGTCACAAATGAATGAGATATCTGGAGTTCAGCAGCAATCTACAGGGAAGTGTTAATTAGAACAGACTGTGTCATAAGGAAGCTCAACAGACACGAACTAATTAGCACCAACAAGTGTAGCAGGGCTGCTCTGCGGAGGCAGCACTCCATCACTGGCTTCTAAGAAGTTAGCACTCCTTCCTATTCCCTGGCTCTACTCTCAAAATGGCATTAAAACATATGGTACCAGAGCAAGAGTCCCACAAGGATCTAGCAGCAAGATCTGCATGTGCTCCATCCCAAGGTTACCTTCACCAGCTCATTCTCACCACAGCATCCAACTCAGTCTATCCACAATTCAAAGATATATCCAAGGTTTCATCCAGGTAAAGAGAGTGGCTCCTCAGAAAGGTATACATCCCTCCTGAGTCTCAGCTGGACTGATGGTCTATAGATGCTACCAGTTTCCTTGGGGAAGCTGAGAACATTGAGTGTCCATGCAGATTTAAACTGGGCTGTTCAGTGCAGAACAGCAAGGCATTCTAAAAGTCCAGCAGGAATCTGGGGAAAAAAGAACTAGAAAGAGCTCTTCAGCAGGTCAGTTTACAAGCTTACAGCTTAAATATTGCTGACGAGCTGACATCAGTCAAGCAAAATAAAAGATTCCTAAATGACACAACAGATGTTCTTCAGATGAGTCTCCATTTTTTCTC
This sequence comes from Euphonia xanthogaster, assembly GCA_034509185.1. Classification (NCBI taxonomy): domain Eukaryota; kingdom Metazoa; phylum Chordata; class Aves; order Passeriformes; family Fringillidae; genus Euphonia; species Euphonia xanthogaster. The sequence goes on along the minus strand of JAYDZK010000268.1, from coordinate 18,650,741 downwards.
AGATGCAACCTTAGCAGATGGACTTGAGAACATATATTCTGCAAGCAGATAAGAGGATGGAGATGCTAAAAAAAAACAACTGATAAAAAATAGAAAGCAGTAGGAAGCATCATATACAATGCTTGTTTCTCACAATCTTGTGCTTGTTAATTTCCTCATTTTTAGGGGAAAATATTTCAGACTAAATATAGGTGATATGTAATATTAGTAACCAATGGGTCATCATCTAGCTGGGTTTCCTTAGATTTATAGCTATAAAATTGAAAGTAATACTGCAAGCAGAAGAACCCATACCCACAAACACCTAATACTTCAAAAAGATTATTTGCTAAATTTGCCTTCATAACACATACATTTAAAACACTTTGTGTCCACCAGTTCATATTTCTCCCTGCAAGCTTCTTCTTTGTCAAGCACACAATTCCTTTAATAAACACAACAATGCTGGAACTCTTTGGGATCTTGTTCTCTTGCTTCTTTCGGTAAAGAACTTATCTCATCTGAGGATGAGAAGTTTTCTTTCCCACTCCAGTCTAAATGTGTTTGACAGGCATAAAAGAAGGTAGTATAAAACTGGTTTCCAAATAATCTGAAGTCAAAGCACAGGGCCAGACAAAGCTAATGGGACCCATGGATGCATAACACATGCTAAGAACAAACCATTTCATCCTGCTTTTATATGTGTTTGGGCATTTTAACAACAAGCACCTTTTGGCACAAATTGGATTAGAAGGTTTTACAACATTAATCTTGTGACCACTCCCTACTGTCTCATACAAGTTTCTAAGAGCTGCCTCTCTCAAAACTGAATTTCAGATATCAAAGAAAGCTGGAATAGAACGGCAGGGGGAAAAAGTATTCTTGCCCACATTCCACATTTTGGCTCTGCAGGCAGAAAGAAAAAAAAAAAAAGAAGAGAGAGAAAAGAGAGAGAGAAAGTGAAGGGTGTTACATTCAGCACTTTAGAAAACTCTACTTTGTGATCCAAGCACTTAGCAACAGGATAGTCTTTATCCTGCTGTCATTAGCAGAGAGGAGGTCTTACAGTCTGATGGCTGAGGGCATCATCCTTGCGGATGACTGGGCCATGAAGGAGCTAACAGGCCAAATGCTTTTATTACTGCATTTAGGTCTCACAACAATATGTGATCACTGCAATTTAGGAAGAATGAGTATACATTCTAAGACCTGTTTTCTTTCCTCTTACACTAGTAGAGAGCTGGGACCAATATTATCCATTCACAGGATCCCCATGTTACCTGCTGCTACAGAAAAGAGCTGATCAGCTACCTATTGTGTATTGAAGCAGATGGTGTCTAAATACCACAAGCCTTATGATACCAAGCTTTTCAGAGACCCCATTTCTGTTTCATAGCAGGGTTTAAATTAAACTGCAAATGCTGCAGAACACACAGGGACAGATTCTTTCTTCTCACAATCCATTGCAATAAGAACAAGCTCCAGTCAAGTCAACAAAACCAGAGGTCTAAAGCAAGTATCAGAAGAGAATCAGTGTTCTGCAAAGCCATATACGTCACAGAAGGAATTAAGATTATCTGTATCAGGTGATGGTAACTGCCTCAATCACAGAGGATTTGTGCAGACTGGAGTTCTTGCTGTGGGCATGCATGAAAAACACCTTTTTCCCTGCTCTCCGCTGTTTTCACCCAGAAAACAGAGTGACAGAACTGCACTAAGCAGGCATTGATTGCTAAGTACTTGGACAATCTGGAAAGGAATTATGGCACATAAATCAAAGCAGGCATGCAATTTAACATGCTTTGCATAACTAAGAAACTAAACATGTACAGCATAGCTCAGCACAGCTTAGACCACCTTTTAGGCCAGCTGAAGCCTTGTGGACATCAGTGTGAAAAATATAACATAAAGACATCTTTGCTCACAGATAATTTTATTACTGTTATTTAGGCATTTACATAAACTATGCTCTTGCTGCTAATTCCTCAGCATCCATCAAGGCAAGGACAGAAATCTGGCTGTATACATTCACTCACCCTACTGTTTCTCACCCTTGCACGTGGGAAAGGCCTGCAAAAGACCTGAGATACAGAGTGAAACAAAGCCTGTGCACAAGCATAGATCCAGTTGGGTTCTTAGAAATCAAATCCCTTCTCTGAAACTATTCATGAGATTGCTGGCTATGAGAGATAGAATTCTAAAAACATGGTTTTCTTTTCATTATTATGCTGTGTGTCTTTCTTATTTCACTTTCTCAAAGGAGAAATGGATAAGGGAAACACTGTCACATTTGTTTGCAGTTCATTTTAGTTCTGAACTCAGAAGAGAGCACAAGAGAGATCCATCCACAGAGCACAAGTGCAATCCATTTCATTGCTTTGACTTTGCTCTGTCAAGTCTCTTCACAGAGACACTCGAGCTTCAAGTCTCTTCACAGAGACACTCAAGTTGCAAGCATCATTGCAAGAATCCCATAAATGAACTTATATGAATGGAGAGGAAAATATACCAAATATTTGTTTCTTCTACCTCTCCTCCAAACCCACAAACCCATTCTAAAAATCATTTTCCTTTACTTTTGATTAATAAAAACAGTACTCATGTGCTTCATCAATTGCTTTTAGGCACCAGGTGCACATTTGCTCAATACCTGATCAAATACTTTGTGTAGCATAAGGGAAGCCAAATTCCTAACATGTCAGGGCCCAGTTAGGACACTGGAAGAACTACTCTGGAGCCACTAGGTTTAAAGCATGTACTGATCTGCTCCTTCGGTTTTGAAAAGAGCAGGCCAGCTCCTATATAAGCTACCGACTGCTTTGTCAGAAAGCAGGCTGTAGAAGGCCTGTCCGACTTGACACAACATGCTTTGAGTTCTCACAGTTGCACAAACTGATTATGAAATTAAATGTGATGGTGAAATACACTAATTATCAAACTCCTAGATCAGAATGGTGTCTTTTTATCCAATATTACACATCTGAACAGGAAAAAATGGCTTTAAGTATCTTTTGAACTTACTGTGTAACCCTGCTGCTGTGGTTCCCTGCAGCCATATAGATAATTGGGAGACCTGGTGTAGCACACAGCTACTCTGGTTTGGTCCTCTTTTCATACAGACTGGGAAGAAGAACAGAATAAAGGATCAATTTTCCTCACTATATCAGTCAGACTGGGGAAGTCCCCTCAGACTACTTTATTTTGCTAATTCTTCTATGTTGTGGCAATCTATAGGGGCCTTGGTGCGCCATATGTGATTACACAGGAAGAGCTGAGCCCATGCCTGTGTACTGGAAACCAGGTGGCCACATGGTAAAGCCATTCATGACCCAAAACCATGTGGTTTCTACTCTGATGTAGTATAGTAAAGGTAACAAACACCTATTCTGGGTTTCCTTGACACTCTAGGCTGTGTACCATTTCAAAGTGCAGAAGGTACTTCAAGATCCATGAAGTACTTGCCTTTCTTATATACCTTTCCACAAAATAGAATAGAATAGAATAGAATAGAATAGAATAGAACGTAATGTAACATAATGTAACGTAACATAATATAATATAATTAATATAATATAATATATAATGCATGGATATATAGAGTACTCTTCCATGACACCCTCTGAGAGATGAGCAGGACAGTGCAACTTGATCTGGTACTAGTCACAAATTACAGCTTGCACATAAGAGGAAATCCAGCTCAGCTCATACAGAAGAAATGTAAAGCTGTGACAAAATACTTACCAAGTTATTAATAACTTATAATGTGGTAGTAGGCAAGGGGTCAAGTCCCAGACTACGTATATTTCATCCAAGCCCTATAAAGTCTAATTCAAAATCGTAGAGACCTTCACACACACAACCCAGTATACGCTCCCAAACGCCTGGAGCAGTCACTTGCTGCTACAAATTCTACTGTACAACCTGCACTTTAAATGCAAAGCCCCCTGGTGCTAGCAGTAATGATTTGGATTAGCACTTTATTTCCCACTGCTAGGGAAATAAAAATCTCTTAGTACCACTATCAGGGATTTCTGTGGCAACTCAGTGAATAATGGTAAAAGCAGCTGCAAAATAGCAAGCGAACAAAGCCTACAGAGATATAATGGTGACTCAACAACCTTTCAATTCAGATATTAAAGTGTCTGCAGTTCTTTTTATGCTGCAGGTGAATAAAAGGTGATTGAGCAGAATTAACCTCTCCCTAGAGCATTAAGAAAAGTTAAAGTTCCAGTGCAGACTTGCTGGGCTCTTTCAAATTTGAGTTTCTTACAACTTTTACTGCTGTAAAGCCAGTGGACTGAATGTCCAATGAACTGAATTTCGTCAGAGCTGAGTTTTGAAGGACCGAGTTAAAATAATTACGTGAATTAAAAGTGCTTTTATTGAGATGATAAGTTTCCAGTTGAAATATATAAGCCTTCAGGAAATACTGATATTGAACTGCAACCTTTCTTGTTCTCTTCCCAAGAACCTGTACAGTACCAAGATGTACTCATCCTCCTTATAGAACTTTGATTGACTGCATGAAAATTTGTTTAAATTCCACACTAAGACAACAAGGGATATTCAAGCATTTTAAGGGTTTAACAATAATTTAAACATCAATTCGGGAGCCACATGAAAAAACAGGCTCCACAGTTCTTGCTTGGAATCTGAAGCCCTGACTCATACATGTGTATCCAGCACTTGGGTTGCTTTCTGATCTAAACAGAGCAATTTTTCCTCACCTTGCAACAAATACTGAAACTATAAACAGCAAGGGTTTCATGAACCCTTGCTGAGGGGAAGACAAAGAAAAACAAATTGATGAGTAAAATGATTAATGTGGAAAAGTCAAGGCTCAGGAAAAAACAGAGAAACCACATCACAGGTTTTTAAAGTTTTCAAGGAAAATACAAACGGTACATTTCCAAAATATTTGGATAGGCTTCTCCTCTCCTTCTCAGAACCACAGTTTCTCCTAAACATCTTTGTGGTTTTGGATCAGACCAAAATTATAGAATCAGAGGTGTCACAAGAGATTTACTTCAGGTGAATGAGCTATGAAATTCAGCTGTGAATTTTGGATCATAGTTTATCCAACTCAAATATTACCTACCCAATACTTAGCACCAAAGTGAGCAGATAATAAAAAAGTATGAAGGCATAACATTTCCCCTTCAGAAAACAGAAAGAAAAGCAGATTCAGAGACAGATGCAGAAACATTAACATAACTGAGGACAACACTGGGAGAGGGGAGGCTTTTGTTTGTATATAGGGCTAGCTCTAAGAACAAGTTTATTAACGGAAGGTGATCAGCAGATATGCCTGTTTTTGAGGAATAAAAGAAACCAAACCAGTTAGTTGGAGCTGTTAGTCTTGCTGTCCTCTGCAAAATTCTTTCACTCTGGGCAGCCACCAACTGAATGAAGATTAATACAGGCAAGTGTTGAATTCTGCACTGGGGATGGGGCAACCCTGGAAGCATGAACAGTTTGGGGCACAAGACACCAAAGAACAGCACCACTCAAAGGGATCTGGTGGTCCTGGTTGAGGCAAGTTGAATATGAGTCAACAGTGCCCTGGCAGCCAGGAGGGCCATATATATTTACTGGACTATAGGTGAGTGTTGAATAGCTGGGTATCTGTATTTGTCATCTGAGTTATAAAGATGATAAAGCACTCTTTCACAGCAGCACTCAAGAATTTTATGTACAATACACCAGAAATTGTGTATTAAGTGCCTGAAGACATTTGGCTTTTCGCCCTCCATAACCACTGACAATATGTGGGCATCTAAGGTTGTGATTGGACAACTTCCTGCATTATTACTCATGTCATGGCTTACCAACCAGGATACTTAGTGGCATTTATGAACATATTAAATGCTGATACAAACAGAATAAGAGTAAGCCATATGTTCTTTTACTTCAGGTTTGAGCAAGGCCAGCTATTGAAGGCAGGTGGTGGGCTGTCTTTAGGTTTCTGCTGATCAGATTTGCCACAGGGACACGGAGTCCAGTCAGCATGACAGTCAGAAAAGCAGGACCTGCTGCTTCCTGCAGGTTCTTGAGGCAGAGAGAATTCTGGTCCTCCTACCAGACAGTTTATCAATATTGCTGCTGCTGAATATACATTTTGACCTCACCAGGTCACCTGCAGATCTTAAGAAGAAAAATCTATTTTCGTAAAGCCTACACTGTTTGTCCTCAAAGGACTGCCTAGCTGCAGATAAAGTGAAGCTGAAACATGTAACTGGACTTTGGCTGTACTCTCTGACACAGCCTCAGAACTGAGTACATGCTGGATTGTCCACGCTGGATTGCGCCTTCAAGGGGAGAGTTTCACCCTGGAACTCATTCTCCCCTTCCTTGAGTGAATCATCCTCTGGAAAAAGGATTAGGATCCTCTAGGAATGCAGCACTCACAGCTTCTGGGATACAGCACAGATCTGCTACCAGACCCAGAAGAATGCAAACCCCTCTAATGTGACAGAATCCACAGTATACCAGTGCTTCAGGATACTTCTGAGACTCTGTTCCTACTGAGAAGAACATCACCAAATGTAGAGTCCTACAGAATATTCTGGGAAGCAAAGAAGAAAAGATCCTGGAGAAAAAATATCATCTAGGAATTAATTCATGGCTTGAGATTGGGGGATAGAGGGGCAAGATAAGCTAAAGCTGCAAAGGCTTAACTAAACTGACATGGTCAATTACCAGGTAATGTCAACTTCCAAACTGCATATCTCAATTGCTAACAATTTGGCTACAAATAGTAAAAAGAAACTCAGTGAAAAATCCATTTTGTTCATTTTGTCCCGGAAAAAATATGTGAGTGGGCAGAGGGAGGGTCTGCACCACAGTCAGCAGAAATCAGCAAGATTCCTGTGGCCTTTAAGTACTGGGCTTTGTGATCAGACAATCTCAGATAAGACCAAACAGTAGAGCTGGGAGAAGAAGAAAGGTTTTTGGGCATACTTGTCATAATTAAGTGCTGACTGAGTGTTTGAAAGCATCTTTGACTTTTTCAGCTGTACTTGCTGGTTTAATTCAAGACATTATCTCTACAAACCTTGGATTAATGATGTCCTTAGATTGTCACAACCTTGACAACACACCAAGCAAAAATAATGAACAAAACAAATAATGTTCCAAAACTACAGAGGAGTTACAGATTCAGCATGCTCCTAAAAGGAAAGTCTGTTAAACTGATTTTCTTCCTTGTCAGAGTATATTCTGTGCTGGGTCACAAGGTCCAGGGACATGAAGCTTAATATCATGACTGATTTTCTGGTTTCATCAGAGTCACTGATACGAATAAACAGTTTTCTCTTATCACTTATTTCCCCACTCCCCATGAAAAGCAGAATATACAAGACTGTAAACATATTTTAAATTTATTGCATTTATCTCTAAACAAAGGACTTTGAGGACTGTGTCTCTGTCCTGATATTTGTGGAAATGAAAGCAAGGAGGTCAATTCCAAACTAAAACTCTTTTCACTAGATTGACAGAGGGGAATTTTTCCTGCCAGAGGCAAATTAGGGGTCATTCTGCTTACAGGATCAAACTATTACTGAATACAGTGAGGTGACTGACCATCTTTTTCTATCTATCCTGTGTCTACAGATCTCAGCAGATAATTGGCATCATGTAAATAAAAAGGAAGTTTTAAAGAGGTGTATTGAGTTGACAGAATGAGTCTTAAACCAGAGAAGAAAAGGAATGCATTCATTACGCTGGCAGCTTGGTTTGATACCTCTCATGCAGAAGATGCTGCTAATCCTGATGAATATTCATTCTGAACAGGAGCCTGAAACAAAATGCATAAATTCACACCTCTCAAATAGGACATCTTTTGAAAGCCATCAGAATACAATATTCTCCACACATTTTTCCACTTTGGCTTGTCCCTTCTATTTCAATTAATTAAACATTACCTGCACATGCCTATATGTACATAGCAAAGAAAAGCCCTGTGCTCTCAAAGTTCAGACCTTGATACTAAGACCACATACACCATTGGCACATGAACAAGAAGTATTTTTTCCCCTTAACATACACTGTTCGTACAGTAAAACACTTGCATTTGATGGGAACACAAACATCCTAGGGAAATACAAGCACATATTTAGCATTTTATAATGAATAGCCAGAACTAGCCCCAAAGTTTTAGGGGCAATGCAGGCTCCACACCCTGATGTAGCCCCAGAAACAAAGCAAAAATCCCACAGGTCTTCACTGTTACCTGGGAAGCCTGAAGACACAGACAGTCTTGTGATCCAGAAAATCCTGGGCGTAAACTACAAAACATTCTTCTTCTCTGTGGAAAAGAGAATCTACCAGAGAAAGAAGATTACCAACACTCTTTCTACAACTAAGTTCCTGTATTGACTCCAATATTGCCAAATTGCTCAGCATAAAACATGATGAGCACTCTGAAATATTTTCCCCTTTATTCTAGTCTGTAAAAGGGAGTTTCCACCCAGTGCCTGTACACTGTGTTCACCTTTCATCACACAGGCATTTCACAAGGTCCTACAAATGCACAGTCTCAGATCCTCCTCTGGAAGAAGAGCAGGAGCTTGCAGAGGCAACAGCATGTCTTCTGGACCCTGTGACCTCAGATTTCTCTGTCAAAAAAATTCTCATATAGGATGCGAGGTGAGACGTGACAATAACCTGAAACTTGGAGAAGCTGCTGTCCACATTATCTACAGGTAAGTGGTGGGACCTGGCTTGTGACGGGCTGTCCAAACTGGGCAACTTTCAGGAAAAAGTAGCATGACTACAGCAATTTCAGCGCAACAATGCCAAAATGGACATCTTAATTCCCTCATTATGAGAAGAAAAGTCATCTTAGAACCCAGGAATTCAGGCCAGAAGGCTCTTTCTGTCAAGTCTGTTAACACAATCCTCCTATCCAAAACTTCCTCTAAACTCAACTCAAAACTGGTGTTGCCAGGCCCTGGTACAATATATTCCATGTGGATACCTAAGCAAGCATGCACCACCATTTTCATTCAATGCAGTTGGAGTTCCATTCCTAGGTCACCCCACAAAGAGCACAGTGCAGTATTCTTACAGTTTTATGGATTTTGCAAAGATACTTGAACTCAGGGAAAAACCCCCAGACAAAAGGAGTGTGACCTTTCTTCAGAGTGGCTTCCAGTGCTCTTCAGGACAGAGACTGTCTTTGTGCCTTGTACTGTAACAGACACGGGGCTAGCTAAAGCCCCGTGGCGGGCGGAGGCTTAGAGACAAGGAAATGCTGAGTCATAGAAACTAAGT
>JAYDZK010000268.1:18629943-18641389 GCA_034509185.1 Euphonia xanthogaster | reverse complement strand
CTGCTCCCTGGGACACTCTGACCCTCCAGATATTCAGCTATCCGGCTAGAAGCAGGACCTCCGTGGCTAATACAAAATTGTACAGACAGAGAACATAGACTTAGCAAAATAGAAGCTTTGATCTAATTTCCTCCTTCACCTACATGCACTTGGGCTGTGCAGAGTACGTGAGGTAAAATCTCATCTCTTCAAGGTACCTACAGGAGGACAAAAGAGTAATAACATTGGGACTCAGTGTCCAGGACAAAAGGGCATAACCTCCCAACAGGGTCCCCTTCTCACTTTAAGAACTGAGTCACAAATGAAAGGAGTGTCTTTGTGTGAGATTCTAAGAAGCTGCTGAGAGGGCCGAGCACTTTGGAAATGCGAAAAGAGGATTATGATGTTTAAATATTAGGACAATCAGGAGATATTTTTCTAGCATCCATTGGGATTTTCAGAAGGGGGAAGGAGAAAATCCCTATACCAACTTGCGCAATTGCCTTAATTGCATCATTACATTTTTTTCTCCTTGCCTATTCCATTCACTCCACTGAGTATGGCCTTTACGACAAACATGAAGGGATTCAGTAACTTTCATTGCTCTCTAACCTCATCAATGTCAGAGTAGTTCTACCATGGTCAAAACTATCTGCAGTCTCAATAACATCTTTTCTACATTTGTTTCATATGTGAGTCAAAATCAAAATTAACTGCAAGAAGAAATTATGAAAAATACCCACAGAACAAGAGTACCCTAAAATGATCACGTGTTGTCACCCCTGGAGATCAATGGCTATGCTTTGCCTACCAACTTGCTTCACAGACCTCCTTTACTTTGACAAACATATCATCTTACAGGAGTAACAGTAGTTGGCCTTTGTATTGATCAGCTGGAGAAGGAATAAAACAAGCTGCCACTGGAGTTCAAATGCACTAGCTGCCAGCAAGTTCTACAGGACATGTGTCTGCAGGGAAGTGCAACCTCCTCATCCTGTATTCCTGCTTCCTTTGAAATGTAATGTCACGTCATGGGAAGTGGTGTCAGGCAGCTAATGCAGGGGAAAACTTGGGTAATTTTAGCTGGATTGTCCAGTAGGAACATGGCAAAAAAGAGAGGGAGAGTTGGGCTGCCAGCTCTGGCAGCAGAGCAGGCTGAGGTCTTGGCTGACAGCAACCGTGGGTTCCTCTCCAGAGGATGTAGGACATGGCACACTTTCTCAGGCATAGGCTGTCCTGCCTTTCCTTCTACTTGCTTGACTGCTTCTGAGCTGTCTCTTCTCCTGTCTCTAACTAATGCACAGCCCGTCCATCTTCACTTGCTCTGCTCCTCAGCAGGCTGGTCAGATGTAATTGAGGGGACAGGTTTAGCCTTTCAGTGAACAGAAAATCTTAATCTTCAGCAAGAAAACTTGGTAATCAGTGCTGCATACACACAGTATGGGTTAAAACTGGGCAACTTCTCACACAAGGGGAAAAGGTCACTCATGACCCCAAAAGCCACCCCTGTGTCAAATCCCTAAGCTGGCTAACAAACTTTCAGGACACTCTAGCTCCTAAGAACACAGTTGCCAAGATGTGTTTGCCCATTTGTTTTTATGTAAAGCAGTGCTCTCCTTCTCGTCCTGTTGCTGGAAAAGGCTGGACATTTTTTTTTCTGGATGACAAAAATAATAACATGGTGAGATAGAATATTTCAGCCAAAATGCTTGTTATTTGGTAATAATATAAACCATTCAGAACTGCTTAGGACAAAGTGTTGAGATGACCTTGATGAGTGTACTACTAAAATTTCTCACTGCAATTGCAACAGAGACAGAAAAATAAAACCCTTTTTAGGTCATGCTAGCATCTTTGAACTGGCGCAGGTTAACTTTGACTGATAGGCAGGGTACCTAGAATGGTAACAACATGTAACTTTGCTACAGGTTTGCTTCTAATTAACATGGTTGTAATACTGGTGGAAGCTTGTGTGGAAAGCTCTCTTCACAACTGCTCACAAGGCATCTTCCAGCAAAAGCTTACCAGGGCAGTAGAATGAAAGTGGAGATCTAATAATAAAAATCAATACAGGAGCTTCACTTCAGACACTTATCTGAATGGCTGCTGTGTTGAAAAGGAGAAAGGTAAGCAAAGAACAAGGGGACATTCTCTTTCTGCCAGGAGCTGTCCTGCCCTCTCTGCACAACAGCAACAAATCACTGGAGACCTACCCCATCCAGGTTTTAAAATTTATAAACTTGGAATAGGAATTTCTCTATTTGTTCCCAGTCAATTTATCTGGCTGCTTTCCATAGTTCTGGTCTGTTCCAAAGGTGATGCATTTTGTTGTTGTCATTTCAAGAAGTTTAATTAGGTAACTGGAACCAAATGCCAAAAATACCCTCTGCACAGAGCTTTTCCCAAAATAAAACCTGATTACTCTAAGTAAGGGCCATGCCTTGAGAGAATTTGCAATCCACACACTATTTTCTGTCCAGCTTTTCATTTGGGAGAATTAGAAAATAAGAAGTAGAGACAGTCACGTGGAGGTATTTCTCAGTGGCACTCACTGGCTTTCCACTCCTCAGCTAATTGTTTTTGGAGCTGCAGATGCTCACGTAGCACATACCTTCAAATTTTCTCTGCACACAGGGATAGCCGAACAACCACTTATTTCCAATCTGAATTTAAATTTAATGTCTCTGTTGCGGGAGGCACTGTGTGCAGCTTCCCGAGAAATCAGGGAATTGGCAGCAATGTGACAGCGCCATGTCTTACACTTCAGAGCTACCTACTTCCAACACTACTGCAAAACTACTGTAACTTCCAACAACTTTTGACTGCCACATCACTCACCAACTGTTGCATGGTTAACTTCATCACTGTCTTGGAAAATTAGAGAGTACTCACACCTACAACAAAATGCACAGGAAAAAGGCAGGCAGTCTTCCCACTTATGTTGCCTAAATGGGACTTTCCAGAAGGAGAGATAAACCCAATCTCTGTTAGGAAAAATCTGGCAATAATACCTTCCTGGAAAGGATCCCTCTTTTTCATATCATGGAGGAAAGGCCTCAAGCTAGTGAAGTGTCTTTTTTCTACTTCTTGAATTACCTTCCAAGTTTTATTGCTTTACAAACAGGAAAAGAAACAAACAAAAAAGGCAACTTGCTTTCTTTGCTTGTGTTCCTCATAAAACAATGACAGCTTGTCAAGTAATAACAGAATGTAAAAATAAAATAAAATAAAATATTTGAGAGAGCTGGGTCTGTCCTGCTGAAGCAGTTCTGTGCCCCACCACTGGAGCAGATGCCAGCAGCAAGTGAGGAGATTCCCCTTCTTTAACAGATCCATACCTGGCATTGTTCATCATCCATGCTGCCAATCCCCCACTGGGCAAAGTGGCCAGCTGTGAAGGATCACTGCCCCTCACAGCCAAGGGTCCCCTTCCTGCTCTCTGGATAATGACAACCCTCACTGGTTTCAAGGAGATATTTTAACCTACACATGATACTAAATGCCACATCCACCCTGGTCTACACTCTCCATACGTACCAAATAAAAGTGTCAAAGGGGTTTTAGCTCCTCCGTGGACAAGGGAATTAATGAGGGGAGAAAGACCTCAGCCTTTGTCCAAAACCCCTGAGAACACATTAATGCCTTAATGAAAACATAGCAGCACCAGCAAGCAATCAGGACATCAAATTCTACTTTTCTCTCAAACCACCCCCGCAGTACAATTGTTGGGTGCTAAAAGAGGAAAATGTAGATGGACAGCTGACTTACCTTGCTTTACTGGTTTTTTTAGCCCTTGTTTTGGGCTTTTTTAAACATAGCTCCAACAGTTCTACTAGGTTTTAAAAAAAATCTGTCTGTTCAAAGGGAGGCTTATATTCAATTTCATGGATCTCCAAGATGCAACCCTGTAAGACTTCAACCACTGTACTTTACAAAAGGAAATCTTTCACTTGAGAACAACAAGTCATGTAATAAAAGGAGTGAGACAAAGAGCAGCTGCACTAAGCAACTGCAGGACTACAGAGGACTCATCCACAGGCCCTCCCCACAGCAGAGCTGCTGTGACATGTCCAGCACCGAGCTGCCAAGCGGGACCCAGGCATCCAGTATGAATGATTTGTCCAGGGCCAAATCAAGTTTATGGCTGACAAGACATTGAGTTCATGTCTCCTGACTCTCTCCTGACCCTCTCCTCTCTTTGTAGCTTTGCACCTCGTTGCAGTCCTTGAGAGAGGGCCTGCTCTTTCAGGCACTTGACAAATAGGACAAACACACTACTCTGTTCCTGGTCCAAACACGTGTGAGTGTAAAAAGTAGGCAATTAAAACCACATTTTCCCCCCTCAGAAATTTCAGGAACAGTCTTTTGCATATATCCAAGTTCATCTGTTTAACACACAGTTTAGTTCCCTCAGAAACGTGTCTCTGACAATTGCTCAGCATCTCTGAAGCACAATGTGTACTTCACCTTTTGATGGCTGTTTGCTTGGAGTGGCCAGGTAGATTGGCCAGTATAAAGCAGGGATAACAAACAACAGTCCTTTTTCAACACAGCTGAAGAGTTCCTAATTATTTACATATTCAGCTGACACTTTTGTATCTTGCTAGAGCATATCTATTTATTTAACATCCCAAACCAGGTTCTAATTTCTCTGCTGTGAAATAATAAACCTCAACAAGGAAATGATAAAGAGACACATGGTCTACAAGCAGCTCTGCCCAGCAGGCCTGCAGTGTGAGGCTGCCCAGTTATAATTAACACTCAAAACATTGACATGCACATGCCAAGCCCATGCAGTGTGGGATTAGCTGTACCTAATCCCTGCTGGTCCCTGCTCTGCTCTACAGCAGCTGCAACAAAAGCATGGGCTCCCGGTCTGGTAATGAGAAACTCTCCACTATCTTTCCCACAGTCCCCATTCTTCTGTGCCCTCAGCATCTCCTCACAACTATTTTCATATCTGCTGCTTCTCTGGACCTGCTTTCAGTGTATTTAGTCTTCCATAGCACTTAACATTTGTTCTCCAAGTTGCAGTCCATTTTCCTCTAACTTATACCCTTAGGTTCACTAAAAAGCGTGATGCTCTCCTCACTCAATCTTCTCAGCTAGATCTCTGATGACTTCTCTTACCATTGATGGTTGAACTAAGACCCACTTATGTTGCTGAGGTAAGGTAACCCTCCCAGTGCTTCCTTTTCCTGCAACTCATCAGCCCCTTCACCTACTTTTTGCCTCTCCCACTCAGCCAAGGAAAATCTTACAGCTGTCTGCACAATTCCACCAAAAACTGGCCAATGTCTTCTTTCTGCTTTGTCATTTCATAAATGGCACTATCATATAGGGTTTCTATGTGCCTGACATATTAATAGCACAGCTAATTATTCTAGATCACTTCAGCCAGATCCTGCTAAGCCTCCCCCCACTTTACTTAATGAATTAATCTGAAATTCATGTTAGAGCTTCTGGTATGAAGCACTTTTGCAAGTGGGAACACTGAACAATCCATTTATTAATAAGGAATAAGTACTTGCAATAGTTATTCTTAATGAAAAATGGAAGGTGGTAGTGGTAGGAATACTCAAGAGCTAATAATAGTGGGTTTAAGTTACAGCAAGGAATATTTTAAAAAAGATATTAGGAAAAGCTTTCTAATGCTCAAGGTAGTAACAGACTTGAACTCACTTCCCAAAGAGGCTGTGGAGTTTGAAGGTTTGCATTATAAGGTTAGGCAAATATCTGTTTCACAAATGATCCTGCCCTGAGGGAAGGGCAGACTTTGATGCTTCCTGGAATACCTTTCCATCTGAATTTTTTGTGGGTTTCTGTGTTCTGCTTTGGCAGCACCAATGGGATGGCTGTGGCAATGGATACAACCTGCTGCAGACAGCCCCCTGCAAGCCCCACTGCCTCAGCTCCTGTTCTCACTAGAGCCTCTCCTGCCATCACAGAGGTTTGTCTCCTCTAAAAGCCTGAGCCATGGCCAGGAGCTCTTTTGCCATAGAAATACAAAGTATCCAACACAACAGCTTTTGCTGAAGGGTGGTGGTGACTTAAAACCAGCTCCCGAGAGAGGTTTGAGCAAGGCAAGGCAAGACCTGCCAGCCAGCCCCCAGACAAGTCTACCTGCTGAGACAATTAAAGCCCTGGAATGCAGGCTAAGCAACCTTGACACAAAAAATGTGCAAAAAAGCAGCCTGTTTGCAGACTGTTTATGAAGTAGACTGGCAGTGGGGATCCTGGCTAATCTCCACTGGCTATTCCCAATCCCAAGAATACAGATATACACTAAAGCTAAGTTTAAACAGTGAACTTTCAGCCCCTCTGTGTGAGCTGTCTTTTCACTGTGCTTTAACCACATCTTAAACAGCTACACACCTTTTCCATCACACATATCCTAAAGTAGCCACAGGATTTTCCAAGAATAACGGGACAATTTTAGTGGTTTGGTTTTTTTTTTGTTTTTGGTTTTTTTTTTTGTTGGTTTTTTGTTTGTTTGTTTTGAATTTTGGATGTTTAGGTTTTTTAAATAGCAATCTTATTAACTGCTAAGAGCTGGAGGGAAACAAGTGCACTCCACACAATTACAGAGGAAGTGTGTGGTTGGAAGTGACAGAAGGAACTGGAGGCCTTCATGCAGGCAGGCAGGCAGGCAGTATTTTGAAAACCTTATGTAGAATATTTGTTCTACTCAGAGAAAATCCATTCCCCCATACTGTGCCATACCCTCTCACTTTAAATTAAAAGACTTCCAATACTATCTATCTACTCTTTTTAGTCCCTGCTATAGGACTGGGTACATAACTTCTTCATGGGAAACACATTAGATTCCAAACAGTCTGTAAAGCAGTTTTTATCTTCCTGTAAGAATTCACCTCCCAGTGGCTTTCTACTAGGGCTGTCTCCAACACACTAATGAATAATATTTTAATCTGCACATTCAAAGCATGATTCACCACAGCTTTTTCTCACCACACAACTAACAAAAGTGACAGAGCACTGGTGTTGAACCCAGTAACAGGGCATTTTTAAATAGTGGAAGGCAAAAGGAGAAAAAATTAGCTAATTTTCCACTGTGTTCCTATATCTCCTGAGACAAGGATTGTTTCTGTGCCACCTTTTGTAATTTGAAAAACCACTGAGTAAATCAGCCTTCTGCAGTCAGAGGGCAGGACAGCTAACATGTGTATGTTATGCATAAAAATAACATGTGTTCAAGATCCTGAGGCACTGACACTGCAGTCTTCAAATCCTGCTGCTGCACAGAGCCTGTGGAAGTGCACCAGGGAGAGGAACTGCAAAGACAATGCACCACTGACACGGCCTGGGCCCCAGCATCACCACCTCAGCTCTTTCCAAGTTTGCTTATGAAAGACTGACATATTGTCCCTGTCATTTGCTCCTCTGTTGCTCCCTCCAGAAGAGAGCAGCCCCTGCTCCCCAAAGGGGACAAGCTGCCATGGCATCACTGACCTCTACTTCCGAGAGCTACTGACCTGACCTACTTTCCCCAGCAGGATAGACTGAAGCACCCTCAATGCAGATGCAGCTAAACATGATTTCAGAAAAAAACCCAGCTATTTCCTCCTCAGTACCAACACAGCCTTGTGGATACTATTAGCACTGATTTTTTTTCTATGGGAAATTCTCCACTGATCAATACAGTATGTGCTGTTTTGTAAGAAAATGAGTAATTGGATGAATTATATACAAAAGGTCCTTCTGCTCACCCTATCTCTCACCCATTCTTTCTCCTCGGAATAAATTCTGCCTGCCAACTTAGGAAAGAGACAGTGAAAGATGTCATTCATTGAATAAGATTAATATGTAGATATTTATCTTCAAGTAAGGTCTTCTCAATTCATTAAAAACAATATCAGGGTTAAGTCTTCTCCTCTCCTTAATTCAAGTCAGACCTTTCAGCCGAAGCTGGGCGTGGGGATGTACCAGAAGATAGAAAGAAAAGACTGTCAAATCCAACACTCGGACACTTTATCATTATTATCATAGTAAAGCTTTATATGCAGGCACTGAGGGTCCTAAATTAAATGTCAAATACTATCTGGCACCAGGAATATGAAGTATAGTCACCTACAGGGAAAAGGAGCCTGACAGCTTTAGTCTGCTTGTCAAAAGAGCAGTCATCTCATTCAGCTCTTTGGGCAAAAGAACCACCATTTGGAAAACCAGAAGTTACCAGAATTAACTCACTGATTCCTACCAAAAAAAGGTGATGATCATGGTAGGGAGTAAGGACAAATTTTTAATCCTACTCAGATGTTGAAAAGATTAATTTCCCCATTGATAACACTGAAGATACAGAGATATTTTTCAATTTTTTTTAAAATTTTTTTCAAGGTGAGGTTGAAACAAAGTAATTAAATCTTCTTCCCTTTCATCTTGCCTGTGTCATCCTCACCAGTTAAACAAAAGAAATGCCCCAAGCGCACTTCCCTCTCAGCCAAAGCAGCTGCCTTTTTGAACAGACTCCAGAAAGCTTGCCAGCTGAAGTTTATGAAGTCTAGTTAATTGCTTCAGCATATTGATTTCATGTTTGTATGCGGAAATGTATAATTGGAGACAACCCTAGCTGGTTAGTCCTACAATGGCTGGCACCACAGCACAGCCATGTGTGGAGGAAGAAGTGGAGTCCTCTAATACAGCAACTCCTCCTGTAACCAGAGCCACAAAACCCCCCAAATCTCCCAAAGCCTCCACTATCACTGCAAAGGCACATTTCTAGGCATTGCTGATAATCATCAAGGTTTTGGAGAATGTTGCACCAAAAAGAAATTTTACAGAATAATTTAGATGCAAAGTTTTCCTGATTTTTCATTAAGGAACATTCTGTGCCCCAACAGTCCAGGAATGTAGCTCTCCTTGTGTATGAGTAGGAGGAGGAGGAGGAAGCCTGCAAGCCAGAGGAGGACACGGAGAAAACAGCAGCTCCCAGCTGACACAAGTGGGCACACCTGCATGGCTAAGCACATGCTGGAAAATATATGGTAATTACATCTGCCTCCCTGATGCATCAAATTCATTTTAAGCGGGGTGTAAACACGGGTTTGGGACGTAAGACTTAGGCATACCAGGAAACAGCTGTGGTGTATGGCATGCCTGACTTGGGGAAAAAATCCATGGAGAGAGCTGTATCCTGGTCATACTGAAGCACCATGGCCATGCTTGAATGTGCAGAGCTCAGGAAGGAGAGCAACATTCAAGGCACAAGCAAAGAGAGACACAAATTAATTATTGAAATTTCTTAATGAAAAAAAAAAATAAAATTATCTTTCCCAACTCTTCCACAAGTACAAACTCAGAACCTGCTGGAGTCAAGCACTGATTTGTCAGCTACCAGAGGAAATTGAAGGGTGGATGAACACATTAAAGTAGAAAATAACACAAGCACTCACTATGAAAGTTGTGTTTGGGTGCTCAGATGCTTAAGCAACCTTTCTTCTCCCAGCTCACCACAGAAAGTGCTAAAAAGGCTGTTTCCAGGATGAAGATTTGCACTGTCTGCAGACTAGAGCTCAACATGCTGGACTTCAGAAGGATGAGGGACCCACTCTGCACCACAGTCATGAGGCAAAACTGCTGGCTCTCACAACTCTTTAATTAAAGAAATAAAAAGCAATTTGGAGTATTTGGGGGGATGTTGGAATCCATCCAAGTTGTAAAAGAGATAGGAAAAGTGACGAGATTTGTAGGAGACAAAATCATAAATCTTCCTGCACCCTTTGCAGAGCTCTAACATTAATGCTAAAAATAACTACAGCACCTGCAGGACCTCAGCGTTTGGCTTAATCAAATGAGTTGTAGGGGGAACAAAGGGCAGGAGAATTTCAAGACCTGAAAGTATTGACAAGGACAAAAGGATGAGGTGTCCAGAGAACAAGTGTCCATTTGTTTCTGGCTGGGGCAGATGCTCCATAAGGGTTACAGCAGGGAAAGGCAGGGGAAAAAAATTAGGCAGGCACAGAAGCACATTGAGAAATGGGTCAGGCTAGAGCAGAGCTGTCAACCATCTCTTATTAAGGTCCATAAGCCAGGATAACCTATCTAGGAGCAGCATGTTTTCAGACACAACCTTCCTCCATGGCCTTTCTGCCTAGCTTTGGCATGCAAATGCTGTACCGCTTCCACACTTGATGCAATCTTCACAAGCACTGAAGTATGAGAGTCAGCAGTTCCAAACAGCAGAAATCACCATGGTGCTCCACAGGGGAACAGATGCTGAGTGCTAGAGATGGGGAAGTCCTATTGGGGTAACTTGGCTAGTCTCACTCTAGTCTCTGGTTTATGCTATTATTTTATCCTGTTCAATTTATATCAAAATAAGGCAGCTAAGCTTCTGGTTTATTTCTCAAAGGAAATTACTGACTGAGGCTTGGGACTTTTTTTTTGTAATGTGCAAACCTTTGTTGTTTTTCCTTTACAGTCATGAAAATCTTGTACCAAATACTGTTATCTCAAGCCTACCAATATGCTTTACATGGCAAATATGTTGGGGACTAGGAACCCCCCCTCTTCTTTTAGGGTTGTTTACAAAATGATACTACTAGAGGGTGGCTTTGACCTCCAGCTGCCTCTCTCCTGATGCTTCAGGGCAAGGTCCAAAGCCACATCATTTGAAATGACTGCTTTTGGATTTTGGTTATCAAATTAGGATTTACACTAGCTGGAACTATTGGTGGCTCTTGCTCCAATGTCAGATAGAGGATCCAGTACTCCAGTACTCTCCAAAAAGACCTTATGGAATGATTTGTCATATTAGCCCATCCCGATCATGTTAGCACTAGCATGTTTTCTGACATTCCATGAGGAGCTAAGAACAGCTTTGAATTCTCTGTGATCCTCCAGTGTGACCTTAGCTACAGCCTGGTAAGGTCTGGACCTTTCATGTGATGCTGTTCAAAGCCATTTTATAATGATATTTAGTCATTAATGTAAACATTGGGGTATAAGTTCATTAAGTATTTGTCTGCAGTTCAGAGAAAAATAAACAAACAAAACACAAAACAACAACAAACCCTCACAAACCCATTACATGTTTGCAGTCAGAAACTTGAGGGCGAAAATGCAACTTACTACTAGTCACATTAGAAGGCTGCTTCTTGAGGTTTTTTTGATTGGCAGGCTTAATTAGAGTTTAATGCAATGTTCAGATAGGCATTAACAATACACTGTGCTTAGATCAAGGAGAATGAAAGGCAGCAGCAAGCAAGCGAACGCTTGAACAAGCAATCATTTCTGTAACTTACTTTTGGGTCTGTGAACTTGAACTTTAGCCTTCCCACCATCTCCAGCCTGAACGGGTTTCACACAACAGGCTCTGTTCTGGCAGGATGGGGAGCAGAGGGCACGAGACAGCACTCATTTCAACTCTACAAAGCACAACAAAGATTCTCAGTAAACAATAGGAGGCAGCAATTTTTTCAGCTCATTTTATCAGCCAAGTTGCAGCAAA
>JAYDZK010000268.1:18618593-18629935 GCA_034509185.1 Euphonia xanthogaster | reverse complement strand
TACATTAGCCTGCCCTTGTGGGACTGCTTTTGTTCAGTCAAAAGGACCAAGAAAGAATGGGAAAAAAATGAAAGAAAGCATGAATTGGCAAAGGAAAAAAAAAAAGGAAGAAAGAATAGCTGACAAGTGAACTGGGAAACCTTCTAGAAAGAAAATTAAATGTAATTGCATAGGCAATTCATTTTTCTCATGGCTTTTTTGCATCCTTGTTAATGAAGCTGGGCTACAAGAGATGTTCCTGGATGCTCCACTGCCACCAACAAAGTCAGTGGCTCAGGAGTTTGTGGGGGGCCACATATTCCATGCATGCACAGGTGTTAAATTTGCTTTTCTAGGGTGCACATTGAGTGTCTGATAAATTAATACTCTGAATATCTATTTTGATTTATTTATAAATGTGAATGTAGAGAGATTTTAAAAGTACTAATTAGGAAAGCAATCAAGGATTCATGCTTCAGGAGAGAAAATGTGAAGTGTGAGGCACTTTAGGAATACCTGAAATATTTGTTTAACTTGCTTCAAAAACTCCCTGCAAAAAAAAATGGTGCTTTTATTTGAGAGGCAGCAGCTTGCTGGCAAATGAAAGAGCTGAGGCAAAGTCTAATGGAGCTGTTTTCCAGGAGCAATTTCTGATTTCATCTACAGCATTTAACAGTACAGAATCCTGTTCTGTCCTGACACCTTGCTAGAGGGAGGCTTAGATAACTAAACCTTGATTCAAATGCTGACTTCCAAAATGTCAATCCTCAATTCCCATATAATCCTAAAGACATTTTAGTGTCTACCAACACAATACTCTAGATATTCTTTTTCTCTCCTCTAGCAAGGAGACTGCCTATATCTCAGAGACCAAACAGCCTGGCAGCAGCCTCGCACATTGTTTCCCATCTAATTCATCCACTGAACCATTCTTTTGCCTTTGCCACAGGCAGGCCACATGTAAAACAAATTTAAACAATGCTTTCATGATGGCCTTTCTTGCATAGCTGACACCATTCTAACAAGGGTCAGGCTCAGTGATGCTGTCTGTTTGACAGACCTGAATCCAGGTCCTCTCAATAGAAGTGATCCAGTGCTTGGTGTGCTGGCCCTTCTGGGACAGGATTCAATATCTCACTATCTCCTCTTCTCTGCATAAATAATTAGTTGGAATACCAGAAAGGGTTCCTTGCTGTATTACCCAAAATGAAACAGGTATTCTCCTTGGCATGGAAGACAAAGGATAAAGCTTAAACTATATATTTCTCCTAAGCATCTGTTGACCTCATGGATACACATTCTGTGTTTCCTAAATCATCCACTCAGGCAGTAACTGTTCTCACACATAACATGGGAAGCGTAGGCCCTAAATCAGATGAGCTTTTGGTATTACAGTAGCTGCCTAATGACTCCAAAGCTGGGAGACGTGACACTTGAGCTAAGGCTCCTTGCCAAACCTAGCTCCTCATAGATATTACTCTTGCTCACACAAACTCCCTCTTGCTCACACACTGAAGAGCAAGAAGAATGCTGGAGGTCCTCTTTGTGTTTCTGCCCAGTAATCCAGACCACGTATTAACAAGACTACTGGATTTTTACATCAAGATGCTGCTGTTTGCTTTATCCTTCCCCTATGTGCCACCACAAAAAAGAAACTGCTACACCAAACAGGCATCATCTGCTATCAGGCACTGGGGTTCTCACCTCCACTCCCAATGGAAACAAAGAAGTGGTGTAGATGCCGTAGCTACCCATGGTTTCAACCTTCCAGGGGTTTGTCACAGCACAGTTGATGAGAATCAGTGCTGGTACAGAAGTTTTCCAAAGTGAGTGTGGGGCAAAGACCAGACTAAACTAACTGTACCACAGGAGACAATGAGGGGGGAAAGGAGATCATCCCCCAATGGCAATGATGGCTTCTAAAAACAGTACCAACGATCTGGGGTTTTTTGGATGCACCTTGTTTGACACTAACAGAATTCCTTCTGATGCAGGTGAATGCCCCCTTGCCATACCACCAATTACCATTGCCTCAAGACTTTTTGTCTTCAAGATACTCATCCCTCTTCTGAAGAGTCCTTCTAAACTTTACCAGACAGTCACAAAACAAAATAAAATCCCATTTCACACGTATTTGGGGTTTGGTGCATGGAAATGAATGAACTTGCCCTGATCCTCACCCTTAGGCTGCCTTTCTCACCCTAAGTGTCAGGATGTTTCTGGATTGCCAATCACTACACTTGCTAGGGACTGCATCCTCCACTTTGGACAGCACAGTTATCTCTTGAGCAATCAGCTTGTGACATAAGCTCATAAGAATAAAGAACTGCAAGAGATAAAAATCAAAAGCCACAGTGATTTCACACAGGTGCCCCAAGTTGCTAAGCAAACGAAACCATAAACTTCTAACAGATGCTATGCTGGCAGAATTGCTTCCAAATAGATACTCTTTTTTCCAAGCACAGTACCCTGAGGGAATTGGAATACTCAGGATAGAAAACAGAATGATTTAAATGAACCAAGAAGAATCCCAATAATCCACTAACATCCCCATGAAGTGACTGATAAAGGGAGAAAACATGAACACTTTTCCCTTTCTCAAGAGACACTGCAGACACTGAACATGAAATCAGGGAGATTTATGTACAAGTTCCACCTGACTCCAGCTTCAGCTGTGACCTGGCTCCACTTTGGCAGCTCCACAGCTCTGACGACTGATCAGTGGGAGGCATCCTCTGCACCCTTGGTTTCCCTTGCTGTAAGGCTCTTCTGCAAGATGAGATACTGTCCCAGCTGCTTTGCATTACTGTCCTCCTTACAGGAAGCATTCATAAACTAATAAGTGGGCACAACAACAACAGGCAGGGGCACTTCTTTGCTAGGACAGGAGGTGAGTCCTTTAGGCTTACACACACACACACACTGCAGACATTGTGATCTATCCCAGTGCTAAAACATGTTGGCCATTAAAGCCTTTCCGGCACAGACAAATCCATCATATTTGGCGTCCACCTGACCAACCCTCACTCCACTCAGCAGGAAGGTACCAACACAGAGATGTGGATGCTGTCCTGCAGAGTGCTTCTCACTCATAACAATTTTACCTGAGTGGCCTTAGCCACAGCCCATCTCACACAGATGGTGCAGCCAGGCACCAACTGCCTGGGAAAGTGTCAGAAGACACATGATGAACACCAGCTTGCAAACTCATTTCAAGAAAAATGGTACTCTAGAGAAATTAAAGCTTTAGCTAGCAACTATTTATCTTGTCAGTAATGGAGATGGGTGGGTAATGATTAAATTTGGGTAAATATAAATCAGTAACACTCAATTAATTTAACCTGTGTACATTTTAAGTAAGAGTCAGCATGGATCAAAGGCAGATTATGAACAACTTCCAGGGGGCATGCAGTGACAGAAAGGACTGTCAGTAATCTTACTGCAACACCAAGCCAGCCAGAGGTCACTTTGCTCCAAACCAGACTCCTGAAAAGACTTTAAGAAGGTAAGGCTGTCTCAAAGGATCCAGCACTCTTCTAGTAGTATCTTGAACCAAAGCACAGAATATAACAAGGGATCCTTGCCTCCTCCAAAAAAAACCAACTCATCTAGCCAGTTTTCTCCCTGATTTTCTGGAGCTCTTGGTTTGCTTAATGTCTAAATGTAGACATGGACAAACAAGAACATCCACAGCTACACAGAAATTTTGCTTGAATGAACAGGTCTGTGATGTGACACCTCGTTTAGAAATAAAGAAAAGTTGTGATCTTCAGGAGTAACCTGAAGCATTAAAGAAAGACCACAGCCTACTCCCTAGATGAAGACTTCATGTTAGATTTCTTCAATTCCCCTAAATAACAGCCCTCATTTCTCAGAAAAAGTTTAATATGCCTAATTCCCACTAGAGTCACAATGGACCCCGGGCACAAAACAGGAGCTGTTCTTATAAATCCTGAAGACTGAAATCCCGCTTTTAGATACCAATATGTTAAGTAATAACAGCATGTTTTTTGCACCATGATTTAATCTAGCAGTCAGAAAAAAAGCTCTTCACCATTAGCCTTTCCGATAACCCTGCCAGCTGAGGCAGCACTTACGGTGTATGCACTACCCATAGCAATCATCACGTGGCAGCAGCTGCCTGTTATGGTGGAAGCAACTTGAAGCCTTGAGGATTGATATTTTGCTAACAGCCCACCCTGAACCATTCCATTCCCCTCTCTCACTAGCACTAGATGGAGGAGGAATTTCCCAAAGCATCCAGCAATGAAGGAATATGGGAGAACACAGGGAGTGCTAGCTGCTTCCACTGACTCTTCTGTCTGTTAATGAACACGACTGTCAGCTAAGTAATGAACTTCCAGTCCCTGGAGCTTCATCCAAGTGTCCTCCCTGCCCATGTCTAGTTAGTACTTTAAAAGCCTGTCACAGCTTTGGCCTTTCACTTGACTTCCAGGAAAGCAGCCATCAAGCTACTTCTTGGGAGACATGACAAAGAGACCTACCAGGTGTATGATGTTCCTGGAACAGGCCTTAAGCTGGCGCCTGACTGCGCAGGCCTGCAGGCTCAGCCGCTCCTGAAGTGACATGGCAGTGGGCTGCTGGTGCTCAGGAGAGGCTGGCTGGGTGGCACAGACATCCAGGAAATCACTCTGATGGTTATCAAGAGCCATGTGCAAATATGCTATGCCAGGAGCTCCCGGCTGTTCCCCTCACGGGAAGCACCCGCTGCCGTCAGCGGTGACATCTGCCCTCCCTCAGAGGCCGCAGCGCTGCCTCAGGGCCTCAGGGCCTCAGGGCCGGGGGCCACCACCGCCCCCCAGGCCTGGCGCTCCCACTGCGGCGCGGGGCCAGGGTGGGCCACCAGGCCTTACAGCGGGACTGCTGCCTGCCAGGATCGGCGGGCACAGTTTGGGGCGAGTCCATGGCCCAGCAGAGCCTGACACCCCCGAAAATTGCACCCCAAACATGCGGCGTTCTGCAATGCACCCTCCAACACCCAGCCGCGCCCACACGGCGACTCCTCAGGGACAGCGGAGCCGCTCTGCATCACCAGGGACTCGCTGAGGCTTCGGAACAAGCAATTATCGTTAATCTTGTCGTTAATTATCACTGCAACTGGCATGGCTCTTCTCACTCATGTCTGGCCTGAGCATCAGGCAATGTAGCAACATGCGTTGTTCAGTCCTTTATTATTTTTGTAGGGCAAGTTCTTCCTGCAGCACCGCTACCCAGACTGCTTCAGTTTGCTTCTTACTGCTGATTGTTGTGTCCTCTAATTTTGTTCTTGCACGTCAGGGAATGAGGATGGTGCATTCTCTGATGGCAAAATCCATCAAGGAACACTCCTGGGGAAAGCCAGTCTTTAGTGGTGCCCTTTTTTATTGCACTAAATGAAGGCTACACTGATGCTCTTAGCTGTGCCACAGCTTTTTTGTGGAGTTGCTTGTTTCACGACAGCTGAGCTCAGGCATTTTATTCAGCAAGCTCCTTGGGCAGAGCTGAAACAGCAGTGTCTGCCAGGTGTTTCATCTTGCACAGGTGAACGTGGCCAGAGCTCACTCCCACATCGGCCACAGCAGCCAGAGCCAACCTCACAGCCAACAATTCTGACAAAGGAGATGCAGAGGCACCTTCCTGCCCCTGTGAGGGGAGAGCCCAGGAATTGTGCTGTGCCTCCGTAAGGGGACATGAGTGCAGGTGACTGCAAATGACAATGCTAAAGCGTTTGAAGTGATTTGTAGAGATGGAGGCAGCCCTGAGCTGTCTCCAGTGCAAAGAACGATAGCTGCACTTCCCTGGGAGTGGCCTTTGGATTTGACTCCAGTGCTGCAGTGGTGCAAACCTTATGCTTATAAGCTTTTATCAGCTTCGTTTCATACAAAATTACATTTCCAATCAAAATGCCAACCAGACCCCGATTTTAGCAGCGTCCCTGGAGATAGGTGTCCCATGGAGACATGGCTGTGGGACATTTAGGGACATGTGCGCTGTCCTCTGTTCCTCTCTATTTTGTAATGTAATGGACTACTGCATCTCCTTGGCATGGTCCTTAGGGGTTTTAGAAATTAGGCTTGTCAAGAAAGAAGTTGAAGGCCCTAGAGAACTGTCTGATGAAGAACAAGCGAGTTTTTATGTGCTCTAAACCCTCCCACCCAATTTCTCTGCTGCTGCCAGGCAGTCCACCCCTTTCAGCACACATTAGCAAACATCACAAGCCTATTGGAAAAAGTGCTGGAAATGAAAAATGAAATGTACTCTATTTAGTCTTCAATTAAGGAAGAAGAGTTTACTCCATCTCTCTAGGGCAACAAAAAACTGGAGCAGAGTGTTAGGTTCATTGAACATTAATGATCTTTTTCTATTATGCTAAATTATTGTTTCCTTAGCCAGTGATCAAATACAATAGCTTTATTAAAGCCCTTTTCAGTTAGAAAAAAGAAAGTGCCTTTCTGCAGCAGTGGCTCTTATGAATTACAAAGGAGCAAGGGCCCTACAACGGGGTGATTGTTGGAAACAAGGGAAACAATGGTCCCTGCTGCTCCTGCAGATGCCCTCACCTTCCTCTGCCCCAATAACAGAGACATCGAGCTGCCTGAATGAGAAGTTAATTTCAGCTTGGTGCTCACCTCTGGCCTCCTCTACTCTGAACCAGGCACTGCTGAGCAGGGCTCTGGTGGTGCTCTGCCCACGAGTACTCAGAGCTTGCCCAGCAATAAAAAAGACAAACCCTCCTGAAAAGGCATTTAACACATGACCCAGGGTGGATGAAAGTGTGTGCTTATGGCAACAAAGAACAAGTGCAGCTGTAATAATGCAATCTTGTGGGGAAAAAATTAATCTGAAGCAAAATGAATCAATTTTGGTGCAAGTCTGTGGAAGCAACGCTACACTCTTTAGACAAAATTAAATACAACAATTTTAGAGGAGTTCTGTGGAGGCCACAGTCCAACGTAATTACAATGGAAAATTGATATTCTTTTAAGTATGCTGTTCCTGAAAGGAAAGGGTATGAAGCCATGGCAATAACAATAGATATAAAAAAATAAGGTTGAAATTAAGTTAGGGAAACATCGTCAACAACTTTTGAAATGTATTTATTTATACCACAGCCCAACTGTGTCTCTCTCTGGCATGATAACACTCTCGTGAGATGATTGCCTCTCACAGTGGCTTAACATTACCCCATGTACTGTGCATAAAATCCAGGTGCTTGCTCTCATCTGCTGCAAGAGAAAAACACAGCAGCAGAGGTGTTGTCTGCAGAAGTCCCTGAGCTGTGAGTGGCAGTTTGTTCCACTCTCCCCACCTGCTTGCCCTAGCGAGGTGGGCAGTTTGACCCTGATGGGTTATTCCACAGTGGGGGATCCGCTGGCAGCACTCGCAGACATTCACCTTCACAGCGCTCTCCCACGGCATTTAAACACCATTGCTGCACCATCTGTGCCAGGCACAACAGATTTCTTATCTGGGATACAGCTCAAATCTGAGTGGGTCTGGGGGGAAATGGGGATGAACCATGTCCTTGGCATGGTGGGAATGCATGGAGGAGGCAAGCGAGTGCAGGCAGAAGAATGCTGCTGAGCACACGGGGAACAAGTCCAGCAGCTTCCCCAGGGGGCATAAGAGTTGCTTTATTTCACCAGGATACTTTTGAGCTATGGGAACTTCAATTTTAAAGTAGTTCCTTCCTGCCCCAATCTGTCTTTGTCTGGGAATCCATGCCATAGTGCCCTCTGATGTTAAATATTCTGCTTGAAATCTACCTGGTAAAGGGGAGGATCAATAGGCTCTCAGTTTTGCATCCATGGCAACACATACTTTACATATCATTTTATCCTGAACAAAGGAAAATTAAAGACTTGGGGTTTTAGGGAGGGAGGGGAGGGAAGGGAACAGGCTTTGCCCCCAGGTGCAAATCTGTCATATTGAATTCTTTATGAAGTGAACTTAAGAAAAGTGTTGATAGAGCAAAACTTGAGGCTCTGTGAGGAGAATACGAATGCCAGATTTATTTCAGCAGACAGTACCCACAGTCTAATACAGACTAACAGAGTCATCAGCAGCTCTTAACACACAAACATTCAAACAAGTCAGTCTCAAAAAGTAATTATAGGAAAAAAACACCCAATACCTCACTCCAAAAAAACCCACCAAAAAACCCCAAAACCCAAAAAACCCCAACCCCATAAACAAACACACAAAAAAATCACAAAAAATAACAACAACAACATAAAACCTACCAAGCATCAACAAGCATTTATATTTTGGACTAGTAATATTCTAAACATGATTCTGATCTGACTTCTACTGGTAGAAAGCTAGAAAATCGGTTTTCAAGCTGCAGTGGTTTAAAACAAAGAAAGGTCCTTCCTGTATTCCCGAATGCTGGAAATTTTTGCTAATACTAGGTGACATTTGTGATAAAATTGTGTTTGGTATCTGATTCCTTTGTCTTAATAAAGGTTTTGGTTTTCTTTTTCAAACCCAGTTATTTTGAAGTGATTGAATTAGGCAGTCAACAACATAAAATTGCCTGATTTTCTTCTTCTTTCTCCCTAGGGTTTTATTTACACAAATAGAGTATGAGTAAAATGCATTAAACTATACATTTCTTGTGAGGTTTAATTTTACAGTCATTATGATCTACACAAAGTGCAAATTCCTATACCAACAGCAAGGCAGTGGAAAAAACATTTCCTAGCTGAATGCCTATCCACACCCATATGAAAAAAGTGCACTGAAATATCAAATCTCTTCAAGTCATTAGCATGCCCCTGTAAGTGAACATTTCTGTGCTAATATATAGCATTGCACTGACTCCTCCAGTCACAAATTTTCAAATTTCAGCTTTAAAGCTCTGCTCTTCCAGGAACAGCTTGGAATCAGCTGTGCTGTGCCCCTGCTGATGTAAAGGAAACCCGTTTCACAGTCAGGCCAGTGGCAGGTAGGAGCGGACACCACCCTCTACAAGAAGCCCAGAGACAACTCCAGAGGGATGAGAGCATCACACTGGACTAACCACAGTGCAAGGTCCCACCTGCACATTGCAAGCCTGGCATTCCTGGGTCAACAGTACGAAGAGAGGAAAAGTTTCATCTGAATGGCTTCACCAGCACAGAGCTTCTTCCTGGTCTCCTGTTGATACGGTATCCAAAGATGCTTTGTCTGATTGCTAGCAAAGGCAGGCACATAGAGCACAGTCTTCTCAGAAAATGTGTGCAGTTGATACAGCACTGCTGGGTAAAACCTCATGGATTTTATAGCATACTTTAATGCTGTGTATTAAGCCATCTTTCCAGGGTCAGGATCCCAGAAGACAACAAATGTAGGTATGTGAGACATTGATGCCACATTTGTGCTCATTAAGAACTGAAAGATCTGGTCCAAATATGGGGGGGAAGAGAAATAATTCATCTGGATACTGAGGAGTACTTGAAGTTGGGTTATACCATTGAATTCATATCACTGCCATTCAAGGCATGTGTCACATAAGGACTCTGGGAGAAATATGAGACAAAGATGTCACAGTTTTCTTTTACTTGCAATTATGCTTGTATCTATAATTCCTCTTCTTTACCCTGAAACCTGTCTGGCATTCGTGGGAAACAAGGGGAGCTCCTCAATGTGGCTGTGCTGCTCCGTCAAGGGCAGAAGTGCAGGGGCAGCCAAGCAGCAGGAGTGAACTTTCTGCTGGCTCCTGGCAGCAGCGCAGGCAGCCTGAGCTGCCAGCTGCCAGCTCTGGGGAAGTGTGTCCCCAGAGGGGCCCCAAACAAGGGCCCCTGCTGCCCCTGGCAGATGGTGAAGGCTCCTGCCAGCCAGAAGCATTGAGAGCACCACTGAAGTGAGAGAGTGCTGCTGCCTGCACAGCATGGCTGGTAGAAAAAACCCTGTGTCCAAGTCTTGGCCACATGGGTGCAAGGTTTGCCTTTGCTCACTTCCACTTTCAGTGCTGGAGCTCATCCATCACTGGCCTTGTGTTCCTGCCAAGTTGGGTGCTCTGGCTCTGCCAGAGCCATGCAACATCCTCTCATGGTTTCTTCATACCTGTTTTTCTCTCTATAACACGAGAGCAGTAGAGACCCAGGCCACAAGAGCACTGTGATGCCTCACTCATCATCATAAAATGCTTTGAATATATCATCAAATGCTCTGCAAAAGTTCAAAGCATATCATCAATATTACCACCAAATTTATTGTCTCTGAATGGTCCATGTCATTATCATTAAGCATGAATATTATTCTTTATTATGCATCCATGCTCTTTGATTCTTAGCACTTGTTCAGAGATGTTGGAAATTCTTTTCTTGTATATGCCCTTTCCCAACAATTTCAGAAAGATGTATGCACATCTGAAATGTTAGAAGTCAAAATTCTGTAATTTCTAATGCACAAAAGACTCCATCTGGCACACCTATATTTTTCAGCTATTATGCAAACTGAGAACTGAAATATTAACAAGCTTTGTGAGTAATTCATATCAGGCATGATAATTTTTAAAGTTTTTCGGTGAGTATACTTTTCTTTCTGAGAAAAAAATTCTCTTGATGACTCTGAACATACTGATAGTTGCTGGAATTGAAATAAATGGATGGGTATCATTAAAATGACAGCAGATTGAAAAATCACAATGAGGAAAACACTTATTTGCATTTCAACATAAAAGAGCATGTCATGTGTTTCTTACCGCCCTAGCTGGTGTTTCTGGGGCACCATGTGTGTAGGTAGGTCCTCCTAATGCAGAGTAGCAAAGAGGAGGGAGAATGACCCTGGGGCAGGCAGACTTGTATAACATGTACCAGCATGTGTGAACATCAGAGACATCTGAGAACTTGAAGCAAAGCGTGGACAGCAGCAAAAATTACCTGGATGGTAAAGAAAAGGAATTGAGCACTTTGAACAAAGTGAGGAGTCAATACACTCGAGTTCTCTTTGCAGATAATATGGATTGAAGCATTTTCAATGCCATCAGAACAGATGAGTTGGCTGGAGCCTGTTCCTCCCTGCTGGCAGGACTCTGCTGAACCTCTTGAAGCAGCAGCCATCCCACCTCTGTGTTTTGACAGTGCCCCTATTCCAGCGTCTCCACTGGCAAACTTCAGCTGAGCTGCTCACAGCTGCAGCCTTGACTTGCAGGATGCCTCCCTTCTTCCTGATGGATCCTTCTACTTTTGCTTCCCACCCCCCTGAGGTCAAATTATGTCTCAAGAGCAGCCTTAGCTGCTGAAGTGCTGAAAATGATCCTGGCAGGGAAAAGCACCAAGTCTGGAGCAAGAAAATACCTTGCATCAGCAAATTTATAGAAACAACTTTTTTTTTTTTTTTTTTTTTTTTTTTTTTTTTTTTTTTTTTACACTTTTCCC
>JAYDZK010000268.1:18568608-18606564 GCA_034509185.1 Euphonia xanthogaster | reverse complement strand
TCCGCCTTTAATTCCCGGGCAGAGGACAGCGGGCGCCTCCCCGCCGCTCCGTGCGGCCGCGGCCGTGTCGCACCAGCACCTCCTGCCGCTCCCGGCTCCGCGCTGCAGCCGCCGGCGGCACCGGCGGCACGGGGCAGAATGATAATGAAAGATAGTCACCGGCCTGGCGCCCCTCAAAGGCCATACAAGCTGTCAAACATTCCTCCTGCTACCCAAGAATTCGGGTCCCGTGCTGTTCCGGCCCTGAAGCCTTATTGCCAGGTGACGCTTTACATTTTCTCCCTTTGAAGCCACACGAGCTGCGCGGCGAACACCAGGTATGCGATTTGGAGCTGGTGATTGCTACACTTCACAGTGGTCGATGAGAACAGTACCGTTACTCTGAGCAGGAGGCTTTTATCCAACAGTATTTTTACCCAAGAAATGACACAGAATTGCCTCTGTTCTCTGCCACTTTCTAGCTCGAAATAGGTTTAAGAAAACTAGCTTGCTGGAAAATTATTGAAAGCAAAAAACTAATTTTATTCCATACGTAGGTTGGACATGTATTTTGCTTTAATATGAATTTCTTTCAGGTGAATTATGCTTCTAGTGAGTATCCAGCTGCTAGTGTCTGTGCTGGGATTTCTCCCCAGAGAAGAACCATTGCCATGGAAAAGGACACTAGATTTCCTGTTATTAAGGTGGACATAACCTCCAAGTTATGCATGACATTAATTTCAATTACAGCTTGCCCCTTGTAAAGTAGGCAGTTAATCAACTGGATATACTGTGACTACACCCTTAAATCAATAGCTGGGAAAACATCACTTCCCCCAAACACTCTGCTTCCTCACTGCACTCTTTGAAAGGAGTACAAGCCAGAGTTTAGCTGAGACAGCCCTCTGGCTAATAATCCTGCCTACAAGCTGCAATATTTTTTAAACCAGACGATTGGTAGAGGGTTAAACATCAGCCAAACCGTTCAATTTACAGCATGTTAAGCATTCCTGAAACTGTGATCACTGATATATTTGGGTCAATCAGATGTCTTGTTAGTGCTTTGCAGACATTGCAATGAGCAGCTCAGAGATAAAGGAGAAAGTCTCCAAGCTTGACAGCCCTGTACTGGGGAAGGGAGTGCTGGCTACTGTCCAGGCCCAGAATCCTAGCAAGAGAAAAGATAACAAAATAATTTCTGGCTTCCCCATGTTGTTTCTTATATTAACTTGATTTTAGCTGCCTGGCAAAGCTAGGCTCAGGGAACACCTGACTTCTGGTGTTTTACACTGTTTTTAGTCTAGTGAAGGTTTTATTCTGCTCATTCCCCTCCTGGCACTCCAGTACCCACCTTCTCAGTGATGTGGAGTGTCTCTCATTGCAGACAGCAATTCCTGTCAATAAAGGCAGAAGAAACAGGAACTGAACAGAGACTTGAGGATTTCTCCCCTGCAGTGAAAATTATTTTGCATTCAAGACAAATGCCAAACTCTAATGGGCTTTGATAGGATTAGGGTAATGGGAAAACAGATGGGGACTTTATTTTTCTGGACACTGTATCTATGCTGGAGTTGAGTGGCCCTGCTTCTGCTAATAGTCTCTGCTGGGCAAGGAAGGCTGGCAAACCAGGCACAGACCAATTCTCCATTGCACCAGAGCCCGAAACTACTAGCACCTCCAAAGCACCCAGAGGTGTACCAGTGCTCTCCAGGGCAGGAGGGAGCCTCCTCCATGGCTGGAGCTGCAGCTGACAGAGGGGATGCATCTGTAGCCTGCTGCAGGGAGGACTGTTCCAGCCATGAACAGGCACCCTCTGGCTCAGGCAAGTTCTGGCCTGTGCTAACACTGCATATCTTTGAGTGATACTCTCCCACAGCTCAAGGCTTCAGTACGACGCCTCCGCCCCCACATTTCAGAGGCATTGCATGGAAGTTATTTCCCAGCACAGACCTTTTTGGACTACCAAAATTAGTCAGTCCCTTCCAGTAATTCCCAGGCTCATGAAATTTTCTCTCCCTTCACTGAGTACTGACAGACACTTTCTATTCAACATTAGTTTTGCTGCATACCCAAAGCCACACCTAACACATCTCAATGCCAAGTTACCGAGTCTGGTGACTGCCACATCGACCACAGCAGGGCTGTGAGCTCCTTTCCTGGAGATTGCAGGGGCTGAACCTGAGCTATTGCTTCATGGGGATCTCTCTCTCACTAGCACAACACATGAAGCTCTTCGTTTACTCTACACTGGGGTTCAGGATGCCAGGGCTGGATGGGAATAGAGTCCTTTGATTCTGCTCCAGCATATTTTTTCTGCATTTCATTTTTATATAGCTTGTTCCCACCTTGAGTACTTCTCCAGCCCTATCTGCACTCTTTCTTCTTTATCAGTCAGGTTACCAAACATCTCTGTTTCTATCCAGCATTTCCTCAACTGTCCATGAATAGCTTGTTCCCACCCTGTTTAGCACCTTTGCTTCCCAGCAGTGAGTTGATGCCAGTGAACTCCCAAACTACTGAGAGCCATTTTTAAAGGGACCTCTTGAGATTGCTGTTGGGAGAGGGACACTGAGTACATGGTACAGTGTGCCTCCACCTGTGGGGCTTGGGTCTGCTGTGAAAGCTGCTGCAGACAGGCTGGAGCAAAATGATGCCCCTGCTTCCTCAGTGCTGCACTTTCCTGTCTCTTGACATTTCCTCTCTTTGCATTTTGAGTCTCTGGGTTAGGGTGAATGTGGGTATGAGGAGCTTCCATCAGGGCAGTATCTATTCTCCCCACCCCAGTAACCTACACTGGTTGATTGGCAGGGCTCCTTTTCTGCTGCAGGCTCAGATCCTCTTGCCAGTGTAGCCTGTGTTTTTCAATTCTTCCTGTTGCAAGGAAGTTACTTAGACTAGCTGGCTAGGGGTGAAGAGTTGTGCCTGCAAAGCTACCTATAGCAGGTACCTGTTGGGGATACCTTGAAACGCTGCTAGTGCCAATACAGCTTGTTTGTCCTGGGGAAGGGTGGGGAGTTTGGAATAAACCATACAGGCAGCAAGTTAGTGTGCAAGAATCTGCTTAGTGTCACTGTAAGTTATTCTCACACTGGGAGTGCTTGGTACAAACCTATCAGCAGCATAGCCCATGTGTATGCCTGACTGGCTCTGCCAAGGTGGATTTGTGTTTCTCAGCCTAAAAAATGCATCCCTCATGCTGAGATATTCCGACAACTGAAGGGCAGGATTTGCAGCTGGTTGTGACTGGGGGAGGGCTAAAGAAGTTGAGGTGCTCTGCATTTCATATCAGGGAGGTGTGCTTTAGAGATGTTACCCTGCAGGTGTGTTGGCAATTTCTGGAAGTATTTACAAACTTGTCTCAGCCTGGAATAGAGAAATCTGGAAGCGTTACTGTTGCTTTGACTCAGTAGTTGAATTCACAGAAAAGCTCTCAGATATATGGCACTATATAAGGATTTGGTTTTTTGTTTTGTTTTGCTTTATTTTGTTTTGATTTTTTGTGGACATATTTTTTTCAGTCTGAGGTACCATGCAGAATATGAAGCTAGGCAATTTCTGTACATAGAATGGAACCTATCTCCCCTGTGGTCTGGTACTCTCTGTTTTTAATATCAAAGCAATAAATGAGTAAGTACTTGAGCTCTTGTGCACTTGAAAGTGTTTGTAAGATATGTCAGGTGCCTGATGATGCAAAGTCTTTTAGGGGATAATTTCTCATCCCCATTAAAAGTGAGCAGAAAAGATGGAAAGACATTTGTGTTATGCTCAGACTGATATTCTCAGGGTCTCTGACAAGCAGACTCTGCAGAGCTGTCATGAAAGAAATAAATTGAATTGATAGGTCAGCAGCATCCATTATACAAATACAACCCAGCCTCTCCAGACAGCTGATGATTACGCCGGGAGGATTTTTCATATGAGCAATATCGGGCATGATGGCCTTGCTTTTCATGGCTTGGGGGAAAATCCTTGGCTGATCTGAACTGGCAAAGCTGTGCAGTGGTGAGCTGCTCACTGAAACTCTCAGCATGCACATTAGAACAGTTCTGGGAGATCACCACTCACCCTCAAATACAGTCCATTCTGGAGGGAAACAGTAGCCATTTGTGTCTGTTAAAAAATGTACTTTTTCTTAAGATCAGGAGGTAAACAGGTTCAAGACCTTTTGAAGTGAAACTGCTGAGGTGATTTAGGGAGAGAAAAGGTAATTACCCCATGAGAGGGTAAATAACACGTTAGGTAATAGCCTCTGCTTTCAAGTAGGGTGTCCTGAAAGCTAAGACACCATGGCCTATAATATTTATGTCTATATCAATAACTTCTCTCCTTCTTCTGGCTGCCAAAACATGTGAGTGAAGAATATTGTTCAATACAGCTCTGTTATTCAATACAGTAATTCTAGGAACCTGCCCTGTAGTAGCAGAAGAGAACAGAGAGGAGAGCTCCAAATTTAGTGTCTTTCCAGAAGAGAGAAGGTCAAACCACCTTGATAATAGCCCATGGGCCTTCTTTCCTCCTGATCCCTCCTGCAAAGCCATGAGATTTTATGTGGAGAAGTATGTATGGTTTGGAAAGATACTGTCTTTAGTTAGAGAGCCTCCATCACCTTCTGGTAAGCTGTGCCAGGGGTTAAATACCATCACTATTAAAAATATCATCACTTTAATGTTTTCCCCAGGCACTTAGCTCTGTGATGGGCCCAGTTAAAAACTGAAGTGGACCAGACTTGACTAGAAAAATAAGGTCGGGCTAAAGGTAGAGTTACTATTGTCACAGAAAAAAAAATGTCATAACATTCAGCTTCTACTGCAAAAATACACCCAGGACACTTAAAATTTTCAGCAAGTCCTAAAAAACTGCAGCTTTTCCACTGCCAGTGAAACTGTTCTAATTAGTCTTAAGGTAAACCCCCAGTTGTCCCAGTGGAAAGCCAGATGTTCAGTTGTCTCTGTGTGAAGCAGAGAAAAGGACCAGCTTAAACAGCAAACTGAGTTTCCAGCCCCCAAATACCTTCTCTCTCATGTGTTGCCTGGAGAGGCAGCTGGGCTCTTTCCAAGGCCAGAAGACCCTCTTCATCTGCCAAGAGTGCTGAAGGGGGAAGGCACAGACAAAAGAAATATATGAATTCCCTGGACATCTGCTTTTCTTCCCCCAGTCTCTCCCCTCCTTGAAGGTGTTCTCTGCCCCTACAAGCAGCTGCCAGGTGAGGCAGTAAGAAATTTGGAGCAGTGTCCCAATCCCTCTTATTTGGCCCGCAGGTCCTGCCAGGGAAAGTCTCCTTGCACTGTGCCTGCATGGTGCAGGGTTTCTCTGCTCTGTCTGCCTCTTGGCACATTCGAGGGAGCCTGGAGCTTGTCCGTAGGGGCATCCCTGGCCTGACACTCAGGCAGTGAGGGCTGTGCAGCAGCAGTCAGGGCACACATCAACACGTGCAACATGCTGAAGGACACAGGATACAACCTCCAGGCATATGGGGAGCAAACCTACCTCTGGGGACAGGTACAATTCCATCTCACGTGCAACAGGTACAATTCCATCTCACGTGCAACAGGTACAATTCCATCTCACGTGCAACAGGCCACACAGGCTCGCTCCTCTCATGAGGGCTCTTCCTTTCCCACATTCTCTAGGGTTTTGTTTTATTCAATTTTCAGTCTCTCAGATGATGAGATTTCCACTCCTCCTCACTCTATCCAGCAGATGTCTCTGCTGGAAGCACTGACTGTGGCTGCAATACCTGTTCTACACATTCCTGCTGTTGGGAACGAGTTATTGACTGAGGCTTTCAGACTTCAAACAAGAGTAAGGTCTGTCTCTTACTGCTCTTCTATGTGGCAGGTTGATGGAGTCACAACACAGTTCAGGGGGGATCAAAAGAGACATCAGAGCCTTGGGACAGATAAGGGAACATGGAGCAGAGGTTATCTTCTCACTTATCTTTCCAGTTGCAAGCAGTGACTTAGGAAGAAGCAAATGGGCCCAGTTTATGAAATACATGGCTCTGGGGCTGGTGTCACTCCCAAAACATTGGAGATCTTGACAGGGGGATAGCCTACATAGCACCTGGCATCAGGTGGGATTCATTGTTCTCAAAGCAGGAGGAGTGTCTTCACTCAGGAGCTAGTGGGGCTCAGTGGCAGAGCTTTAAACTAGACTTGAAGAGGGAGGGGAATAATGCCAGGCTTGCCTGTGACAAGCTGTGGGATGAAATACCAAAGTTAGAGAGATGGGGACCTAGTGAGGGCCCTCAGCTGGTGACTCTGAGACATCCTGGCTACACTTGAAACCTGAGCCATGCAGTTGGCATGCCTGAGGGATGGGATGCATCCAGAGGGACCTGGACAAGAATTGGGCCAATGGCAAACTCATGAGGCTCAACAAAGCCAAGTACAAAGTGCTACACCTGGATCAGGGCAACCCCCACCATCAACACAGGCTGGGGGATGAACAGATTGAGAGTAGCCGTGCCAAGAAGGACTTGGGCATGCTGGTGGATGAGACCCTGGACGTAAGAA
Source organism: Euphonia xanthogaster (assembly GCA_034509185.1). Taxonomy (NCBI): domain Eukaryota; kingdom Metazoa; phylum Chordata; class Aves; order Passeriformes; family Fringillidae; genus Euphonia; species Euphonia xanthogaster. The sequence continues at coordinate 18,600,070 of JAYDZK010000268.1, read as the reverse complement.
GACATTTTCAGCTCAGAAAGCCAATCATGTCCTGGGCTGCATCAAAAGAAGCCTGGCCAGCTGGTCAAGGGAGGTGATGCTGCCTCTCTACTCTTATGAGACCCCCCCATCGAGTGCCTTGTCCAGCTCTGGGGTCTGTGTCACAGTAAAGACATGGACCTGCTGGAGAGAGTCCTGAGGAGGAGAGACATGAAGATCATTAGATTTCCCATTATGAAGATGGGCTGAGACAATTGGGATTGTTCAACCTGGAGAAGAGAAGGCGCTGGGGTCACCTTGTTGTGGGCCTTCCGTAGCTGAAGGGGGCCTATGAGGAAGCTGGAGAGGGACTTTTTGCAAGGATGTGTACTGACAGGACAAAGGGAAATGGCTTTAAGCTGAAAGTGGGTAGGTTTAGGTTGGAAAAAAGAAAGAAATACTTTTCTGTGAGGAGGGAGAGGCGCAGGAAGGGATCACCCAAAGAAGCTGTGGCTGGCCCATTCCTGGAATTGTTCAAGGCGGGGTTGGATGTGGTCGAGCTGCATTAATGATGCTCCCTGTCTGAGCTCAGGAGCCCAGGTTCAGTTCTTAGCACACTTTCATTATTAGCCTAAATTAAGGCTCAAGTGGGCTAAGGGGTTTGTATTTCTGCAGCTTCAGTGATGCATACACCACTGCTCATTGGGCAGTGGAGATGTTCCTTGTCAGGACTCTTACGTCTGACGGGGTATGAAGCAGAAATCAAAACTCACACACATGCACACATCTGAGTCATGAAGGTGACCCGGTTTTGAAGGTCCAAGCTCATGATTTTTCTGTGATTAGGGTTGGTGACATTGAGAATTTTCCCCATTGCACCCTCTGCATTTTAGTGTGGCCCACTTAAGATTCAAAGCCTGATTAACATTCAATAAATGTCTTATTGATTACATATTTACTTATCTGGTATTTATGTAGCATTCTCTCAGGGAATAAATAAAAGGTCAGAGCAAGCAATCGTTATTGCATGGGATTTAAAAGGAACTCTGAAAGAACTCTTCTAATTTTAAGAACTACACTCAGGAACTAAATCTGCCCTATGTCTAAGTGCCATGAAAATTTTTATATTCAATGAACTTTATTAAAAATACCTTGATGGTTTTTTTTTAAATCAAAATGTATTTTAACTAAATGAAATCCAGTTTACCTACAAACAGGAAAGCCTCTCAGTTACTGCATAGCTTAACTGGCCCAAAACAATACTTGGTTCTTGAGGCTGTGAAGTCTGTGGCTGCCACTTAACAGCGCAGCAGGAACAGTAACGCTGCTGAGTGGCTGGAGCTTTGGGCTGTAAAGCTGCAAGATTAGGATAATTTATAGTTCTGCTGTAGCTAGGCTGTATGTCTTCCATGCACTCTGTAGGACAAGCCTCCTCCACCTCGCTGGGCAGAGAGGTGCTGCTTGTCCTGCTCCAGAACCCTGAGGCAGGTTCAGGAGTCCTGGCAGCCAAGTTATGGGCAGTGTAAGAAGCTCGGTGTCGTGCATACCATGTGCTGTACAAAGTGTGTCTTTCACAGGAACAATGAAATGCAAAAGCAGGAGCCTTTCCTTAGCCTTTTTTCCATCCAATAGCTTGGCAAGACAGAGGATGTAGGTGTTTGTTTCTACAGTTGGCCCTGTACATTTCCCCTCTGCAACAGCGGGTGAGACATTTAGCTAGCCAGTGCCTTGGTTTCTCCACTTGCAGAATGGGATGCTGTGAAGATCAGTTACTTGATAATATCTAATGAGGTCTTTGAGTTCTCTTTGAGAGCTAGCACTTGCTGGTGGACACTCAAGAAAGCCAATGCAGTAGAATTTTTTTGTTGTTACTGCACACTGTCATTTCACATTACTTCTGGTTTGTGTAGGTCTGTGTCCTTCTCACTGATCTCAAACTAAATATTGGAGAAAGCCAGAAATTTTGAGGGATAAATGAATTTCGCTGTCTTCCAAACCAGCTATAGTTCTTTCAGTTTTCATCTGTACCCAGTCCCCCATCTTATCCCATTTGAACTTCTCCAGTATGTGGGTGGAGAGGAAGAGCAAAACAGACATAACAGAGAAAAACCTTCTTTCCTCTGGGAAACTGACCAACATTTTTGTTTTAATTTAGCCCAGTTTCCTTGTGAGTGACTTTCTGCCTAGCTGTTGAACTTTCTGTAAACAGTTTAGTGAGAGTCATAAAACAAATCCCTCAAAGAAGAGAAAAATAAACACAGTCATGAGTTACTGAAGTGAACTCTCTTCTCTTCCTCCTGCTCTTTGTTAGGGATCACAGAGCTGTTTTTCAACTTAGTCACCAGAAAACAGACCAGGGAGATAAGAGAACACAGCACAAACAAACAAATGCATAATACAGAAAGTGTGTGTATAAAAAATATACTATATTTATATAGTATATATATAAATATAGAAATTATATTTTTTATGCTTTGAGATATATTTGAATAGACATCTGAACTTCCTCAGATACAGAGTGTCAGTAGAGATGGGGCTTAATGTAATCTACCCCACAAAAAGTGGCAAGTTGGTGGTAGGGAGGAGCTGAGCTGGTACTGGGTGTTTCTGGGCTGGACAAGCAACTGCATGGGCGTATGTGCTGTTTCAGCTCCTCTGTTCAAATCACCAGGACCCACCTATATCCCACCCTACCTTCCAGTCCTTACCTTAAAATTGTCTTTAAGTTCGGCATTGGGATGTTGAAACCACTGAGGCAGATAGAGGCATTACAGGTCCCTTCACAAAGTCTATGTCAGAGTCTATTATTCTGGAACAGAACGAAGTGTAAAGAAATACATTGCATTTCTCTAATTGCCTTTTTACAGCTTTCTCAAATTAAGCACCAACGAGGGGCAATTTGGCTTTGTAGGGCTCGCATCACCATGAACCTCCTCCACACTCTGTGCTGCCTTGTTATGCCAGTGTATGGCCAGGCAACCTGAAGCAATTATCTGAAATTACTTTTGGTGCTCTCTCTCTGCCTGCTAGAACAAAGGACAAGGACAAAGCCTGCATAAAGACCTTGGACCTTCTTTCTGTATATCCTCTCATCAGGAGCTGCAGCACTCAGGAGCCCACACAAGGACTTTGAGAACTTCCTGCCTCCTGCTGCCAAAACCAAATAAAGCACAATATTTACTAAGTTAAATATGCAATGTGAGGATGATGCTCAGGCTCTGATTTAGGCTACAGCTGTGACATGCTAAGATGAGCTTATGTTATGAATTCTGACTGGGAAACAAAATAATATTTAATGTGCAACACCCATCTTACTTGCTTTATTATCTTCAAACATCAAGGTTGAATTTGCTCATGGTCAAATGCTCTGAAATATCAAAAGTTGTTTAGATGCTGACAGTGGATCACTAAGAATCTCTACTTAAACACAAGTTATTCCATGATTTGTTGTTTTTAGTAGGGCTTGATGGTCTGAATACCAGCATAGCAGTAAGCAGCTCAGCTCTCTCAAAACTTGTCTCTATGAGACTTTTTCCTTACCTTGGATGAGGAAGTCCTGCATCCAAGTTATTTATGAAGGTACTGAAGAGCACAGGGCTGAGGATGGAGCCCTGTGGAACCCCACTGGTGACAGGTGACCATCTGATGTCACCCCATTCACTGTAACCCTTTGTGCCCATCCTGTGAGCCAGCTGCTCTCCCATCACATGATGTGTTTGTCCAGCTGTGGGCTCCACATTTGTGTTTGTGGCTATCACTGTGAGTGGGGAAGTCAAAACCACACAATCAAAATAAGTCCTCATGATGAGAGCTCTACAAATTGGGATGTCAGATTTGAGATTAAATAGCAAAAGCCTTCTGTGCACATGTGCACGGTGTCCAGAAGCCAAGGGGAGTCAAGTGCCAGCTGAGACATTTCTTGGAGCTCAGAGGCTTTGACATTCTGTATTCTTGGATGCAGCTGACTGGATACAGCTGACAGAGGAGTGTAATTGGCAAAAAGATGACATCATCTGGACCTGGACCTTTAAAATAAAACAGCAGAAGATGAAATCAATCTTTGCTCCAGAAAAGTTGGTAAGAGTTCTCTTCAGGCAGCCTTAGTAGAACAGCTGTGCTATTAAATTTCCAAAATATTTCTGTTGGTGGAAATTCAAACATTGAATTTAGCTTGTGTATTAACTTGGCTGGTGAGGGGGCAATTAGCTGGGCAATTAGGCTGGCTGGCAAGGAGGTAGGAACAAAAAATCATTTTTAGCTTGTCATGTACAGAAGGGAGGTCAGGGAAGGGACGGTGAATCCACAGCTGCCCCCTGCCCCTGCCAGGGGTAAGTCAGCAGCCCTGTGCTAGTAATAAGCTTGAGCTGGGGATTTCCAATGTGCAGTTTCCGTATGTGGTTGTACGTCTCCAATCTTTGTGAGAATCTGCCTGTATGGGTCTTTATTTAGGATCCTTTTTAGGATCCTCTTTAGGATCTTTTCAAATCCTCATTACGATTTTAGATGCAGCTCGAGCTTTTCCCCTCTCAAGCCACAATTGGATTTTCACAATTGCAGTTCTGCTGTGCAGCACCAGACAATATTGCTTGAATGTACATCCTGATTTTGCAAATGTTTTTACACCCCCCTTGGTTTTCACTGTGGCTCTAATTCGACTTGCTCAGAAATGTGCACATTCTCTGATAGCCAGGGAACCTGGAAAAGGAGAAGATCCAGATCACCTTACCTGTCAGTCCTTACTAGCTACTTGTGCTTCTGGTTGATAGCTTACAAGGCTTCACTGTGGATCCTAGCAAAGCTAGAGAGACACAGTGATGGGAAATGTTCAGATAACAGAAATCCCAGCTAGAGACCCTTTGTAAAGGTCAGGTATTGTCCACCATTCATTTGTCTGGGCTGCCTAACAAATGGACCTGTAATTCCTGCTCTGCTGCAGACCTGCTTTGTGCTATGCCAGCCTTAGGAAGAGTCTCCACAGGGAAACCAGAACATTTGCCTGTGCTTTTTCAGAGCAGTGGCTTTTCAGTCCTGCAGCAACAAGTTCCTGCACTGTTGCACAGGGCTCTGGCAGTGAGGTTTGGGGATTCCCACAGCTGATCAACATTTTTTGCTTCCCTAACCATGACTTACCCAACTTCTCAGCCTCGCTTCTATTGTTAGCCCTCTTTTCTTTTGGACTCTCAAGATACTCCAAATGAGACACTTTCACCCTGAGGATTTTACTAGTTTCCCCTTTGCCAGAAACATTCTTTCATGTGTGAAGTTTAAAAAAAAAAAGAAAAAACACAAAAAGATACTGCTTCAAGAAGTGGTAATAAAAATAAATCACAATAGTATGGCCAACAAGCTCTTTATTGAAATTCCTTTCTCTCAGGGGGTTTCCCTGAGCAACATAACCCATGAGTATTCTGGAAATATTCATCTAAAACCACAAAAAAACATAAGAGAGTAGAAACAAGGAAAATTGTTTGCATTTGGCACCACACTTCTTATTTTAATCTCATGAAAAGTCCCAGGACTGAGATTAGATTTTCTTCTCCTTGAAATTCATGAGGGTCAAAAATAGAATTTGCACGAAAAGTGTTAAAATTAAAAAAGCACTGTATAAAATGTTCTGTTTGCAAAAAAGTTACTTCCAATTTAATTTAATTTTCCCCATTTCTAAAATTATCTGCATTTTTAATGTAATTTCTCAATACATGGCTAGCATGTACTGCTGCTTCTGATATATTACAATATGACATAATACAGTAGCTAATTAAGCTACTGAAGTAATAAGAATTTTTTCTTATTTAAATGCACTTTAGTGAAATGTATAATGTTAATAATTAGTAGTAGTGGTTACTTAGAGCTAATTAAAACTTAATGCTATATTCCCCAGAGTACTTTATCCTATTCTTTCCATCTGTAGTGCACTGTAACAGATTGACACATTGTACAGCCTAAATAATTTGAGTGCTAGGGTGAGTCAACAGCAATGTTTTGCAGAAAGCAGTGCTAATAATGCTGTAAGAAATAGCTTAATATTGCTAGTACTTTGTGCTTGGCTCATATTTTCCATTCCTGTCCTTTACTACAGACACTTTACTAAGGCAATTAAATATCCATTCACTACTTCTAGTTTTCAGACAGACAACCAGAGGCTCAGACCCGAGGCAAGCATCTCCCACCCTAAAAATCTCCCCGACAAAAGCATAAGGACTGCTGCTGTGCCAGAGGATGGCAAAGGTCCCTTCCTCTCCCTGTCCTTGAAAGGACAGGTACACCTAGAGAAATGAGATGCACAGAGGTGTTTGCTTCTTCCTCACTTCTCTTAGTCACCCTCAGCTGTGCTGCTATTCCTAGACACAGGACCTAAATCTGAGCCACAGGCATTTACATGGCTTGATATTTTTATAGCAACAAAAATGAGTTTCCCTTTAGCCAAAAGTGGCTGGAATCCCAGGTCTGGAATTGTGCTGATGGAGTAATGTCTGGAAGGGAAAAAAAAGGAAATCTCAAACATGGAAACACTAAACGCTATGGCAACAAGAGAAGAAACAAACGAGGCTTAAAGACACAGTCTCAGCATTCATTTAAGCAGTGGGAACTAGAGAGGGGGAAATATCAGCATTTTATGATGCTGTGTTTTGTCTTGTGTGAGAAGGTAGGATCCTACGCCCAGCAGAAATGTGTATCTGCTAGAGGGGGACAGGCAGCATCCTGCTGCAGGCTGCTGGCTTTCCTGAGAATCCCTGCTGGCCACTCAGCTGACACTACATGTGAGTTCTTCTCACATTATCCTTTTTTCCTGAGCCCTCTTTCCAGTCATGTGCTGTAAATACAAAGCAGGGAGCATATCTCTGTAATTTGTTAATCCAGCGCTAGGAGTTGGCTATGCTGCTGCTGCCAAACCATCTGCTCTTGAGTCACGGAGAGATTCCTCCCTTCCCTGAAGAGCAGAGATTTTTCTCCAGTGACATCTGACTTGCTCTGTGCTAATTGACAACTCTGTTGAAAATGATGTATCTGTTCAGGATGTGCTGGGGTTTGTTCCATTTATCCTGGCCCGAGTGACGACACTTCACAGGTCTCCCTTCAACCCCTAAATCCCTGGCAAACAGCTATTTTCCATACATAAACCTTCTGAGTTCTATCCAGAGTAGCCCAAAGGAGGTTTCTCTTGTTTCTTTTATTTCCTTTGTGGATCTGAATCTCTAACCACCATGCCACAGTAGTTTCCAATAAACATCTGGAGAGGAGAGACAAGAAAAAAGTAGTCTGAAATTGCTCAGTGAAATGCAGAGGCTTTTGAAGTCGGGACAGAGGCTTTAGCTCAGCAGATCTGAATTTATTATGTTTGCACTTCTGCCACGAAACTCCCTTGAGATCTTTGACAAGACATCCCCTTTCATTATGCCTTCAAGCTCTGAAGTGTCTATGTTAGAGAGACCATAACCCATCTGGGTAAGGATTCTCTCCCTCTGCATGCACAGCATCTGCCATAATGAGGCTTCATCTGGAGAAGCTACTTCCATAAAATCACTGGGTAAACATGTAAAGTATTGCCAGGCTGTTTCCTTGCAGTACATTGCACTGCACAGCTCAGCACCTGGATTTCCAGGCTCCTGTAGCTGCTATCTCCTAAGATGTATGTACAAAAAGTTGGAAACGATCTTTGTGAAAAAGACATATTTCCTTATAAAAAATGGATCAGGTTTAACTGTTTTTTAATTTTAAAAAATGACATCACAAGACTGCTTCTCAGCATTCAATGGCAATAACACCTGAATCTCAGACAAGTGACTACATAACTGTTTCTTATTCAGCTGCTCTGAGCATCTCTTTCCCAGACTGGAATTTTCTCCTCCTGTAAGGCGATATTGCATTTCCTCACTGCCCTTACCTTGCTGTAAGACTGTCCCAGGCTGAGAGGATTCTTAAGGAGGAGACATTTGGCCTGGATATCTGCTGCTCTGAGGACAGGACAGGACAGGCTACTCCCACCAAGGCTGCTGTGAGCCACAGTGTGTGTGGTGTGAGCTGTGCCTGCATGTGTGTGTACAAGAGGTTTGAGCAGCTCACTGCTCAGAGCACTGACTGCTCTGCAGCAAAGCAGTGACAGCCACAACAAACCTGCCCTCTTCAGTGATGCTGGTTCTCTGTCCTGGCTGCTCAGGGTTTGGAGAAAACATGCCAGGCTGGCAGGAGGGGGTGAAGAGTAGCAGCAGCAGTAGAGGGAGAAGATGAAATATTGTGAGTGTTAATTCCTGCTTCAGAAGAGCAGACTGAGGAAGCAACTCTTACCTTCAGCATGTTTACCAGGGCAGGCTAAGCATGTGGGACAGGAACAGGGCAGTGCTTATTTCTCTCACACGATCTAGCATTTGATCTTAGACTAGTTCCTTCATGACTTGTTGTAAAAGTTCCCTTTTGCTATAATGATATGATAAGAATGCCCTTCTTTTTGAGGACTTTTGGAGGAAAAACATCATATCAAAATTACAAATTATTATTTTTATCAGCATCACAGCTATCTTCCTCTTGAATAAAGCCTCTCATTTATACCAAAGACATCATTGTTGAGTATCAGTCCCTGGTGTCACACTGAAATATACCTGCTTTCATTCTACAGAAAGAAAGAGAGTTGTGTTCCTTCATTCAAGGACCCAGTAAACTTTTCAATGTGCATCCTGGCAAGGCATCATGAGGAGAGGGTAAAGGAGGAGAGGGTAAATGAGAATAACGACAACCTTTTTCTTTGGCTTCTGTCTCAGTGGATTTCTCTTCTCTCAGCTTCAGCAATTTCCAAGTAAAAAGAAAAAAGAAAAAAAGTCAGTTTATGTTTTTCATTATGACATCCAAATTTCCTCAGAACTGGGGCCAGGTACCTTCCAGACAAAGGGATCCTTTTTGACCAAAATTCTCAAGTGTGTAACACTCATCCTATGAAATGTAGTATTTCAGCTGAGCACTTTTCACACAGCTTTGCTCAGAACCAGGGCTCTCGTGTTGCAGCAGCTTTTAGAGGACAACCCAGTGCAGTGTTTTCCCCCTCACCTGCTGCCTGTTTTGTGCACACGTGAACAGTTTCTGTGTGTGATAAACCCTGGTTCAGTGCTGCTCAAGGAGCACTGGGGATCCCTGTGGCACCGTTCCCTGAGGCATCCCTGGAAAGTTTTGCATGGAAGTGGAGCCCGAGATTTTTGAAATAACAGTGGGATCAGAGGTATTACTGTTCAGATGAACATCTTTTGAAGGCTGAAAGACTCTTGGTTTTCACTACATCAACTGTGAGCCTCATGTGTAAAGAAAGCAGCCTTCAGACCCAGAGCAGGAGAAATCAGAAAACTCTTAGTGTTATTGGATCATTTAGGCTGTAAAAGATCTAGTCCAACATAAACCTCCTACTTACAACTCCACCACTAAGCCATGTCCCAAAGCAACTTGTCTACACACTTTTAAATACCTCCATCGTGACTTAACCACAGCTTTTCCCAACTTTTGGAGGTGATACGAAGGGAAGAACCCATGTCTTTGCTTTGCATTCTTCTATCTATAAAGAAAGCCTGAAAGTGTTTGCATTTTACAGATATTCTCAGAGAACTTTTCAGCAGATACCTTGCACATGAAAAATTCACATTTTGTCTCTACTCTTTTTCCTGATTAACCCTCTGGACAGCTTAAGAACTAATAGGATTACGATATCTATGATAAAGGTATAGCACAAATAACTTAGAGAAAAAGTAAATTATACCTTGACTGTTTAAAATTCTGGCTTTTTTTAGTACATGTTTAATGCAACACTACTAAAGACAGCTGGAGGAAAGAAACATCAGTTTGCTGAAGATTCATCTCAGTCTGCTCTATACAGCCAGTAACACAGATATCCTTGCATTTCCACAAGGAAAAGCAGTTCTGATAAGTCTTGACCTTTCTGATGCTTGAAAGGTTAAAAACAAGAAGACCATGGAGGTTTTTCAGGGGGGAGAAAATGTCCCACTTTTCAAGCCTTTGCTTATTTGTCTCTGAAAGGAACAAGGACAGCACAGAGTCACCCTGCACTTCCTTTTGCCATTGTTCCTTTCTGCTTCTTGTATCCCAGTAAATGTCAGAAAGGTGCCGCAGTCAAAGCAGAAGTTTCTGGCTGGAGAGTCACCAAGTCACAGGCAGCCCAGCTGTGCATCTCACCCTCAGCCTTGAGAAGCCGACCTTGCTGCTCATTCCGGGCTTGAAATGTCTCAGAATGTTTAAAATAATGGAATACAAACAAAACAGCAATTGCTCAGACAGCAGGGTTTCCTGGGAGCACCGAAAGCCCTGAACGAAGGCGCATCACCCAAACAAGCATTTCTACTAATTGCTTTGCTTATCTTGTACAGAGTGATACAGTGGGAGAGAGCTTTGTAAAATGTTACCTTCTGCTGTTTAACGGAGGGTAGGAAGTGGTCAGACATCTGCCTTACAGCCTGCAGAAATTGGCAGTATTGTGGAGAATTAAATCAGGGAATACAAGAAAGAGAGGATGCCTTCTACTCTAACAGGCAGAATCCAGCAGCTTTCATCCACAGTTCTGTTAAAGAGTGGCACAGAAAACCCAAACACTTCATCTGGGTTTCTTAAGCCAAGCTTTTCACCTGTTTGAATTTGGTTTTTCAGGATTCCCCACTTGGCATCCAAAGATTTGACCACCAGAAGGATGGTGGTTCTACTGACAGCAGTAATGGAAGCCAGTGGGAGTCTGCTCTGGTGCTTTTAGAAGAATCAACAGAATTTAAAAGCAAACAAAAGAAGAAATGAAAAAAAATTGTCTAAGCATCTAATTTTGGACCATGTTGACAAATACACTTGTTAACTTAATCTGTCAGACCATCTGTCTCAGCCCCTCAAGTAAAAAATGAGCTACAGTCATCATCTCCTTGCTCAGAGCTGTGAGAAAGCATTCATTACTGTTATGAGGTGTGACAGTAGGATACTTACTTGAGTGTGTTAAGAAGAAAGATATTCACAGTCAACAATGCCAAATCTTTAATTGCCATAAAGTGTTTAATTCCTTTTGTGTCTTCTTTCAGTCAAAATCCAGTCAGGAGATGTGTGGGGTTATCTCACAGAGATGCTACCATCAAGCACACTTGTTAATGCACAATTACTGTGATGTGTGAGGTCCAGTGTAATAAAAAGTCATACACATTTATGGCTGTGAGAGGATGTGGAAGGAAGCAGTGCATGGGCAAGTGGTCAGAGAAGAATGGGAAATAACACCTGGTGCACTGCAGGGAAAGTCAAACAACCCATATTTTAATGAAGAATAATCAGGATTTTGCCTGGATAGAAGAGAAATAAATGGATTTCAGGGAGAGGGATCAGACCTGTCTGCATTCTCTGGAAGGCTTCAAGGGGAAACCAGGCTTGAGACTTGTGGTAATCTGCCCATCTGAACATTCCTGTGGATTAAATCTGAGAGGAAAGGCAAATGGACAGGACTACCCCTGCCAGGTAGGCATGGGGAAAGGCTGAAATGAACTACTGGGGAAAGGCAGAGGGAAAGGTCTGTAGGAGGGTCTCCCTCTTTAATGAATCTCAAATTAGTTTTCCTTCCATAGCTTCAGCTTTGCCTTTCATAGATTCGGAGACGGTATTATCTCTTTTAGATCTCATGAAAAAAAGGTTTTATTTGTAACTGATCTTATTGTGGATTGAATTAAGAGTGAATTCAGGGCAACAGGGCACTTTTCAGCCAAGGCTGTGCCAGTTTACAAAGTGGGATGCTAGGACACTTCATTGGGCTCCCTTGCTCCCAGCAGGTTCTCCATACTGTGCCCCCAGAGGATCCATACAAACCAGGTCACAGAGAGAGGAAAGCTCTTGTAATACCAAGTTTCACAGCTGGGGAAAACTAGCAAGCTTCTGGACTCATTTATGCTTGTGTGCTTGAAAGCTTGTCTGGTTTTTCCAGCTATATCACTTGGCCTGATCAACAACTTTCCTCCACCTGTGAACTGTGCCATATCATTAGCCATGAAATTTTGATCATGTCTTTTCCTTCCATTACACAGGGATAAGAGGCTGAGCTGGAAAGAAAAAGCAAAGGATAAGGAAAAAAAACCAACAGCTAACCCCTTATGCCAGAAATAACCACACTTCGGGAGACATCAGAAAACTTTTTAAACCTCACATTTGGTAGGCCAGTTTAAACCAGAGTATGATCTTGACATGATATTCCAGCCCATCTCCATAGAAGAAAGCATTTCAGGACCCATTCAATGGTAAACATCCTTATGAAGATAAGCATCCCTCTGAGAGGCTTCTTGACTCTGTAGGCTCCACCACAGGATGGGTTTGCCTGGTTTTGGTGCAGCTGCCCAAACCAGCCACAGGTGCAGGAGCCTCTATTTCTGGCATTTCTGCCTGGAGGGTGTTTGAGATAATAGTGTAATTCTGTGACAGAGAAAGCAAACCCTTTGGATGCAAAACTTTGTGAAATACAATCATATACTTAAATAAAAGCAAACATAAAAAAAAAAAAGTTGTGAACAAAGTAGAAAAAATGTATCTTAGTTTTCTTTGACAGGTATTTGAGTTGAGCAATAAATAAAATTTACTTTGTTTTTCAGTCATGGTGGATTTTTCTCTCTCTCTCTTTTCTTCCTTGTTGAAGAACAGCTTGCTTTGACTACCTATTCCCACACACCAGGAGAAGACCTTCTGCTGTGAAAACATTTCTTTGATCCTCTCACCTGCTAAGATTTCCTGTCCTTTGGGAATTCCTCAGTTTTATACAGCCCACCACCAACATCTGGTCCTCTTGTTTTGATGTTAAGCATGTTTCACTTTTCTCTTGCAGAGAAGTTGGAGAAGCTCCTGAACACTTGTTAGCCAGCCCTTCCTCCCAAAATGTTTCCCTTAGGCAGGCTGTCATTAAGTCTGAATGAGTGGCACCCCTTTTTTTTCTGGCAGGCACTTGTTTAGATGCTTACAGCCCCACTCTCCATGGCAGAGCAGTTCTGGACACCAGGGTTCAGACTGAGGCACCTGCTCCAAAGCAGGGGCTCTGCTGCCAGTAAAAGCACTCTTAGAGTGTGGTGTGACATTCACTGTCACACTGGCTCATCACCAGTTTAGTTCTGCACTTCATAAATTGAAAGTTATTTTAAACAACAGATAAATGGGTGAATTAAATGCAATTTGCCATGCTAAAGAATGTCTCCAGTAGTGAGAATCTCTTTGGTGACCAGTGACAGGACTTGAGGGAATAACATAAAGCTATATCATGAGAGGTTTAAGTTGGATATTAGGGAAAGGTTCTTCACGTAGTGGGTGTTTGGGCACTGGGAGGGGTTCCCCAGGGAAGTGGTCACAGCACCCAGCCTGGCAGAGATCAAGAGGCCTTGGGACAACACTCGTGATCATATAGTGTGTTTTTCTGGTCTAGGGCCAGGAGCTGGACTTCGGTGAGCCTTGTGGATGCCTTCCAACTCAGAATATACTATGATTCTATGATTCCATGCTCCTGTGAATAGTGTGTGCCCAAGGTTGCACCAAATAACTGCCTGGCAATTAATACTGAGAACGTGTGTAAATTAATGAAGAGTAAAAAGAGAGTGTAGCAATGGTAAATATCTTTCCTGGGAAACTCACTGTCTAGATATTAATCTTCTATAAATACATCCCTTATTCTGTGGAGTTGCAAAGAATAAAAGAAACAGTGACACTTTCCTGTAAAGGCTGAAATTAGATGTTCATTGCCCATGATCTCTAGGGAGATCATATTTATTTTATTGAACATTTTACCAACACTGGGAAAATACTCTCTTTTCCTGAATATTTTCCCTTTGTCACACTGCCAGAGCCTCACAGAATGATGAATCGTTCTTTACTGCCAGTAGTGCTATTATTTCTCATTGGTAACGTAAGTAATCTTTTTGGTGCAAGAATTTCAGACACTTGGTACTGATGTTGCAATGGGACCTAGTGTCTGCATATTTGAGCCTATGGGGAAGAGGGCCATGAAGACATATTTAAAATAAAAAATAAAAAATTCTGTGGCAAAAGTAGGTAATGTTCACAATGATTGCTCATACCAATAGGGCTGCATGGGAGATCCACATCATAAATAATGGCACTGCACAGTTCATCAGGAACCATCTGAGGCTGCAGCAGATGAGGAGCGTGGCAGCTGTGCCAGCGCTGGGAGGACCTCTGGGCTCAGAATAGTAAGGAGCATTGCAAGACAAAAAAACAGTGAATTTGCAGGAGAGGAAAGCAGTGGGCAGATGGGGGGTTGTCATAGATCAGACTTCCCTGCAGCCTCTTCTGAGGTGCATTATAGAAGGACAGAAATAAATTTAAACCAACATGGCTCAGAAACAAAGTGTATGGGTCAAATCTGTTTGAGAGACAGGAAGAAAGAACAGGCAAATGATCTGGATCCTGCTCTGGGCAGGCCAAAGAGGTGGTGGCTGCAGCGGCAGCTGCATTCCAGCACACCAGCAAGTATGGACAGAGAGCAGGATCAAGAGAGGGATGCAGTGCTTTGATCTAATCAGTGGAATGACCCCTGTGGGATACTCACCTCATCCCAATCACTGCATTTCAAGTGGATATTGTGGAACTAAAGGATGGAGAGGGAAAGGCGAGAAACAGAGTAAAGAACACTAAAGTTGTCTATTGGTGGCAGTTAAAAAGCTGTGAGTCTTGTCTTAACAAAAAATACCGAGCTGGTGAGTCAAGAAAATGTTAGAGTGGTATGGTTTAACTGTTTGTCTTGGGTTTTGGGAACCAAAGGGTAATTTAATGAAAAAGAGTGTAGGAAGTTCAAACCTGACTAGATAAATTTTTCTTGAGTGCAAAGTAAGTTAGATAATTGATCAATTCCACCACACATTTCTGGGAGCAAAACTTTAACATGTCTTAAAGAGGAATTAAACATATATATAGAGAGAGCAAGAGGTAAGAAGCATAATTACTAAACAAAAAAAAACACTTCAGGAGCTGAGATGGCCTTTATTAGTAGAGAACAAGATAGAACTGTGTGCTAGAAAGGTTATCTCAATGAGTTTACTGGTTTTATCTGTTGAAGTAATAAGGAATTATCTGGTCATTTCTGGAGGCAGAATGCTATACAAAGAGGATACTTAATCTTGTCTGGCCTGGCTGCATTTATGTGGCAATATTCCAGCAGATCTATGAGCCCTAGGCCTGAAAAAAAGGGAAGGATTGAGGAGTGAGGCTTTTGGCAAAGCAGTTTGTGGTCCAATAATGAAATAGCAGGGGATACTTCAGGTTAGTCCTGAAAGTGCACTGCAGGAGCCATCCAGTAATAGAAGTCATCCATTATCTCTCAGGCACAAATATTTTGAAAGGAAAATTTCTGCACAAGCTTGGAAAAGATGGCTGGCTCATCATTCAGATGAGATTTCCATAGAGAAGTTACAGTATTTGCAAGGTTGCCAACTTTTAAGAAATCTTCTCTCAGCCAATTTCTTTCTTTCCCTCCCCACACTACCAAACATTATTAGATCATATTATGAATGCATTGCCTGCCAAATTTCATATCTAGTTAATCACACTGAGCACTGTGACCTTATAAAAGAATCTTAAACTGATTAAAATCTTTACTCTGTGCCTACACACAGGGTAAAAAAAAAGTCTCACCAACCTATTTTTGAGTACTGTTTATTAAGACATTTTGATTTATGTTTTCTTCTTCTTTTTGCAGTTGATAGGTCATACTTCAAAGAGAAAAGCTGTAAAATAAAGCAGTGGGTCCACCTTAGTTATGATCACAGGGAGGAAGAGGACAATACCAAATATACTCCAGATAGCTGGGAATATGCAGATCTCTTTCACATACATCTTATTGTCCCATTTGTTGGTTTTCAGCGAGGCCCACGTGGCTTATTTTACTTGATAAAATCCTAAAACATGGAAAGGAGCTTTACTCTGCTGGAACAGCAGAGCAGGACTGTCACCAAAGGCCAGATCCTGCCACCCTTCTGGCACATGCACTTTGCAGAAGCAGACAGTATTGTGCCTCATGATGAGTGGCAACCCAAACCAGCACAATCTGCCTGGCTTTGGATCACGTTTTCTTTTGATTAAAAATACATGAAAAGGAGTCTAAACCAAATGCCAATGTCCAAGAGATTCTTCACACAGAAAACAGTGACTGAATATAAACAGTGGTATAGTGGACAGAACCAAATAGGAATAACACCCCCACAAAAGTCAATAGTCTTGCAGCAGAAACTAAAGCAGTTAAAACTACTTGAAGCAGATTTTTCTGTAGAGACTTTTTCTTTTCTTGAAGGTTTTTTTGTGTTATAGTGCAATAGGAGTTTGTGAAGGTGTCATACAGGAAGTCTAAACCTGTGCTGCCATGAGACACGTACTCTTGTGGCTTCAAGATAGAGAAATAATAACAAAGATGGAGAAAGGTGGATTTTCAAGCAGAACAGAGTGCAATGGAATACACCATTCCTTTATTTTACTGCTCAAACTTGTAAGATCAAAGCCCTGCTGAAGAAAACAAGAATTGCTATTATTTCTTTTCTAGTCCTTTTTATTGCTCCCATTCTAGGAAGAAATCTTCAAAGTAGTAAAAATCAATACCCTCTCTGTCAACTTGCACACCACTGAATGCTAAAAGCCAAGGGAGCAATAATGCTGTGGAAAAATCTTCTGCTTTTGTTTCAACTGAGTTTTTTTAATCTTTAAAGGGAACCAGCAGTGTTGATTTCTAATCCTGGAGTCCTCTGCATAAATACTTGCTAAAAACTCTGATACGCTTATTAGCAATGTATGCTGAAGGATTTAGAAATTAGAATTCCTGCCACTCTTCCAGTGTCTCTGAAGCAGTGTTCTGGTGCTAGTCCGGTGGTAATCCCAGAGAGAAATCAGTTCTGATGGAATCTATTTCTTTTTATTTCTTGTACAAAGCAGGCAGCACACTGCAAAATGCGGGCTAAGGGCAGCACCTGCAGTACTGATAGTGATGCCTCTCATCTCTGCAGGTGAGGGAAGCCCAGCCACCCCAGGACTTGGGCAGAAAACTTTCCATGTCACCCTTGGCGTTGTCACTTCTCCCAGTTTCAATTATGGCTATCCACTGGTACTTTTAGGCTTCAAAAACTCAAAAGAGTCATTTAAACCCACTGAACTTAATGAGACTACTGATGCAACCAAAGTTAGGCACATGCTTAAGTTCTTTACTAGGCCAGAGCTTAAAATACCATTGTGATCAGCACTGTGTAGTATCTTCATGGACACTTTAAACAGACATCTTATGAGCTACACAAGACCTTCTATTACCTTGAATAAACACTTCAGTTCACACTTTTTGTATGCAGGGCATTTTTACTTGATTAACAGCTTATAAGTTGTGTAAACCTCCCCAGTTTATATAGCTATGTAAGTAGCAGAATTATGTCAAGATGCATTTTTCTGTGGTACTCAATACACAGAGGAGGATTTTGTGGAACAAACATATCCTATACTTGCTGAGGCTGCATTCCTGAAAAGTGCCACAGTTGGTGATTTCACAGATGCAAATCAATTTTTCCCCTGAGAATTATGCAAGGGCAGTGGATGGGATTTGTGCTTCAGAATTATGCACAGGTTAAATACTGAGGGACAGTATTTAACAACCTACAATCCGATTCATATTCCAATACCACTGCCTAAAAATAATAAAAGAAAACTTGTTAGGAAAATTTTTCTAAGTTTTTAAGTGAAACAGCAGTTGTGGTCTGGCACACCAGAGTTCAAAGATGACAAGGGTGACATGAAGGATAACTGTG
This sequence comes from Euphonia xanthogaster, assembly GCA_034509185.1. Lineage (NCBI taxonomy): Eukaryota > Metazoa > Chordata > Aves > Passeriformes > Fringillidae > Euphonia > Euphonia xanthogaster. The sequence continues at coordinate 18,582,335 of JAYDZK010000268.1, read as the reverse complement.
TGGGAGCAGGACCATCAGGACTGTCAACTTGACACATCAGGGCTTGGTAGGGACAGAAAAAGTGGATAAAATGATAATTTTCAGCAAATATTTCTAAGCACTTAGTTTTACAGTAGCTGAATATGGCAATGACTTTTTTTTTTGATAAAAATTGATGACATGACTGCACATCGGTCTGGGATTTTGAGCAGTATACATTTTTATAACATGAGATCAAATTTTGCAATCCCCTGGTGACCTTGCCCAACTGTTCTCAGAACAGACTGCTGGTCTGAAAGATCTCAGCCACTTCATCTATTAGTCAGAGTAATCTTGTTCTTTCTTTCTGAATCATTATATATATTTCTTCTTATTATCTTTGTCATCTTATTTCAGTCTCTCCCTTTTTGTCAAGGTCAGTCAAGTCAACCAAGGGAGAAGTACAAAAAGCCTGAGAACTGATTAGCGTAAGATGGTGTGAAATGATGAGCAGGAGAACTCCCAAAAGTTGCATCAGGAAAATAAATTGTGTGTTATTGTATATTTCATTATTACTTACTTGTATGACATGTAAAACAACTGCATAAATGGTGAATGGTTTTGTTACTCCTTGTTATTAGAATTTCACTGTTATTCCTAGATAGATGTTTTCACAGAACCTTCCTAAGGATATTTTGGCAAATTCGACCTACAGGGACAGAGAAAGTGAGCCTTAATTTCACTTTTTATGAGGATCAATGAAGGGAGAAAAGGAGATGACAAAAAAGCAGTACTTCAGGTGAGGATCTTAATTTGTTAGACAGCACTGCTCAAGTCCATTATCTCCATTACCTAGCCAGAGTACAGTCACAGCTTGTGAAGCGTACTTCCAGAACTGCTGTTCTTCTACATTTACTGTTTGAAAAATCAGATACTGAGCACCTATGGAAAGCTGACCTTCCACCAATTATTTCCCACATACATTTTTCTGACCTTTGTTTTATGCATACATTCATCTGACTGGACTTTATGCTGCAGTTGGCCTTCTTGGGGGAAGATGGTTAGGTTTGTGTCCCAAAACCTTACTCTTTTCGTGGCTTCCATCCTGATTCACATGTACCCAAGATCACAAAACATAAGTCCAACTTAAATAAAATCAAAACAATTCCTAATCTTCTGTGTCTCATGTTTTGGTGATTAGCTTGAATTTGCTATACAGGCTAAAAGTTTTATTCATTAACCTAGAAAGGCTTATTTGTTAACCTTCAAACCAAAAATGTGTATTACAAAAATGACTGAATCTACAAGCTGTTAATTTCCACACGGGGAAATAAATAATTGCAGCCCTTTTTTATTATCCTCTTAGACAGTAATATCAATGTCTGACTGATTGTTAAGTAGGATTGCCTACTGGCTAGTTTTAATTTCAAGCCAAATCTTCCACCTGTTTCTTTTCTTACACGTTGCTATGGTGAAGATTATCATAGACTGCATACAAAAGTGAAACACAGAAGGATCACTGAAAAAAACATCCAGAAAAAGACATGTAATAATAACAGAAAAAAAGGCATATTGTTTAGTATTAAGCAGTCATATTTTTCTGGCCATATTTTTCTGCTGACCTGCCCAGAAATATATTTGGAATTGTAAACTTTGAACTGTTTCAATTTTCCTGACAAAATATTGCTAGCAAATACATTATCAAATTCAAATGCTTTCTAACAAAGCATTATAATTTTCTTTACATGTGCCATTAGGTCAAGGGCTGTATTGTGTGCTGGCACTGCAGCTCCTACCTCTTTTGGCCACTACTATTCACACCCAGTAAGCTCTCCTGGACTGTAATGCTTCAGCCACAGGATTACCACCCCACAGAGAGATGGGAATATTTTGCAGAGCTGGGGCCAGAAAAAGCCAAACAAAGGGCCCTTATCTGTAGGTGCCTGTGTGGGTAGGCTGCCACAATTCCAAAGTAATTCATGAACACTGGATATTTGCATTGCACATGCTCAGCAGAACTTGAAGCCCAAAGGGCAAAGTATACTCTTGATAATCCTAGGAACTTAAAAAATGTTCCTCAGATATTCCAGTAAGGTTGAGAATTTATTTTAGAAGCTTTATTTTAAAGGCAAACACTTTATAATCTCGCCTCTAAAAGGACCCTTCTTATTGGACAACAATGCTTTGAAGGGAGAAGCAAAATATTAGTGCTATTCTTCCATTAACCTCTTTTGCTGTTACTCCTGAAGTGCCAGATCTGAGTTTCATCTGAACTTCATTTCCCCCTGAGATACAAATCCTTTCCACCCTCTCAATGGGACCATTTTCTTTTATGATGTCTTTCCAGTGGTTTCTCCATATATTGTTTGAGTGGGATGGGTATTATTGGGCAGTCAGTAAAGTTAAAAACCTAATTCCAACAATCTTCTTGGGAGCATGTTTGAGTCCAGATGATTCAAACTCTTTCTTTGGCAGAAGACTCCTCTAGTTAAGTGGGAATATTGCCTGTAAAAAAGAAATGGGCTCCAAATGTTCTTGTAAGAAGGATGTCCTGTGAAGGCATCTATTCTGTAGTAGCAGAAGTGTGTAACATTGAAAATCACTGATTTCCTCCTAGAAGAACCTCTGGAGCTTTGGATGATGATCAAGAACATTTGGGACAGAATCATTTGAGCAGAAGTCACAAAAGCAGAAATTCTTCTGGCAATGTTCCAGAAAAAACAGAAACAAGAGATTTCTGTAGGCCGGGGGGAAATAAAAAGTTCGCTCAAATTTTTAAGACTGAAAAGCAATAATTTTTATTTCAAATCCAAACTGAATTTATTCAGAACTATATATATCCATCCTTAATTATTCTTCACTGAGTCCTCTCAAGCAGGACAGTCCAGAGCTACAAGTACCAAATGGAATGAAGTTTGTGCTCCACTCTGTTGGAACCTGCCACTGTTTTTCAGGATATGTGCCTCAGCTCATATCCCTGCATGTCACTTTCCCCCAGTATAAAATAATGACATTCTTTCTGTTTTTACAGGTTGGACCACACACTGTTTTTCAGATTTCATGGCAAATTATTAGAAACATGAGCTGGTGATATTAATTGCACATTAATTATTCACTCAGTGGTCAATTATTAATTATTGAAGGTCTTGTTTTACTCTAAGTTGAAATGGATTGCTCGGTACTTGGAGGTTATTATTAACACACAATAACTCCATCAGCTTTTGCAGCACTCTCTTTTACAATTCAGTTTCAGTGGAATGTACTTTCCAAACCTTTACATCCAACGGTAAGGCAGATCCAGCATCGAAGCCAAATGCTACAGTGAGATTCCTCAGCAGCACGGACACATGGTTAAGAGCTTTTAGCTTTCTTTCATGGGGGATTACACACTACCTGAAATATTTGGCTGCTGCACTGTGCCTGGTTTGGTCCCTGCCTCTTAATAGGAATGCAAGACGGGCATTCAGGAGCACTGTGTAAGCTGCCCATAGTCATTCCTGGGACAAAAGCTACATCCCAACAGATAACCCATGTAAGTTGGCCACGTGCAAACTTGTGGGCTTATGACTGAATTCTCTTCTTTGGCTGCTGAGCCATTCTCTAAGGAGGCAGTGGATCCACCAACTAAACTGATTTTGCAAGGTGCCAAGCTAAGCTAAGCACTGTAGAGTAATGCTGAGTGTGGCTATATCTTCTGGTGGTATAATTACATTCCCTTAGAGACAAGAAAAAAAGGAAAAAAAGATGTCATAAATCTACCAGTTAACCTTTTTGTTCTCACCTCCTTAGTACAGAAGGACCACTTTTCCATCCTAAAACAGAAGGCGTCCCTTCAGAGCTGATTCCTGCAAAGACACAACTTCATCTCTTCCTTTTCTAGCATGTTGAATGTCTCACCACAGGGATTGACTCAAATGAATAGTTGTGGCCCTTGTGGGCATATTTTCCCCAGTGGTTCTGGCCCTTATGAAACCAAGTATTAAATCCTCTGTGTCTGGCCTTAAAACTCTGTTTCCCTGTGTCCAGTCTCATGCAGTGCTCTGTGATTTCCATTCACTTTACACACCAAACCCAGATTTTGGTTTGCATCCCCATGAGCAGTGCCCCTCAGAGATATATAAGCCTCAGACATCTGTAAGTCAACTTGCAGCCCAAAAAGGTCTTACTAGCTTAAATTATTTAATGGCTTACTGGAAAGAATGGCTAGGAAATAAACTAGTCATGATTCCATTGGCATTAAAATAGCTTAGTGTTTCCTTGTGAAGATGTAAGAGCTTCCAGTTTTCACTGTTTTCATCTACTCTTGGGGGCTTCATTTTTATCCTCCGTTTTTTTCTTCCTGCCACTGACCAGAAATGGCTTTTTAAAGGAGCCCAAATCTGGAATTAGGAAGGAGTTTAGAGCATATATATGAATGATCAGAAAGGAGCAAGGGACCACCATGGCAGAGTTTCAGGGCCCTGGGGAAAGCGATGTCCACCAAGGGCTCCAGGAGAACGTAGGAACTGAGCCATAAGGCCCAGTGGGACTTGGAGAGCTTTGGTGACCTCCTCCTGAGCTGAAAAGCATCCAGGGCAGCAGCCAGGCTAGCTCAGCAAGGATTATGGGGCCATAATGGCTAAAATCTTGACACCCATCTCAGATCTTCTCTATTAGTACTCCCAATGGTAGATTTGTATCAGTGTTAAAGATCTGGGGAAAAAATACTTTGGTATTTTTTGGTACTGTTTTATATGGAAGGTGCACAAACCCCAAAAAGACTGTTCACACTGTAAAGTCAAGAGGTTAGCAGACAGACAAGCCTAAAGTAGAGAGATGTCTGGTTAAAGGCATTCACCCCATAAAAGACCACCTGAAGGTGTAGGAAATTTTGCACTGCACTGAACTACTCAAGACTTCCATTGGCAATGGCTCTCAAATTTTTGAGGCTGCTCAGCATGCCTGAGTTTTACAAACTGTAGGTATTTGCTAAAGCTTTTTGGGTTTCTTGATTTCCTACAAAACAAATGCCAATTTTTAAATTTTCCCCCCTCATAATATATGTAAATTTTGAAATCTTGCTATAGAAATCAGATTGGGAAAGTCTGATTTAAAGGCAAAAAACATGTCCTTTGGAAAGTACTAAAAAATTGTTCAAGAAAAAATTTAGAGAAAAGTATGCTGCTATAAAATATGGGTTGAAGACAAGAAAAAAAGTCAGTAGCATGTGCTAATAGAAAAGGCAAAACAAAACTTGACACAAAGATAAAATCCAAACTAAATGGTCTCCTTTGTTTGGATTAAACATTTCCTCAATATCAGCATGTTCCGACAAAACATTTCAATTTTGCCAAAATTGCATTTTCTGGCAGAAATGGACAGTAAAAAGGTTTTGACTAGCACAAGCACACGTATGCCAAGTGATTCTTTTTGTGTGTTGTGGTTTTCATCCACTGTGGAGTGAACTTTTACTGAGCCTCATTCATTCATCTGCCCCACCATAAAAATGCATGGCTATTTTAAGCACGTCGTAAAGTGAACCATGTCACTTGGCCAGGCTGCCCATTTGTGGGAGTGTGGGACAGGAATCCCTCTCTGCACCCACCCCACACCCTGCCTTGCCACCCCCCGGGATGCATCAGCCCCACAAGCCCAACAGAGCAAGGACAAAGTGCCTCCTTCTGGAGATGCCCGTAACTTCATCTCACCCTCAGCAACCGGGACGGCTCATATAGAGAGATATCTGCATTTCTCTTTCTCCCCGCTTTAAAAGAGCTTTCTTTACATAAGGAAAGCTGCTATCTCTGCTCTGAGCACTGAGCCAATAAAGCCATCACAGAAAGGATCTGTTGCCAGAGTCCAGAAAGGGTTAAGGCAGCAGTTGGAGAGGTTTGGGGTGACGTGTGCTTCTGGACGCCTGAGAAGTCTCTTGAAGGTAGTTCCCCTCTGGTGAGGATGGGAGCGTGCTGAGGTCTGAAATCCGAGATCCCTCGCAGCCTGGAGCTGGTGAGGTCCCAGTAAAAGCTGTTTGCCTGCTTTCCCTTCCCGAGCAGTCACACCGCTGCACTGGCCTGGGCAGTATGGAGCGAGCACCCTGGACACTTGTAGGACTCACTCTTCTCCAGCTCCTGCTCATCTCCTGCTTGCCAAGAGGTACTGTACCAGAGCGTGTGTGTTCCTGGCATGGTGGAATGAGCCCCTTTCCTCCAGTGTGGTCAGAGGGGTCTGATCTCATGCGCTGTCATGGGAAGCAGACAGATCTGCAGGGACAGCAATAATAGAAAGAAGGGGCTCTGCTTTATGTACTTTTTTTCTTGTCAGCATGGAGAATGTGTGTGTGTGTGTAGGTTTACCCAGGAATGATTTTCAGGCAAACTTAATAGCCTTAAAGAGAAACAACTGGCTGAATTTGTTTGCCAATGGCCATTAAGAAAAAGGTATGCAAACACTTTGCTTATTAGTCCTTTTATTTTCTCAACACTCAGTGCTACGGAAATGATGATAAAAAGAGGCATTTAAGTCTCTGAATTGTAAAGCGTAATTTGTTTAGTTTGGCAAGACAGAGATTTTCCTCTCCAGCCCCAACAGCAAGAATGAAGGCAAGGGAGAAAAAAGTGAAGGAAAAAAAGAAAACAAAACCCACACATTGTTTCCAATCTGGGATTTAGCTCTTCCAATATTATTCTCTCGAAGGGGAAGCCTTGTTAAAGCAGAACGATCTTTTTTGTACTCAAGCCCCATCCCAGTTTCTGCTGAACCAGCAAGTATTATCTTGATAAGGCTGAGCAAAAAGCCTTTACTGTTGAGTGCAAATTTGCTGTAGTTATGGCCACGAACCTGGGCTGTTTACACCTGGAGGAGTCCAGACCTGCTTGCAGCAGCCAGCTGTCAGCATCGTGGGCTGCTTTCTTGGGAGCTGCAGCCTTTAGGACTGGGAGGTGAGGTGCCCTCAAGTCACCCACCCTTGAAGCTGCTGCATACTTCGGCACTGCTGACTCCTCTTACCAGGGGAGCTGTCAGAGCTGCAGGCACTCAGATCTCAATGACTGTAAAGAACTGGTGACAGGGATGGTGCTGCAGAGGCCCCCTCAGCAGGGGCTGCAGCAGAGAGTCTGCCTATGCAGTGCCCTTCCCTGCCAATCCCTCAGGACACAGGGAACAGGTGATGACCAGGGTCATCTGCCCTCCAGGCTGGCCACCAGCGCCTGCAGCCATCCTGGAAGGCTGGCCTCCTGCCTAAGCTTCTCCTGGGTCACAAGCACAGAGACCTTCTCCCCACCTCTGTGCCACATGGACTGACTTGTCCCTGCAGTGGCTTGTCCCTCAGACACGTGCCACTTTGCACACTGGCCAGGCAAGGTGGCTCCATGGCATGTGCCATGTGCTGGAGAGGCACAGAACTAGCTCTGCCAGTGGCAGAGCATCCCTAGGCACAGGCTGTGGCTGTCAGGCAGCTGGGTGGGCATAAGCCCCTCCTGCTGCAGGGGCAGCACGTCTCTGTCGTGGCAAGAATCTGATCTGCAGAGTAATCTAGCACTGACCCCCTCGGCAGCAGTGACAAGGGGAGGCAGGAGGAAGGACAACAATGGCCAGTGTGACACAAGGGCTGTGGGGCTGTGAGCTTTGGAGGGAGGGTGCTGGCTCCCTCAACACCCACTCCTCACACACCAGGAGCACTGTGAGAGGAGCCTGTGGGACACATGGATGTCAGCTGTCCCCCTTGCCCCCTGCCCTTCCTTGCCATGCCTCCCCTGCCCTGCTGCTGCTGCTGGTGGAGCAGCTGCTGGCACTTGCTTGGCACACAGCTGGCAGCATGAGGGGGCCAGGAGCCCCCTCCAGCCACAGCAGGAGGGGCTCTCAGGGACTGGGGAGCGACTCAGAAGTGCAGTGGCCTTAACATGTCAGGGCAGGTTGGAAAATAGCGTTTTGTCTCCTCCCCACAGATGTATCCAATTTTTATCCATATTTATCACACCCAGTTGCACAGGGCCTGCCTCGAGAGCTGGGGGCAGGAGTCAGGGCGGTCTGGGAATTTACTTTTTGGAATAAACTTGGAGGGCAAGTGACTCATGTTTCCTTAAAAATATATGTGTGTTTTTGTGTGTTTCTGCCTATCTAAACCCTTCCCAACCTCTCTTCCCCTCCCCCTCCAGCCTCTGTCTAGAGAAGTGAAGGCCAGATGCACTCAGACACATCCAGATGCATTCAATCTTAGCAAATGGGTTACTTCAGTTCACATGTTTAGGTTCCTAGCATGGACAAAGGGAAAGAGACTTGCTTTTTATTTTGGAAAAAATGCTGGGGTTACTTGCTTTTGACCCTGAGGTCTCTTCAAGTAGCTCCCAGGAGTCCCTGCAAGCCTGCCAATGCCCAGGATTTTTCTCTCCACCAGCCCTGAAGGATCCCTGACCACCACAGGATGATGCAGTTGTCAGCAGCAGGACCTTCCTTGGGCATGTGGATGCCTGTCTCCCTCCTGCAAGAACAGGGACATGGTGAGGGCCAAACTGGAAGGAAGACCACAGGGCAGGGAGGCAAGCCATCAGCAGGGACAGAGGCCGGGCAGGCTGAGAGCATCTTCAGTCCTTGGTTAGGGCTGGACTACACACTCCAAAGGAGCTGTAAGGAATAAAATTTGAGGAGGGTTGCTGCGGTCCGTGTGGACTGTTTCTATCTGGGCAACATAACTCCAAGTTAAGTTGTCAACATGTTGCAGGTCTCGCACCATTACAAGAGGCAAGCCCTCAAAAGAGGTCCAGCTCCACTCCTCTACATTTAGGACACGAGCACATTCTCATGTTATGTGGTCATGAATTAATTTCAGTGCTGCAGCTGCTTCTTCTCCGCAGATTTCCAAACATTCTCTCCTATTGCAGAAGTCTAACATCATCAATGCTGTCACTTACTCAAAAGTTCTACATTCATTACCTGTTCCTGTTCCTTGTCTTGCAGCACAGAGAAGACAAATTCTCTTCCTGATCATAATAGTATAATTCTTCTGCCCAGAATAAGATCCTCTGTCCCAGAGAGAATCGAAGCCTGAAGGGTGATGTGGCAACCTCTGAAGGGTCTTAACCTGGCTATTTGTTCCTGCCACAGCTTTTCTCAAATGAAGCCACAAGGCCACAGTGCCAATAATAAGATCACAAATGCCAGGTCATAAATACTGAGAAGAAACTAAAGGAGAAGGGTATTTTAAAAAGACAGTCAAATTAGTGTGCATGTATTAAGTGGGCAGATTCCACTTAGTATTGTAGATTTCCTCCTGTGTTCTTCCACTGGCTTTGATTCTTTTTAAAAATAGAGACCCTTTCTTTCTGCCTCTCCCCACTTGCCACTACAGGCAGAAAAGGATGCTAACTGACTCTGTAGAAGCAGCAGTCTAATTATTCAGCAAAGATCTTTGACCATAAAATAAGCACACTGAGTAAAACTAAAACAGGGATGTATTTCAACTCCTATTTTAATTAGCCCAGCTGCTGAAAGAGTAATAGGTACATAATTTCTAGAGAGGAGCAAGTGGTTTTAGAGACAGCATTATCCCTTTCATCCTCTTAACACATCAAAGACACAAACAGACATAATTTGCACAGTAGTTTATTGGAGGCAAAAAGGCTAACAATAAAGACCTGCACTTTCCTTTATTATTAAGGGTTTGGGGTACATCATTTTCCGAGAGCCCCAGTAAAAGTCTCTTAAAGGGAACAAGCCTCTTCCCTTCTAAGGTGTCTTCCTCTTGGCCTCACTGAAATCAAATGGAGAATTTTACTATTCATCACAATGGAGCCACAGTTCCATCCAGTGCTGCCCTCAGAGCATTTCCTGTTGTCAATGTCCACACACCCGATGGCTGTGGGGTGAGGCCCAGCTTGCATATCTGTGCAGTGGCGGTAGAGCCAAGCATAAAGGAGCAGAAAAATGAGATGGACACAGAGAAAGTGTCAGCTGCTACTAGGTTTAATCTCTGTTGAAGCTGTCTTTTCTTCAATGAGAAGTTAAAGGATCCTTTCAGAGTTATTACATGGCCAAACATTCCTTACTAACAGCCTTAAGAAATGGCTCCTTCAATTCAACTGCTTGTTTCTTCAAGACAGTTGTTGTTGAGCAGCATGTTAAAAAATAAAGATGAAATCAAACACAAAGGGGCATGTTCTCATCAGTGCAACACAAACTGGTTAAACAATCACTTCAAAAAGTCATCCTCTATGGACTCAAATTCTAGAGATGTATCTGTTTGTATCTGGTCTTACACTGCACTGTTATTGCAAATGGCACTTTTCAAAGCAATTTGAAATAATGTTTCTTTGAGCTTAAGTAGTGTTTGCCAACGTACTGATGGATAAACTGAGGCATTGAAGGAAAATTTTTGCAGGATAACAGAATGGACGTGTAGCATAAGAAGTTCCCTCCAAGGACAGATATGGCAAACTGGATTTTTGCTCAATCAGTTGTCTGATCCCTCCACATAGCAGCTACTGTCAGCACAAATACAGGGATGGGAATGGGAAATCAGGGAGAGGAGGGAGAAAAATGTCCCATTTCAGCAGCAGCAAGGGCTTGTATCAGCTTAAAGTGACTGTACTCTAAAAAAAAAAATCCACATCCTTTTAAAGAAGTGGAAGACACAAGAAATAATTGGTATAATTGGACTTGCTTCAATTCACCTTACTTCTTAGCTACAGTTTTCCCAGCTCTCAGATCTTTGGAGCAGAAATCCCTTTCCATTTAGTGAGGTATCTATGATATACAAATTCACTGTGGCAAAAGATGAGTAAGCTGAAGCTGACATTTCACCATCATGAGCAGCCTGACCCACCCCTGAGGCAACAATGTGTTTGTGAATCTCTTCCTGAATCACCAAAGCTTTAAGCCTGATCCCAGCCCTGGGCATGAGGGGAGGCAGCAACATCACTGAGGGGAATTGTTGGACTGACACTGCCAACAAGGAGAACATTGTCTGGGAGTATTGCCTCCAACTGCTGTCCCTCAAAATCCATCACCGACAGCCTCTAGGATCTGACATGCTGTAGGGATTAGGAGGTCTTGCTAGGTGCAGCTGTAGGTAGCAAGCATGACTGCACTGCCATTTGAACCTGAAAATGCTGATCTCCCACCTCACAGTCCTGCTCAGGCTGGACCCAAAGCATCAGGTGAAGTGTTGTGTTGGGCTGTGCCAGGCTCCTGAGCCAAGCAGGTCTTCCCTCCAGCACATGCCCTGGATGTTTGCGTGCTTTCCCAGGACAGGCATTTCTTGCATGGTTTCCATAGTCTTGAGCTGCTTCCATGTGAATTGTTTATGCCTGGATTTAATGGGCTTTTCTTCCATCATTAAAATCTCATAAATTAATCCACTGTTTATTTGCCTGTCCAGAGTCTTGTTTGTTCTTTGCAGTTAAATATTTTGCATGGGTTGTCAAGCAGCTTCTTCCGGCTTGTCCCAAAATCAAAGACACAGTCACTGCCTGCAAGCCAGACTGCCTGCTTTGGAAGATTATCAAAGTAAAGCTCACAAAACACCCCACAATTATCTCTGCCACAGCTGGCCGAGGCCTTGCTTTCAGCATTTTACTCAGTCAATAAATCTTCCCCCACTTTTCTCTGCCTCATTCTCCTCTGTTTTGCAGTAAAAATGGCCAAGTGTGTGTGGGAGCTGCCAGTGGTTGCCCATCCCAAACACACATGGGGGAGCAGGGTTATGCCTCTGCCTCCCTGGAGCACAGGCTGAGCTCAGCCACACAAACAAACACTGCTTACACACATAAGTAACTCTCTGCATATCCCTCTTAAACTTCTGAGGCAAAGGTTTTATTTGCCTTTTTTTCAGTAGCCCCGAGATAAAACAAAAGGGATCCTTTTGTTATTAAAGCGATGCATAAACTCTTCAACCATATTTCTTTAAAAAAATAGCTTTTACAGAACCTCAAAATAAATTCCATGATTTCTGTGAAGAAAATCTTAGAAGGGCCACTTAAAAAATCTCAAATCCACATATTTCCTTGTCAAGGCTGTATAAATTGCTCAAACTGCAGAAACTGAGAACCTGAAAGGGAATTAAATTGTCAGTAAGTCAAAAGATATTTTTTTTAGACATTTTCATTGTCTAAGCTGAGACAAAAGAAGTGAGAAAAAAGCATTTCTAGGTGGCAGCGAGTATATTTCTACAATTTTTAAGGGCCAAGATAAGCTGCTCCCTTCTTCACACTAAACATTACCTCAAGGTCAACCTATTCTACAAATACACACATTTGATCCACCAAGTATAAGTGTGGCCTCTGCTTTTTGGCTCTGTTGTGTACACAAGCTTGACATACGAAAAGGAATATTCATATGCACACATTCACACTCTCTACCTACATGCAAATACATATGTAATATTTCAGGGAAGAACAGAGTAATTTAGGTTGAAAGGGACCTCTGGATGTCACATGGTCCAGCCCATCTCTTGACGCTAACTTGAAAGTTGTGTTGCTCACAGCCTTACCTTGTCAGGATGTGAGCTCCTGCAAGGATGGAGACATTCCTTTGTCACCTCAATGTAAGTTTGCCTGTGAATATTTGGATCATTTTACAGTCAAAAAATTCCCTTGAATAAGATATCCACTTTATTAATAGGCTTTAGCAAGCTTGAGATAAATTAAATTTCTATCTTAGAAAAAATGAAAATTTGAAGGATGCTTTACAAAAGCTCAGAGTGTTGGGTAGTTATTTATTAGTCAAGACTTTAAAGAGTACTGCTTCAGGAAGGAGAGAGACCCCCACCCCATACACCAGGGACACAGCTATTGTCTGCCTTGTATGGTGAGATGTATCAAACTGAGTGTCAGTTCCACAGAGATAATTAGATGTGTGTAATTAATTTTCTCTGGAATCTGAATCAGATACAATTCATAGATAAAAGGCTTAATTAAAAGGGAATAATAGCCATAGGTTAAGAAGCCCCAGTCTGGCCAGGATGATTGACTGCCATTCTGGAAATTAGAAGGCATGAGTTTAATTCCTGACTCTACCATTGTTTTTCCCTGGCACCTTGAGCAAAGTCACTTTACCTCCCTTGTGCTTCATTTTCCCATCTGGAAAAAGAACTTTGTCAAGATCTACAGGCAAAAGGGTCTATAACTGCTGAACAATGAGATTATTTCAATGCAAGATTCCACTACTGGAATTAAAAAAATACAGAATCTTATTGGATGGAAGGAACAGCTTTTTCTCTTTGGAGTGATTATAAGGGTAGAGAGGGGGGATGGAAAGGTTTCAGCACAAACAGCAGCCTCTTTCCTAAACTTAGAGCAGCAGCAGACTCTCCCTGGTCGGTACACCAGGCACAAGGGAAAGGCTCAGTTCTGAGGAGCACAAATGGCTGCATTTCATTTCCCAGCCAAAGGGGAATTAAAAAAGTAAAAAGGAAGAAACAGTTTGGTGGTCCTTTTTTATGGAGTCAGTAAAAATCATTAGGGGAGAAGATAAGCTTCCAGCAACCAGGCTTCATGAGGTCATGGAGAGTCAAGTGAGACAGAGCAGCAAGGCTCAGTGGCAGGGAGCTCCAGCAGGCACAGTAATTAGGTTATCAGTGACAATGAAACAAAAAAACAGTCCTGTGAAAAGGGAGACAGGTACAGGCATGGATGGGAGTGTTTCACTTTAGAGATATATGGCTTGTTTCATGACAAGGCAACCTTGTTACTCAGAGTTTAATACACAAAGGAAAAGGTTGTTACCTAACCAAAAAAAAAAAAAAAAAAAAAAAAAAAAAAAAAAAAAAAAAAAAAAAAAAAAAAAAAAAAAAAAAAAAA
>JAYDZK010000268.1:18517479-18564402 GCA_034509185.1 Euphonia xanthogaster | reverse complement strand
CCGCCGCGGGCCCCGCCGGCTCCGGCGCCGCACGGGCGGCAGGGGGCGGCCGGGGGCCCGCGGGAGGCCGCGCCGGGAGGCCCCGGTCATGCCGCGGGACGGGCGCCAGGCGGGGGTGCGGAGGATCTGCGGGCAGGATCAGTGCCTGTTGATACTGTGGGCGGCGGGGGAGCTGCGTGGCACGGTCTGGGTAGCTCCGGGAGAACAGTGAGGGCTAGCCCCCGGCAGCGCTCCAGGGAATGAGTGCATTCGCCAGCGCAGGGTGAGGCCCGAGATTTGTGGGAGCTGCCGCCAGCAAAAGTAACGATGACAGAGGGCCATGGCAAGGAAGAAGTAGCACGGGGTGGCCCATGGGTCTATCAGGCTTGTGGTATCCGCTGGCATAGCTGAAAGCATGGGTATGGCTGAAAACCCACCAAAGGATACCAGATCATTTGGTAAAAAGATAAATAGGGTAGGCCAAAGAAGTGCTATTAGGAAATAAGCACACTGACTAGATTTAATTGGGTGCTAGGATATTTCCTAATGGGACTTCTCTTGGATTGAATCATCATGCCCAAGAGGCACATCAGGCTCTAAAACCAGAAGAAAACCAATCCTGCAGAACCCTTTCCTCTGTACCCTGAACTCCAACAGTTTTTGCCAGCCCCAAATTGTAATGTCACTTCAAGGCACGTGCTCCATCAAAGCAGGGGAGAAAGTGGTGTTTTCTAACAGCTGTTCTCAGCTCTGCTGTCTATATGTGGACCCTGTGCCAGACAGGAGAACTTGTAGTTTTTGAAACTTTCTGAACATATTGGTGATCAACAACCAACAGGAAGCAACGAGTTGTGACGAGTGACAGCTGCCTTCCCATATCAGCCTGTTTCTGAATGGCAGAAACCTTTCTGCTGTCCTTCTGCTCTGTTCAGTCATCTTGACCGTAGAAGGAGCGTCACATCTGTGATGCAGCACTCAAACAGAAGATAATGAGTTCTTACCAAAGGTCGTCTCAGGACCTCTCCCTCCATCAACACACAGGTCTCTGTGGGCTACAACTCAGAGGTCTCCTGAATTTTTTCATTCTCTGTTAGTAACAAGCCTTGGAGGAAATCTTACTGTGGCCCTGAAAGCTGCCTTTTTTTCAGGAACAGGAACGGAACAAGGATGTTGATACTCTGCCAAAGTGGTTTATTTTTTTGTAAATGAGGCAGAATTTGCCAGCATTTGTGTTTATGATGTAAATTATTTTTGAGGGCTTTCCAGGTCTCCTGCAGATTTAGAATAGGGAGAGAAAAGACTCCTTTTGATCAACATATGATTGTACTGTTGGTCTCGGGAGTCAGCCTAACTTCTGCTAGAAGCGCTGGAGATTAAAGAACACAGATTTCATGTGATTGCAAAGGTGCTTCGTGCAGAGAAGGGTGGGAGCAAACCTGAGAACATTCTTTTGGAGAGGGTCACTGAATGGCTCCTCTTTAGTCTCTGGACCACCTGCTTTGCTGGCCAAACCTACTTCCTCGGCGCCAGTGTTCAGAGAGTTCAGGCTGTACCATGGCAAACAGAGAAGTGTGTTTAGTATGCCATGCATACAAGTATCTCTTTGCACCAGTTCTTTGGCTTTCCTTTGTTAAAGGCATTGAAAACTCAAAAGCCCTTCAGGACGAAAGGGAAACTTTCTTTGAGGTGGTCCAAGCCCCCTGTCAAACCCTCTGAAGATTTCTAGCAGCTTTGTCTCAGGTTGTTTTTGAGGCAGGAGCCAATGGCAGCACAAGGGCCTGTTTCTTGCTGTGGGAAGGAGCATTATCATTTTCACCACAGCAGATCCTGCTGTACTCGTTGAATCCTAATGTGGTTGCTGAGCACACTCATTAATCCTCGCCTTTTACAGAGGGAACTGAGCGAGCTGCAGAAGAGGATGAAACACTTTTGAGGAACTCTTCTGAGCAGGATTTCTGTTTCCTTGGGTCCTGCTTAATTAAGGGTAACCGAGGGTAAATGAACAAAGGGTATTTCATTTGAGCAACACTTTCTTAAGAAGAAAGAGGAGGAATTGACCTGCAGTCTTCATGTTTCCCCATAGACCAGCTGCAGCAGGATTGATTTCCAGACACTATGATCAATGGAACCACAGATGCTCGGTACTTCAGCAAATCAGGTCACTGTCACCCTTTCTCCCTCGGGAAGGAAGGGCCCGGAGGCGAGTGTTAAAACCCTCTGTTTCAGTAGGAAACATTCATCCTGGGTTACTGCTTAAAAGCTTAGGGTTTCTCTAGGGAAACAGATGGAAGCAGCAGAGCTTTCTGTCAGATTGAAGAGGTAAAAAGAAGTGAGAGAATTGCTGTGGAGGTCTTTTGGGTCATTCAACTTTTTGCTTATCCTCATCTGTGGTGCGTAGGCTCTCCTGATTAGGTGACGCTGTTAGACTGAATTGCAATTTTTGGATTACAGATACAGCCTCATATTCCAGCAAAGCAACAGAAGGCTTACCACGGGAGGTAGTCATGTGCAAGACATGTACAAGAAAGATGTAGTCAGGAAAGGAGGAACTGAAAAATTAGCTCTGTCTGATACATAGTGACTTAACTGTGCATTTTGCTAGGATGTGCATGTGCAGATCGCAGTAAAATCACTAAACAACTTTGCATCTTCCACAGAGGAAAATATAATTAGCCATATTTTATAGCTGGGGAAAAGGGAGAGGTTACTGAAGGTGAGAGAACTCTCTGGGCTAAAAATGTTCAGTATTCAAGATGAGGAATTAGGACAACTATCCCTGGACAGATGCCTAGGGACAGCTGCAGGATTGTCATGAAAAGATATTGCTCCCCTGGTGTGACCTTGTCTGCTGTTTGTTCAGCTCATTGTCCTCTGATGGTTTTCTTAGATTGGGCACAAATGACTGGAGCACTTCATCTTCTCCTGTTGGTGCTGAACTACATTCCATAGTATGGTGAAAAACTGAGAGAAGCACAGGCAGAGTGGAACAAGACTAGAGGAAGGATAAG
The DNA here is from genome assembly GCA_034509185.1 of Euphonia xanthogaster. NCBI lineage: Eukaryota > Metazoa > Chordata > Aves > Passeriformes > Fringillidae > Euphonia > Euphonia xanthogaster. Next base: position 18,561,415 of record JAYDZK010000268.1, on the reverse strand, counting down.
AATGAACCTGAAAGAAGAGATAAGGGCTGTATATTCTATATGTGTCACACTGAGTCATCAGTGTCACGCTGCTGATAGAGGAGCTGTGATGTTTATATATCTTCATTGGCATGGTGGCATTAACATGCAAGGATGATGTAGTGAATCCTGAGGACAAACTTGTCCTCTACAAATATATCAGCTCTTTTTCCTCCTAGAGTCTCCTTATGAGGGACTAGCAACCATGACGCTGGGTGCTACAGATTTTTTGTCTCATTCTTTTGCTTGAGCTAATTCAGGTGTTCATTGTCGTTTTGTCACTTTCCCAGCAGCTTCCTCAGTTTCAGTGGTTGCAAATGTCAGCATGGGCTCCATTAAAACTGTTCTGAGCTGGAGCATCAGCCAGGTGTGTAGGTGAGGTAATTAACAGAGAGGCAAAATCTGCAAGAAATGGTTTCATGAAGTTGCATTGCAAACCAGGGAGAAGCAATCAACTACAATTTTCCGGGGGTGCTCTTCGCCTAGACAATACTCCAATATAGTCATAACTCTTTACAGCCATTGTGGGGCTGTCCCAGTATTTTATACACTGCCTTGTAAGAAAGACTGTATCTTCCTAAGCCATCCCGTCGTCTTCTTCTAACGTTATTTCTACATATATTTTCTTCGAATGTCTCTTGAAGGTCCTTCACACATTTTTTTTCTTCTTTTTTCTCCCCAGGGTGTGGGCAGGTTCTGCGGGCTTCCAGAGGTCAGATTTTGCTGGAGGGTTACCCACTGAATGCACGATGTGAATGGACTATCCATGTTCAAGCTGGATTTAACATTGAGTTAAGGTGGGTCCTACTGCCTTTTAGGCAGCTCTGATTTCAGGTGGGCATTGAGGTGTGTGGGTAACCAAGAGTCAAAGAGGGTCAGCAGCTGTGAACCCTGGGGCAGTGAAGGTATAGCAACCACTTTGCATTTTTCCACAGCTCTTTCCCCTGGTCTGGCTTGTGATGGACAGGCTCTGGACAAATCAGTGCTGTTCTTTCAATTCCCATTAAGGACAGATGGATGCTGAGGAGAGTTTCTCAGTCATTGGGCACAATGTGTCTCTTTAGAGGTGTTTTCAAGACTTTGACAGCAAAGCCCCCAATATTTTCTGAACTGAGCTGTACCAGGGCGAACTAAGACATTCTTTGAAGAAAAGATATAAGAATGTTTTAATATAATGTCTCATGCAAGGAGAGAGTTGCCCATGACTCCTACCTTGCATTTAGCCTTCATTTTCCCTCACTTTTTTTTTTTTTTCCCTTCACTCTTTTCACCAGCCCTGTTTTCTATCAGCCTCAGTTATTCCTCTCACCATTCCTGTGCTTGGAGGATGTGATTGGTTCTCCTGCAAGTTACAGAATCACAGAATTAACTAGGTTGGAAAAGACCTTTGAGAAGATCAAGTCCAGCCTGTGACCTAACACTACTTTATCAGCTAAATCATGACACTCAGTGCCACATCCAGTCTTTTTTTAAACTCCTTCAGGGATGGTGACTCTACTACCTCCCTGAGCAGCCCACTCCAATGCCCCATCACTCCTTTCAGGGATTAATTTTTTTCCTAATGTCTAGCCTAAACCTCCTGTCACACAGCCTAAGACCGTATCCTATTGTCCTGTCATCGCTCTTCTGAGCTGTGTATGCTTGGACCTGTTAACCAGCCCCTAATGACTCAAGCTCACAGTTCCTGCCTAGTGCAGGAGAGCCCCTTGTTGGGGTAATTAGTAATGTTTGCAAATGTGCACAGCAGGGTGCTCACACACGGAGCAGGAAGTATGGCAGGGGATGGTATTCCAAACACGCTCGCTAATATAATAAAAATAATAGCTTAGCCCTTCACATCAATATTTCACTGACTTTGGAGCCCAGGCAAAAGAACTATACTAGATACATAAACAGTTAAAATACATTTAAACAGTTTAAATATGTTTGAAGAGACACTTAATGGGAGGAAGAACAACAAATAGTTGAAAAGAAGATCTTGTGGTTTTCCCACACTAATGCACTTTTTTCAGACCCGCAAATGCAAGCCTATTGTGTAGTTATGAGCTGTTATTGCCTAGAAAGCATTGTGTAGAAGACACAGGAAGAATGCTGTGAGGAAGAGTTTTTTGTTCAAATGACACAACTTTGCATCAGTGTCAGCATGGATTGTATCTGCCTTCTTTTTAAGAGATATTGTTGATGAGGTGTATGATTTGCACAGCCCAAGCTTAGGGAGGTGATATTTTTCTACATTTCTGAAAAGGGCTTTGTCAATTGGGAGGGTTAAAATTGGGAGGGTGCTTCAAGAGCTACAGGTGTCACCCTGTCTTTGCTGTTTTGGAGATGGATGTGTGAGAGTGGAAATGGATCCTGTGCCTGCACGTAACTATTGAATGCACCTGTCTCTGGGTGAAGTGTTAACAGCCAGGTGGCATCAGGCACAAGATGCAAGAAAGGAACCAGAGGTTATTTTAACAAAGAACACTACATTGAGGAGCAGAACTTGCTGTGGCTGCACGAAGGAGACTCTAATCTGTTTTCAAAGCAGTAGAATGGGGAGTGCTGTAGTTAACAGATGTGCTAACTCTTTGGAGAAATCAGACTTCCACTCTAGATCCTGAGAGCCCCCCACTTGCAGACTAGGAAGATCGTGTCATATGAGATCCATACAGTTCACTGTATGGTTCACAGTTCACTGCTCAACTTTGCTGTTACAGAAGATGGAAAACTTTAACACAAGAGTGCCTTTCCCCTCCTCCCTATGTCCATCCTTCCTGCAATCAAATAAACATAATACTAGGTATTACCTTGATGTGAAATAATGTTACATTTCAACTGTGAAGGTCTCCAAGAGGGAAGCCTGGACTACCAAACTTCTGTTGTCAGCATCTAATTTATCTGAGCTGGCTAACACTGGAGAATCCTAAAGCCCTTTGCCTATCCTGATGATGAGCCTAATGAATGCCTAGAAATCTCAGCAGATGACATAGCGCTCCCAGTGAAAGACCAGGAGCCCTCCTGAATGTCCACACTTAACCTTGTCACCCTGCAAGTCCTGCAGGAGGCATAGAGGAAACCTTCATGGCAAAGATGGAACAGGAGGTCCACACAGAAGGTAACCCTGTAGTGTGTTCTGAGTCAGTTGACATCTTCAAGGTGCACCATCTCTGAGCTGTCCATTGAGGTATTTCAGCAGTTGGATATTGTGGGAAACATGTACATTTAATCTAAAACTTTACCTTTAGGTTACTCCTACACAGAAGAGCAGGTTCACCTAAGCTAAGCAACAGAGCCTGCCTCCTGGGTCTGCCATCCATGTTTCCTTCACTGTATTTTCATATAAACATGCTGATCCCCTCTGTGGGTGGTAACTGCTTAGAGCTGTAATGCACAGCCAACACTGTGCCAAATCAGCACAACTGCCAACAAAAGAACTCCTTTTTCATTCTCTCTCTGCACAAATCCTGTTTGCTGCCACCCTGGCTTGCAAGGGCAGGGATGGGGACAGCGTAAAATAGAAGGCAAATAAAGTGGTTGTCTTTGCTTACATAGGGCAGGAAGAGTAAAACTCCCAGGAGCACAGATAAATCTTCCCTTGCTTTAAGCTGTGCCATGCAGTCCTTTGGGGGTTGGCTCAGTAGAGCTGTTTTGATAAATAGTGTCCATGTGGTGGTGGTAGTTTGTTTTCTCTGCTTCTTTTGCCAGCCTTGGGGTTTTTTTTTGGGATGTGATGTATAGGCTCCCTCAGCCTGAGTCATGTCAAGGATGTCATATCACAGTGGAAGTCGCTCACAACTTTCAATTCTGTTCTTTAGTGCCTCAGCAGAGATGCAGTTTTAAATATGTCCTTTGGCTAGAAGCTTTCCTCAGAGGGGTTGGCCAATATAAGCCCACTGCAGCCACTGATGAAATCAAGACAATGCTTTTCATTCCATTTTGTATCTGATGACCTGTAGCACAAAATTAGCATGCTGAATTTTATAATATCCAAGAGAATTATGATATAATTACGCTTTCACTGGTGAGGAAACTGAGGTCTGTTGAATTGTGTGTACCTGAGGCTTAAACAGCAATAGACCTCACGGTCTGTAAAGGGTCCTGTCAGCTGGGCTGTAGCCAAGAGGTTTTTGAAAGCTTTGGCAGGTTTCCTGACCTGCCAATTCTGAGTCTTAATCACGGGATCCCATGTCGTCAGTACAGTGTATCTGCTTCTTTGCCAAGTTAAATAAAATGCAAGTTAGAACCCCTATGCTTTTCACATTTTCTACTCTGTTTTCATCATTTTTTAAAACAGAGAAAGCAAACAATTAAAACCAATATTCTGTGTATGGTTCTTTCATTCTCTGTGCCTATGTCTTGACATTCTTTGTTCAGGAACACACATCAAGACACAGTTTACCTTTACATCTATAAATAATACTTCTCCCAGTACATGGTGGGCATTCCAGAAATTTTCCTTTTGTACTTGCACACAATTTTAATAAGAAATGTACCAGTTCAGAAAACCAGAAAGTATTTTTAGGATTGTGTCAGGATAAACTGTAGCCTGATAAGTGTGACAAAGATGAACGGGTTAATTTTTATTGCTCTGCAGCTTCCATAAGGATATATCCCTTGGGTATGTTTCACCAGTGAAAGAATGTTTTGAAAATGTAGTGTACAACCCGATACATGTGAGGATGTCTCTGACAGACCTGACAGAACTAGAATTCAACTCATGCATTTTAGGCAAAGCAAAGTTGAATTATCTCTCTCTAATGCATATTTAAAGCAGATGTTTTGTTTTTTCTTCTGCATTCCATCAGATGATTTAAAAAAATGAGGGGCTCTGCTCCATTGGTGCAGCTTCCTACAGCTGCTAGTCATTTCTCTGTAGGTAGTGTACTCTTGATGTTCAAAAATCAGCCATATGGCCTGAACAAAGGTGACTGAATGAAGAGGCCTCTTAAGTCAGCTCAAGAGTTGTCAAGGGAAGGTGGAGGAACATGGAGGCCTCCTTAACATGGGGACCTGAGTCTGAAGATGGGAAGACTATGAAACTGGCTCCAGAATTCTCTTCCCTTCAGACTGTGAGGTCCAGGAACAGATCCAAAATTTGTCTCACCTCTCTGGTGTGAAAATGCAATCTTTGCAAACCACTAGGCCCACACTGGAATAGGGAGATACAGCCTAATCCTAAATACACATCTGCAGTGTTAGGAGTCTTCAGGAAGATCGAGTACATAATGAGTTTCATTTATAAAATATCCTGCTGAACAGTTAGTAGCACAGCATCTCCCAGGCCCATTTCTTCTCCTTTTCCTGCTGTACCAAGGCTGAGCCCAGCCCCCTGACCATTGCACATTCTCCAGAGGCGCTTGGTGTTGCTCCTTCTGTTTCTCATTCGTATTCTGGTGGGGTGCTTTGGCTCTGTGCCCACCTGAATTCCAATGGCAGCATATAGCATGGCTGTTAATGAACAAAAGCCTTGCACAGTGGCTGGATCGAAGCTAGGAAAGAACAGACAATGTGGGAAAAGGCTTTAAGTATTTCCCTTCTGCACTAATTCCTGTGCCTTATTTCTACTCTCAAAAGACGGGCAAGTGCCACACATTGGGGATTTACTACCATTTTGCTTTCTAATGCAAAATGTGCTGTAGTATTTTGATTCTGTTTCTGTGTCTGTTTCTGCTTCTGTTACATCCCCAATCTTTTCCTGTATCCCTAACTGCTGATTTCTGAACATCACAATGTAAACAGCTTTTGAACCTTGTTATTTTATACTGTAACTTCCAGTACTTAGAACTTTATTTAGGCCAAATAGAACATTTTTTAGCAAGCAACTACAGTAGAAATATGCCCCCTGCAGTGCCTGAGCCTGGATGGAAGTTCTGACATTGTATCATGGTTAGGGACCTGATGCACATGTATAGACTGTATGACTTCAATTTCCCTGTTCTGATACCTGTATGTTCTCATGGAGCAACTGTATAGAGTTGAGCCAGCTTTTAAGTGTCATGATGCAAAAATTGAGATGAGTGAGGGGTCTTTGTGTGGTTAAGGACGTGTTGATTCGCTGAGAGGGTAGGCCCTAAATACCTAAATGCCCAAATAAATAGTATTCAGGGTACACAGGTAAGCAATCTGACTGTTTGTCCTTGTTCCCCAAGATTTTCCATGCTGAGCCTGGAATTTGATTATATGTGCCAGTATGACTATGTGGAGATTCGTGATGGGGACAATTTGGACAGTCAAATAATAAAGAAATTCTGTGGAAATGAGAGGCCACCTCCCATCCGAAGCACTGGGTCTTCACTCCATGTCCTCTTCCAGTCTGATGGATCCAAGAACTTTGATGGATTTCATGCTGTCTTTGAAGAAATTACAGGTAACCTAATCTAAAAGTGGACCATACCATTCATTCTCATTAATTCAATTTCACTAATCTCTTTGCCTGTTTTGCTTCATTAAAAACTTTCATGCTGTGTTGCCAACAGCAACTTGCATAAAGTCAGTGTGGGGAAGATTCAAAAGCTGTCAGATGGCATGTGAATGTGAGGCTCTTCTAAAAAAGACTGAATTCCTTCTACTTGTGTGAAGAACAAGCACATCAGCCAGCAGAGAAAAGCTGCTGTTTTGTGTGACTTTTCTGTTTGAATTGAAGAATTAAGAGCACAGAGGAAGTAGAGGAAGGGGCATGTGTATCTGCAGTGGTGGAAATGCTTAATGCTGTATGCAGGGGGAGAGTCATTGTCTCAAGCAGCAAAAACCTGATGCAAAGTCTCATAGATAGTTCAGTGAAAATGCCCTGACAGAACTCTTGTGTTGGCTCATGTACCATTAGGAATTTAAAAAAAACCCAACCAACCAAGATGAAAACAAACAAAAAATCCCCAAGTGTGTACATAGAATGAATTATTTTCTTTAAGAAAAAAAAATGAAGAGGCGTTTCCCATTCTGTGATGATCTCAGTGTAATGAATGACAGAAGTGGGGCTCCAGAATGACTGGTTTCATTGCTACTCAGTGCTTCAGTCCCCTACCTTGCTTTCCATAGTTTCAAAATAGCACTGAAAGTGTAGCTGGCTTGTCATTTTGCCATTGGATTTGCAGCAGCCCCCACGCTCATCCTGGATCTTCCTTGTTTAGCTATGTAAGGAATTTTGGTCAAATCTATCTACAGAACTCCTGGCACAGAAGACCGATCAGACTGTGCTGTTTTGCCATAGATAAACCCTGCAGGATCTATGACTCACCATAACTTGCCTTCTGTGCACCCTGGTGACCCACATTTCATGAGGTCATCCAGGGTATATCTGGCTCAAGAAATTTAGTTTATGTAACCCTTATATAAATACACAAACCTGTCTCTTAACAATGATCAGACGCGTATCTAGCAATCTGAAGTGTTCATACTTCTGGATGTAGCTCCTATGCCATTTCTCAGCCTGCCCTGTTCTTCAAATGTCACCTTTAGTACCTGTTAGCAGGAGCAGTTAGCTATTGATACTTTGCCTGGGCTTACAGCAGGAGAGGTGATAGAGAACAAATGAGCGTGGCGTGGGCAATGTTGCATAAGGGCTGCCTACACTCAGGGAACTAACATTTTCCATATGGTGCAAGCTGAATTGGTTCTGTTTTCTCTGCCCAGCAGGGAACACTCGGTATTTGAATATTGTTTAGCACTTTATTTCCGCCCCATTTTGAGTGGTAATTATTCTGAGGCTGTGAGGCTGCAAGTGTGGTAATCCACACAGAGCACATTGTAAAGGGCTTCTCAGAGTTTGTGAGGAGCTCTATTTGTGCACTTTATTATGAGGCTGTTCTGGTCTAATGTGTAGTGCAGTGAAAGGCTTTTCAAACACTCCCAGTGTCTTTTTATGTGAAGCACTAACCTGGCCAGCAGGACCATTTAAGGGAAGAATAGAGTGTGCATGGGGCAGCATAGAATTGAAAGTGGGGGCAGCACAGGATCGAAAGCTCTGGCAGCACATTGAAAACTGAAGCATTTGCCCTGAAATTTCCTTCTGTGCACAGCACTGTGGAAGAGCCAAGGTCTCCAGAACAGATTTCATGGGGCTTACTAAAGCAATTCCCTATGCTGCAGGTGAGAGCAGCAGCAGCAACAGAGGTGCTTACAGGATGTGGACTAGGACATGACGGTGATCTGGTGTCCCCCAGCACCTTAGTGGTGTAGTGGAAAGGACTACACAAAGTCAAAAGTGAATTCCTATTTTTTTCTGCCTCCTCTTCCTCTGAGCTCAGTACTGGCTTAGAAGCCATAGTTTGCTGAAACAGGGGCACTGGCTGCACAGAGATCACTGGTTCAAATTCCAGAAAGGTCTTGATTGATACAAAATAAGTTGCAAAGCCTATATCTCCTTTAGGAAAGGTCACTGTGTGTGTAGTTATTAAAGGACGAAACCACACAACCTGCTGTACTGACTAGTCTGGAAGCAGGTGCTAGGTCCCATCCCATGCCAAGTGTGAAATAGGAACCAGTAATTGGCATGAGTGACTAGAAGTCACTCAACAGAATTCAAATGAGAAGCATGGGAGGCCAGATGGGGAGCTATCAGAGTCTCTTAAGGATCAGACATATGCTGGATCCAGTTAGATGAAAGCCAGTTACTGACTTTCAATAACGCTTTCCTTTCTGTACACCCAAGCTAGTGCACATAACATGGTGGCTTTAAGCATTTGTAGTATTGTCCCTTGTTGTGTTGACTTAAGCCAGGAAATCAAGACTCCTTAAAACAGAAAAAATATTTAGTATCAGGCATTTTCAAGGAGAGGATCTGACACTTACCCTTATTCACTTGACTTGCTTATTTTTCCAGAATCAGGAGACAAAGCTGGGACAAAGACAAAGATAAAAGTTCACTAGAGAACCAGTGACTACAAAAATATCAGTCTGTAAGGAGTCTTCTACTTCTGCTTCCCTTTCTCAGTGATATTTTACATTAGTTGTATACAGTACAATTGCCACATATATATTTTCTTTTAACAAATGAATTACTGTCCTTATTCAGGCCTTAATCTTCAATGAGACATGAAAGATATTCATTGCCTGGCTATGTATAAATTGCTCTTACATCACCACATGAAGCCGCCAGAGAAATCTATATGTGGCATCTATATATTTCTTACCTCATGCCATCTGGGTAATAAGAAACTTCTCTGAGAGAAACTGCTCTGAGGTTGGTCCATATGGTGGCAGTGACAGATCCTGGCACACGGGGGCTTTTCCTGAGTTGGGAGACACCTGAGTAGCTTGTGGGAGGTGCTGAGGAGATCTTCACACTGCCAGAACGAGCACCCCTCTGTACCTCCATGCCTTTCAGAGCAGCCCAGGGTGCAGCCAGGGTGTGCAGCAGTTCATGGCACCTTGGGAGCACAGGGAGGGCAAGGTCCTGCTGCAGCTGCAGAGCAGAGCCCAGGGAGCAGCAGCCCCTGGGAGGGTGCACAGCTATGGTGTCCCCTCAGCAGGAGCTATGTCCTCTGAATGCACCAGGAAGGAGGTGATGACCCAGGCAGGGCTGCCACATAAACATGGAGCCATGCAGTTCTGGCTGCAGGGAGAGCCAGAGCCTGTCTCTTTTGACTCAGTCATGGCTGGCAACCTCGCTTCCCACACTCCTCGAGCACAGGGACTGCAAGGCAAGGACTGGGGCAGCAAAGTCCTTCCCACCATAAGCGATGATCAGTGCTGTTCCTGAGGAACCTCAACATACATGAGTCTCTGGGACCTGATGACATACACCCCAGAGTCCTGAGGGAATTGGCTGATGTAGCTGCCAAGTCGCTTTTCATGATGTTTGAAAAGTCATGGCAGTTAGGTGAAGTCCCTGGTGACTGGAAAAGAGATAAAAATGTACCCACTTTTAAAAAGGGATAGAAAGAAGGAACACAGAAAATACTGACCTGTCAGCCTCTCCTCTGTGCCTGGGAGATTCATGGAACAGGTCCTCCCAAAAGCTGTGCTAAGGCACATGGAGAACAAGGAGGTGATTCAGTACAGCCAGAACAGCTTCACCAAGGGCAAGTCCTGCCTGACCAATCTAGTGGCTTTCTACAGTCGAGGGACTACACCAGTGCACAAGGGAAGGGCTACAGATGTCGTGTCTATGGACTTTCATAAGGCCTTTGGACATGGCCACAACATCCTTCTGGCTAAATTGGAGAGCGATGGATTTGATGGGTGAACTGTTCAGTGGATGAGCAGTTGATTGGATGGTCAGATCTAGAGAGTGGTGGTCAACAGCTCAGTGCTCCAGTGGACATCAGGGACAGGTGGTGTCCCTCAGGGGGCCATATGGTGGTTTGGATTTTGTATGGTAACACACTAATGTTTTAGTGATTGCAAAGTAGTGCTTACTCTAAATCAAGGACTTTTCAGTTTCGCTCTGCCAGTGAGGAATTGCACAAGAAGTTGGGAGGGAGCATGGCCAGAACAGCTGACCCAAAGTGGCCAAAGGGATATGCCATACCACAGAATATCATAAAAACTGGGGGCAGTTGGTTGGGAGCATGGTTTGCTGCTTGGGGAGGGCCTGGGCTTCAGTGGTACAGTGAACAACTGTGTTGTGGATAGGTAGTTTTTTCTCTCCAGCATTATTTCTCTCTCTCTCTTTCTCTCCCACTTTCAATGTAATTATTCCTATTATTATTATTACTATTATCATCATACTTTATTTTATTTCAATTATTAAACTGTTCATATCTCAACCAATGAGGTTTAGTTTTTCTTTCTCAATTCTTCTCCCCTGCAGCGGTGGTGGAGTGAGTGGCAGCATGGTACTTAGCTGCCAGCTGGGGTTAAACCACAATAGTTCTATTGACTCATCTCCTTTTAGAGCAGGCACCAAAAAACGTGTGTGTGTATGTTACTACACAATGGAATTTGCTGGTATTTAATGCACAGTGACACATGCTGATATTAAGTTATGCTGGTGTATACAAACTGTATACAGTTTGATGTGTATCACTGTTAGATTGTTGCATGCTAGAGTTTCCCAGGGACAAAGTAACTCCCAAAATCTAAAACAAGATCCGAGACACAAAAAAAGACCACAAAAACCACGGATCCCAGAACTTATCCCTAAAGTCTGGGTTGAATGGCAGGAAAAATGTAGGTTGCTATTAGACTTCTTTAATTTAGTCTAGGCTCTAAACATTAATAGAACTTGATGTAAATTTTTTTTTGTTCCATAAATCTTTCTCATCACTTGACTGCAGTTAAAGGAAAATGGTAAAAGTAATGTATGCTGGGAAAAGAACTGCTTATCCCTATTAGATCCCTCCTTTAGTAAGTAAGGGCAGAAGACTTTTTGACATGCATCAGGCTCTTTATTGTGTCTTTCTAACTTCTAACCATGTTAATATGTAATTTACCCCAAGACACAGCCACCATGAGGAAAAACAGGTTCCCCATCCTATGAGAGACCATGAGCATTCTTGCTTTTCTTTTACAGCTTGTTCTTCATCTCCATGTCTTCATGATGGGACATGCATTCTGGACAAAAGCAGCACCTACAAGTGTGCCTGTCTGGCTGGCTATACAGGAAATCGCTGTGAAAACTGTGAGTACAGGCACTGTGTGCATGACCAGCCTCCAGGGCTGTCACTGATGCATTAATTGTAAGGAGTGTTGTTGCTGTGTAGTTTTGGTCAGTCACAGAGCCAGAGAATGCACTGAATTTCCTGTGACATTTTTTAAGACATGTTTCTTGCAGTTCATGAAGATTTCCACTCAGTCATTCTGGAGCTTTATGTCAATGTGTAAAAAGGTAAAACAGACTTGAAGCCGGGAAACTGCACACAAGAAATCTTTGTAATGGATTAGCCTTATCAGACAGAAGTATCTATCTGTCTGCTGCTTTCCACTATGTGCATCAGCTGTTCTCTACTGAAAACACATACCCCAGCTGAGCCCTGTGCTTAATGCTCTAGACTGAGTTAGTCATAGGAAATTCATCTTTCCTCACAGTCCCCTGGAAAGTAGAATTTTGGCATCATGAATGAAAGAGACTTGGGAACAAAACAGATGGAAAAGGGGACATTCTGTTCATATCTGTACCTACAGTCTTACACCTGGTTTTGTCCTGACAAGTGCATTGTAAAATTACTGGATTCAAATCAATTGTCTGTTCCAGTGATTTACTTCTTCATGCATGAGAAAGTCTTCCTCTAACAGGGCTCAAAAGAGCTGAGGGAGTAAGAATTTTGCAATATATGCCATGATAAAAGCTGTGTCGTCTATACTAGCTGAAAGGAGCATTCTGCAATACCTAAAATCACTGAGCTGATCCTGGAAGATTTCACTGATAGTGTTGAAATACACTTGGGATCATATTTAGCCCAAGACAGAAAGCATGGCTCACTCTATCCCGCTGTGGCATTCCTCTGGCTGTAAGGCACACAGATGACATTGTATCAATAGAGAAATGAAAACAGGATAGGGACATACACCAAACTTCACTTCAGAATCTTTTCCCCATGTATGCCATTGTTAGGAGTGGATTTATCTCCTAGAATTTCTTTTATTTCATGAGGGGAGTTAAATCATAGTGGCATGATGCCTCCTTTGATGAATCATTTTGAGGTAAAAGACCTTTCAATTCCTACACATCCAGAAGTAGCTCAGACATGAGGAGAGATCGTTTCATATTTTCCATAAACCTGAAAAAATTTTGTTTCTGAACAGATTGCACAGAATGTTTTCTGTAGGGAAGAGGTTGCTAAAAAGTGGAAGTTCCTGACCTCAGGACTAAGAGTGTCTGGCTCTTCTGCTAACAGTCTCTTTCCTGTGAGTAGCTGTTTAGCAGGTCATTTAGGGACTGGAAACTCCTGAGCTCTTTGCAACTGCTCAGCAAGATTAGTTCTGCTCCTTTAGAACGGAGTGAGGGAAAAAAAAAAAAGAAAAAAAAAAAGGAAAGATTCCTGTCTGGTTCAGAACCAACCAAAATTTCAAATAATTACATTTCCAGCAAACCTCAGCCCTAGTTTTGGCAGGCTCTACAGTACGGACAAGGCAAAGAATGAAGCTCATATTCTTTTACTGACTTTGTTTTGTAATTCCAGTGTAGAAGCTTCACCCGTGCAAACCCACAGAGCAAACAACAGGGGAGATAGTTGAAAAACAATAGGATGGGATTTCTGTCACTGTAAGCAATGAAAGGTACTGGTACTAACGGGATGAAAGAGAGGAGACACTTAGACATATATGCAGTAAGATTTTTAACTTGATGAGAATCTTGTAGTTTGATTTGTGAAAGAACAACTTTGGTGGATAAAATTCTCTTACATTATGATGTTTGTGGCTGTATGTTTGCCTTTTGCTCATGCTAGGCATAATATTGTTTTCCAGCACCTATATTACTACCTTTTATTTGAATAGCAAACCTCGCAGTTAGAAAACATAATGGCAAATCTTTTTTCTCTCTGGCTTCAAGTAATTTTTTTTCTTAAGATATTTCCTTCAGTTTTGCCAAAATGCATCCCAAGTATTTTCCAATGTATGGGGAGAAAAGCCAGAAAATTAAAGTTTGATTTGGCTTTTTAAGAACAAAAGGAAGAACTGGGAAAAACATCTGTGGCTGTAATTCTTTAAAAGCTAGTCGTAGTTTCCTGAACAGCCTTTTAGTTTAAATGTTAGAGAGACTGTGTCTTCTCCAGAATCTTTCTTTCTGTTATGTCTTTCAGCAAAAGTGCTGTCTTTTGAGGTAGAGACAAGGGAAATAAATTTATTTCTGCAAAAATCTGTCATAAAATAGTCACTTTTGCAGTATGGAATATGACTATGGGCACTATAAGACAGTCTTTTTTCCTGTCTGGTTTTCTTGAAATCAGGTGCAATCCCATTAAAGTTAATGGATAAAAATTAGGTATAAGAGAGAAGAAAATTAGAGCCCCTTAATGTTAAGTGCATGTAGAAGCTCTGAGGTGGTGTAACAGAAGGTACCCAGAGAGATATGAGGGTTTTAAAGAAATCCAAGGGACATAGTTCAGATGAAGAGAGTGGGATTATCTCAGGAATGAATTAAGGCCAAATTAAACAAATTTAGCAATGAGTATTTCATGACAGAATCAGAAATGGTTTTTGTCCCTTACCATCCCAATGCAGCTCTATCTTTTTGTCTGTTACCAAGTTTAATTTTAAAGATGTGGGAACTACTATTGGAATTATGGAAATCATCTTAATGAGATAAACCACAGGGAACCTATTGTTTTTTCTGTTAAATTAAATTCCATCTATTTAGCAGGATGATCAACATTGGTCAAGCTGCTTTCCTGGGGTCATATTTAACCCTAATTGCCCTGTCACTTACAATTTGCAATATTAATAAAATTATCCGAGGTACAGATTGCTTACAACTAGCAGTCTCTTTTATCTTCTACTATGGCAGCCAAGAAATTAACATTTTGTTTACAATTTGAAGGGCTAATATAGTGATTTAAAGGTTTCAACAGCATGGAGTGAAATGTAGGCATTTGTCTTTCTGACAGCTGCTAATATATTTCAGTCAGTCCTGTTTCAGGGCAAGAAATATTTTATATAAATATGTCTGGTTTCACTCCCGAGACTTAAAAAAATGTATATGAAATTGTAAAACAAATGCTAACTTTCTATCTTCTGACCCAAAACACAATAAAGACAAATCCTAAGGATAGCAAAAAAATACCATCTTAGAGATGAACATGCTTTGCTATCATGATACAGTAGGTAGAGATAACTAACTCCTGTTTTAAATACTTGAGCTTCTTTCTGACCTTACAGTGAATTTGCAGTATAACTACCTACCCCTCCCAGTGACCCCTTAGCCATGCTGACGTGATTGAGAGCAAACTCAGGCTTTTCTCTTTAACCTTTGTGTATTCTAATGCTGTCAGAGGCATTAGGAACCCACAAAATCAGATAATCTTGTTCTCCTAGCATACAAATACACTGAGACAAACCAGCCACTTCATCAAAAGATGCAGGGGAAAAGTAAGAAGCTGACTAGTTCACAATCTGTCTGCTAAAAACCATCCACTCTAGTGTCAGAATGTCCATGACTCTGTGCAGTGTGACAACTACTTGTTCAACTCAAACTGAGAAGGGTCTTTTCCAAAGTTTCCCTGTTGAGTTTGCCTGCTGAGGATGCAGCTGTAGAGACAGTATTGCTGGTACCCCATAGCAAATGCTCTTGCCCTCTGCTTGTCCTCCTCCTAGAACGGGCTGTTCTGACTCAAGAGTCCTCCCAGGGCTTGCTGGCCCCAAAGCAAGAGACCTTGACCTCATCCTGCCCAGAATTTCCTGTTACCTCTATTTCAAACAAAGCCAGGCGAACTGGAGTTCCTACGCAAATAAGAAGAGCTTCACTGAATGGGGAATTCAGGGCTGAGATCTGATTTCCATTTTTATTCTGTTTCTTACTCCTGTCTGCCAAGTAGGAGAGGTTTGTTCTGCATCCTAATGAAGAGTCTAATCCAACTGACAAAACTGTATAAACTAACTCCTTGCTGTAGCCTTTGATGTTGCTAGGGCTGGCCTTACTGTGTGCCAACAGGCCTCTGAATATAGCTTTCAGGCCTTTCCCCACAGCTGATATAATCTACTTCCATCCTTTTGGTCCCATACATCTGTGACTTGGGCTGGTTCTTAGGGATGTGCTCATCTTATCAGAGCCTCCTTATATCTAAAATAGGGAGAAAGCATTAACATCCTACCAACCACACCTCACCCCCTGTTCTGCTGTGGGAGAAAGGAGCCCAGCTGTCAGTGCTTGGCATAAGCTAGACAGAGTTTGAAACCCAGCAGAGCTGAGGATGAGGCACTGGGGAGAGGTTCTGGGCATTGAACCTAGTTTTCTTACCTAACCTTGGATATGTAATGCAGAGTTTTCTAATAGCATGCTAGGGGTTTTTCTTAATTTTGTCAGAAAGATTCTCAGTAATGGGTTTCAAGGAGTGCCATAATCACTGAGTAAGCGTATAATTACATTATATCAGTGTATAATCACTTCACCATTTACAGCTCACACGTGTTACACCTTACCTACACTGCATTATTACAATGGAGAACTTCAGGTATAATTAAATAAAAACCCCTGAGTCCTTTCTTGCAATGTCGTACTGGAAATTAGTCCTATTCCAGCTAGGGAAAATGTTCCAAATAGAAATATGACTCTTAATTTCCCTGCTCCTGGGACTGCTATTGGGTCTTTTTTGGTTGGTTGGCTTTTTGTTTGTTTGTTGGCTTTTGGTGGGGTTTTTTTGTTCGTGTTTTTTTGTTTGTTTGTTTGTTTTTTTGTTTGTTTTTTTTTTGGTGTTTGTTTGGCTTCACTTGAATTTTCAGTGGAAAATGGCTTGTTACAGATTTTTTGAAAGGGACAGAGTTCTTCACTTGTGTCAATGTCACGTTTTTTGTGTAGCTATGTCAAAGATATGAGATTATTGCCACTTCTTCTCCACCACATTTTCATTGTCCTTCCTGTTGGCATATGTGTATGGGATGGGAAATAAAACCCTGCTCCTGCTGTTGAAGGACATATATACCTGGAGCTGCTAAGGAGTAGAGGCTAGTGGCTTTTTTTCACTGTTACAATCCAAGGGCTGCCTTGGGAGCCGCACAAAAACCTTTCACTCAGTGTGGCAGTTCCTGGGTTTTGAAGATCCATTAGGGGCTACAGGCTGAAGCTTAACACAGCACCACCCTTTAGCCTGTCATGCAGCAGCTCTGTAGTGTGACCACAGAATGGTCTCAGAGGTGGCTGTTTTCCAGAACTTTTCCTGGAACTGCCTCTGAGAGGCAACATAATATAGAGAGTTTTTTAATAAATCACTTCACAGTTCAGTTCTGGTGGCATAATGCCCTGTCTTGTTTTATTGAGCTGATCAGAAGAACATTGTGATGCTGTGTAGGATGCTAGCAAACATACATCCTGCCTCACAACATACTCAGTGCCCCACAGTACACTCCTTTCCAGGAAAATCATGTGCTTACAAGGCAATCTGTATTGGTTAGTGCCTAGTGAAGGAATTTGAAGGGCTTGGGTTGAGATGGAGGTAGAGATTTCTGCTCCCAGTTTTCACTTCAGTATATTTTCTGGAGATTTCCCACTTGGTTAGAAGGATGTTGGAAATGCTCACAGAGAGACTTCCAAACCACCAAACACTATGTGTGGTGCTTTAAGATAACCCAGCATCAGTTCTGGGTTGTCTTAATTCACTGAGCAATAAACTAAAGCTGTGCAGCTCGTGTTACACAAACAGCCAAGATGCCTCATAGGAGGACAGAGACACCTAAGAGAAAAATGATGTTAGTGGCTGAGGATGGATATTACTACAAACATCTGAAGCAGCCACTGAACAACAGCTGCTGTAAATCAACCTGCAAAAACCTGGTCCCTAGGGACTGGCCTTTCTCTCAGCTCCATCACTAAGAATGTTGGATTGGGTAAGTCACACTCTCTGGGAGGAAGGTGCTCATACAACTTACCAGTGTTTGATCTCATAATACTTTTATAGTGTCTTGAAACTCCAGTGAGTAAGTGTCACTGACAGCAAGGCTGAAAGAGACATAACATCTGCTTTACTGACAACTCCTCTTATCACTTTCTTAATTCCTCAGTGTCAATTAACTAGACATTTCTTTTAGTTTTTCAGAAAGTGAAACATATCTGGTAAAACCCCATGGTATTCTGCCCAGAGCATCGCCCCAGGCATAGCCAATATCTAAATAAACAAGAAATTGTCTCCTTGTAAATGTAATCTGTCCAAGCGTAGGCCAGCCGTAGGAAAAGAAGTGTATTTCTAAACTACATTAAATATATTTATAGCAATCTCTACTTGCCCACCCCAAAACAATACTGAACTTTTTCCTCAGCCTGCTAAGACATCTTAGAGATAAAACCATCCATAGGATTCTCCCTGGTATGACTTGCTATGTGGAAGGATAAATCAGTGTCAGGAGTACAAGTTGGACCAAGCTACATCTCAAGTATTTTTGCCACACTGGATGGGACAAAGATACTTTTGCCTGTCATTTCACCACTGAATCGCTTAGGAGGCTGAGTCTTTCTTAAAAGCCTCCTCTAATGCATGGCATAAACCAGGTCTTCAGCACAGAATGACTGTCTGCAGCCCAAAAACCAGTCTGCATCACTGGCACACTTCAAGCTCACCCCCGCCTTTTGCAAAGGTCACAGAGTAGGGGGGCTGGAACACAGTCGTTGAGTTGCTGATGGAGATGCTTTCTGCCTCCAAGCTGAGAGTGAGGAGATGTAAATTCTGGGTTTTTTGGAGTTAGAAGAACTGAGAGAAGGGCCCAGAGTAGATTATAGATTTGGGATCTCTGCTTATATCAACCATTCAGCATTGTTGGTCAGATAGCCTCCCTCACCTACTTCACCACCCTCCTAATCCTCTACCCTATTACTATAGCCCTAGAAAAACAAAATACTCAACTTCTAAAAATACTCTAATAGTTTAGAAATAAACATTGGTCTTCTGAACCAATGAGTGAAGACCACACCTCTTAGAATTCCACAAATCACCTCAGAAAAAAGGGACTTAAACCTCTATTTCAAACTCCCAAAGCTGATATTTTACATTAAACTATTCTCTCATTTCTGCACTTAAACTGCTTGAATGACCCTGTCAGATAACCCTCGCACAAGTTCCAAAACAACAAATAAAGTTAGTAACAGCCCCCACTAAAACCATCCTTACCCTGCAAGAATAAAACATAGCTACACCATTAAAATTTGACTGAGCAGAAAGCATATCCCACTCTCAACAGCAGCCACCCCAAACTATCAGCATCTAGTAAACTCCCCCAAAAGCTACCTCCAATAACTAAAACAAGTCCCACACCATCACAACCAATACCCCCAAGTCTCTGAAAAGATCTGCCACTAAAAACAAAAAATAAACATAATCCACTGACATTCCACCCAAATAAACCATAAGCAGCACCAAGGATATAAAGGAGACCCCCAAACTCAACAACCACCCACACCCTGCAATAGATGCCAACACCAAACCTACCTCTCCAGAATACAGTGATGGGTTGTATGCAACTGCTAACTCTCCCAAAACAAAGCACAGCCCTAAGAAAAGTACAAAATAGGTCATAATTGTTCCTGCTTGGCCTCTCTCCAGTGTCTATGGCCTGAAAACACATCGTCAGAAGCTTCAATTGCAGGAACCCTCCCAAACTACAACTTTGCTTTTTCTTTCTTCCCCCTCCTGCCCTTCCGTTCAGTCCTCTCTGAAGACTGCTGATACACTGTTTGTACTTCTGGGGTGCAAGCATACAGACTGCAGCTCTTGCAGTGCTTTGGGGTAACCTTAAAACTACTGTGAAAGTTTGCTGAAATAATCAGCATTCTTCAATGCTTACAGTTTTGTTCTTTCCCTTCCCCTTTCCCCCAAGTTCATTAAAAAGCTTTGTTCTTCCTTGAGGATTATACACTCAAACATTTCTGAGGCAACTACCTTACACACTTCCCTTCATGGGAATCATTGCATTGTCTTCCATGCTGTTCACTGGTGATACAAAACACTGCCAAGGCAGAATGGCCCCAGCAGGCAGGAATGATGACAAAATTGACCAAGCAGAATCCCACTTGTTCTTTCTTACGACTCCCAGTTTCCACTTTGGTTCCTTCAAGAGCTCAGAAACTGCATTTCACAGCCAATCAAATTGCCCTGCTACTTCCTTAGTACTCTTCTGCTTTTCAGTTCCCTTCATTTTCTTTTCCCTATACTCTCATCTCTACGCTTGGTAATTTCCAACTCTTTTTCTTAAATGGGCAATGCCAGGTCTTCCTTCCTATATGAAATTCAGCTCAGATCCCTGCAAAAGTTTGAATGAAATATTCTGTCAGCTATGCCAAAGTGAATCTATATAATTATATATTGTTGTCTTGTTTCACTCAGTGTGCATTCAGAAACACTTTTTCACAGCAATATGCATTTGTTTAGAGTGCCTTTTTCACCCAGTATTGCCTGGGTTTGTCTCTGGTTATTTGGAAAGATGATGTCTCCCCAATGAAACACCTCACGATTATTTACTCTCTCGTTTGTAATTTGATATAATAATGAGCATACCTGCTTCTTTTTTGCCCTATAATCTTCCCCCTGAGCAGACAGTGCTCTCCCCTGCAGGATGATATTGTGATTTTTTTCCAAGGGATACATTGGAGAACTTATGATAAATATTAGTTCTTGCTACTGATAGAGAAAATGAATGTTGAGGATTGTTAGGATTTCATTCACTCCAGTATCCCATGCACAAACAGGTCCAGTTGTGTAATTAAATAGGCCATCCAAGTACCGGAAAGGTTGTATCCAGAGACACAGCCTTCTAAGGGCTAAGAACAATGCTGATAAAGATCAAGTGGCTAATTGTAAGCAACAGCCTCCAAATTGCCTCCGGATGAATAAATCACAGTGAGTGATCCAAGCATATTTTCTCATGGATACGGTCTCATTCACAGAGGCAGGGAGTTAGAAAACATCAGGGGCAATTTCCAATTGGCTGGAAGGGAATGAAAAGATTTAGATTTCAGTAGGGATTACGTCATAATTTTGTGTAATTATTCCTAGCTGGTGGAACTACTGCAAAAGCAAAGAGGCCCAGAGAGCAGGACTGGAAACCTACTCTCTGGTTCTTGGACCTGGTTGATCAGCCACTCTTGTTATGATTTCCTTTAACATTTCCAAAATTAATGTGAGGACTGGCAAAATGCAACAATGAGAGGTGATTTGAACTTCCAGGACTCTTTCATGGGGAATAAATTAAGGCCAAAGACCTTTGTAATGAATAGCCTATCCCAGCAGTTCTGCATGAGCTGTGGCTGGAGTTGGGCATGGAGCTGGAAGGATGCGTCCTGGGACATCACAAGAGGCATGAAGGAGTTTAGAGTGTTTCCTCTCTTTTGAAACACAAGTGACTGAGGGCAGAGATTATCAAAAATCCTCCCTTGCCAAAAACCTAAATGGAGGCTACTGTAATGCACGCTCACACTTCTGGGGAATAATTGTTACTCCTTCAGGACTTGTATTTGATACTGAAGGCCAAGTTCCTGAGGGATACTGGCTCTCTTAGCTATTGCAATCACCATGACATGAGGACTTCTGTGGAGCTTAGACTTGGCTAAGTGCTTGTGGTAACACAGAGGCTTGAGGTACCTCTGAGGCCCCTGCCTAAAGCCTCACCCAGTCATTGCTGAGTCTGTGGTGACAGGCATGACCAAGTAGAGCAGAGCTCCTTTGATATGTGGCTGTAGCTGTTCAGGAAACACCGCCATCCCTGTGAGCACCTTTTTATCACATTAGTGCCCTTTCCTTTACAGGATCTACTGTGGTGTTTCAAATCATTTGCTCTCTGCTACGACAGTCTTGCTTTAAAAAAATAGTTTTCAATCCAAACCTTAACACTCTTGGCTTTCCTTGCTCACCACCATCTAATTTCTGGTTCTAAAAGTTGCAGCCACTTCTTCTTTCATCTAAAGTGCAGAGCTTGTCAGCTCCAAAAAGTAAAAGTTTTGAGTGGAATCAAAGAAGACAAGCGAGCATTCTAGTCATCACCAGCCCCCTCACACAAAGCCTGTGTAAATACACACCACCCTCAGAAAGCATTTTCTTCAGAGTCCTGACCAAGACCACCTGTCGTCCAAAGCTGTTCAGCTCCCAGCAGTCTGTTCCTGCTGTGGGGAAGAATGAAGATCACATTGCAGAGCTAATGCCATCGAGCCTCTTTGGCTCCCATTCATATCCAGCTCTTGCCAGAATCTGGAGCAGAACAGCTGGGCTCCTTCGTGTGGATTCTTAGTCATCAGTGCTCTCCAGTGTAGGAGAGGTGGGACGTTCAGGGAGGTGGTGAAAAAATGTCAGTTTCTTTATGCTGGATCCTGCAGTGTTTGCTCCATTTATTCAGGAGATGTTGAGCTAAGAGTTGTTCTTGAGAACAGCATCAGAAGGTGCCAGGCTCCTTCCTGAGTGTAAGTACCATCACTGTGAGTCGAGCTCCTTGTAGAAACAAAGCCTGTGCTGAAACAATTGTAGGCTCAGAGAGAGTGTCAGCAGTGTCACAGGACATTCCCACCACAGTTTACACAGTTTGCTCCATGAGGCATTACAGGATCTCACAAACCCTATGTTGCTATCAGCAGATTTGTGGTATGCCCATGATCCCAGCACGCAGAGAACCTTGAAGGCAGACAGGGGCCAGACAAGAAAACTAGGACTCCTAGAGAATCAGTCTGGAGGCAGGGCTCCTGCCTCATACTGTGTGTGACCTAATACAAGAAGGTCTCTAATGAGCAGAGAAGAGTGCACAGCCATGCTGCCTCAGGATGGCAGGATAGCCTGACACCTCCCAGTGTAGATTATTTTATCAAATCCATTGCCAAATGGATTTGATAAAATATGCTGGTTTGAAAGCCCTGTACACTACTTATGAGAAGCAGTAGAAAAGCAGGTCTGAGCACTCTGAGCCATGGCCTCCAGGAATCCTTCACCTCATTCCCTCTTGGAGGATACAGCCATTCTAAAAATATTTTGACAGCCAATATCCTTATGCTTTTGGCTAAGGTTAGTCTCTGTGGGCTTCTGTGTTAGGCATTAACCATCTCTGGCTGCTATGCCAAGCTGCAAAAGGAGGATGTCTCTGGAGAACCATCTGAGTCCTCCCCCATGGCAGTTCTTCTCTGCTGGCAAACCTTGTGAGAACCTGGGGTGTTCTCACCTTGTGGATGCATGCTGGGGAGAGAAGGGATAAGCACAGGAATAAATGGTATCAGAGATTTGGACCGACATCAGAGATGTGGACAGACACAGCTCATGGGCCAACTTTAGGAAGTAAGCTCTGTTTTGAGTGAAGACTACAGATGTTGTCTAATGCAGAAGAGCTCTTTACACATGGGGCTTTGCAAAGGGAATCACAATACCCAGCACTCGCTGCTGAGCTGCTAATGGCTGGGTCCCTCCTTAACTCACATGCTTTGTGGTCAGACACTCTGAACTATCTGCTCCCATATGGCTCCACCACCTTGGATAAAACCCTGCTGCTGAGAATATTGTGTTGATTACTAAATGGTGTCCTAATTACTGCTGATTTCTGCACAAAGATCAGTTTAAGTGTAAATGTAATAAAAATGTCAGGACTGTTCCTAGCTCTGCCAGTCACTCACTGCTTACCTTCAGGTTAATCACTTTATAACTCCATGCTGTAGTTTTCCCAGTAGTAAAATTCCAATATGCTAATGTTATAAAAAATTTTGTAAAATCAGATATTACTATTATGTAATGACACTCAGGTAATCAGGCTTGCCCTCTAAACAAAACTTAAACCAAGGAAAAGAATTTGATAAAATCAGACATATAGTCAAAATGGCAAACATGATGGGATTTGCCACTATTGACTTTAGCAGGCTTGGCTGTAGGCAGCCTTTGCAAATACCAGTGAGCTGTATGAAGTGCATGTAGGTGGAGCTGGCTGTGAGTTTTCTGTTAGAATGGTTTCATAACAGTAAATTTCAAAGAAATTTGTATTATCTGTTGTATTTTTCCAATAATTTTTGTATACTTAATCACAAAGAGGAAAAAATAGTCACTTCCACATACTCTGCATGTTGTGCTCCCTCCAGCAACAGGATCCTGGATCCCTGTTTCTCAGGTTTCTAGGTCCTCTAGCCCCTTGTTGGCCACTGCTGTGAAACCATGAAAATCCAGAGCTCAGATCCAAATCCTGATGCTCAGGATCCTGCACAGGCATTTTTCTGGCTCAGGGGCTGCTGTGACTTTTAGCAGCATGCAGGGTAATGACAGTACTCACTGGGGAACAGAATATAATTTAGGCTTCCTCCAGACAAAATGTCCTCTTTTTGAGGATAGTTATTTAAATTTCTTCAGTTTCAGTCTATCAGGCTCTCTCTGACAGTCATTAGAATGGTTTGGGTAGCATGGTGGCCCCAGAGGTTCCAAGTCCATAACTCTTTTTCTGCAGAAAGATGCTGGGTTTCCTAACAGCATAAGCTGCTCTTATTCCCCTGCCAGTTACCAAGTGCAGTTTCTGTGACCATTTTCAGTGTTTGGCCTCCTGAGCAGACCAGCACAGCTTATGCAAAAGCAACATTTCAAGCACCTAGAAGAGCTCTGTGGCCCCCAACCCAAGAAGAATGTGGACCTGTTAGAACAAGTCCAGAAGAGGGCCTGGAAGAGGATCAGAGGGCTGGAGCACCTCTCCTATGAGAACAGGCTGAGAGAGCTGGGGTTGTTCAGCCTGGAGAAGAGAAGGCTCTGGAAAGATCTTATAGCAGCTTTCCAGTAGCTGAAGGGGGCTACAGGAGATCTGGAGAGAGACTTTTCACAAGGGCAGATAGTGATAGGACAAGGGAGAATGCCTTTAAGCAGAAGTAAGGTAGATTTAGGTTAGATAAGAAGGAATTCTTTACTGTGAGGGTGGTGGGGCACCAGCACAGATTGACCAGAGAAGCTGTGGATGCCCCATCCTTGGAGGTGTTCAAGGCCAGGCTGGATGGGGCTTTTGAGCAACCTGGTCTAATGGCAGGTACATTGCCCATGGCAGGGAGGGTGGAACTAGATGATCTTTAAGATCACTTCCAACCCAAACCATACAATGATTCTATAAAAAATGTTCAGAGCTATACTACATAGGCAAAATGTGCTGTATACATTGGCACAGGTCAGCCTGACAGCCAAAGTCTGACTTGGGAATATGCAAGTAGCAATATTAAAAAAAATTGTAAGCAAACTAAGAACAAAATTCCATGCAGGCTCTTGCACCTAATTTCAGTGAGAGACAAAAAGGGAAATATAAACCTTTTATTAGTACCAGCAATGATAAATGAGATTTATTTCAGACATGCAATATATTATTGAAAGGTTGTGCAGAATATAGAAATAATAAATTATATGTATGAAGGGGTATATATTATTTAACAAAGTGGGTGAGAGGAAGGCAGCAGAAAAAAATAGTTTTCGTTTAATGAAGAGACTCTGAGACAAAAGCAAATGATAATTTCATCAGGCAGGATTTGAAGGATATTGGAGAGAGAAAAGTGTAGCTCAAGAGATCACCTAATTTATCTCACTGGTGAGAAAATGAGCCTGAAGACTATTTCTAAATGGCAGATAATTCTAAGGAATGTCTCTTACATATAATTTAAAAGGGAAAGGAATTTTTACTGTTATTATTAATAATAGAATATTTTACTTAAAAATTCAGGAACTAACTGTTCCTCTAGTCAAGTTTTTCTCAGATTGAGGAAAGTTATCCATGAAATGTGAAGCCATTTTAATGTTTCATATGGGACAGAAATTGTTTTTTTTTTTCCCCAAGAGACCAAGGAGGCAAGAAGTATAATAAGTTTTATTGGGAATGTGTGAGTTTGTGATAAAAACACTTGAGGCAGCTCTGTTTTTTGTTATCTAACAACTGAGAATTTCTGCCAGAGGAGCCTGTAAACCACCCTCTCATTTACCTTCCTACTTTGCTCTCTTATGAACTGAGCTGTATCTTATGTACAGAGCTGTATCGAGCCAAAATTCACCTCAAACCCTAAAGTGGCAAAGGTTACCTGCATGGCTGTATAGATTAATTATGGAACTTCTCAGGAACAACACTGGGCAGCAAAATAAGGAAAAAATTAAAACAAACAAAAATCTCTCTGCTCATGATGTGTTTGCTGGTGTTGCTCTGTTCCCTACATTTCTGTTCCATTTTTTTAGCTGGAGTTTCAGTTTTCAAATGACAAGACTCATAAAATTTCTCCTTACATCCTACTATGCCTTTCCAACATTTGTCAAGGAGACTTTTATATTTTTTTTTGAGTAAAAATTATCCTGTTCTTAATTTTATCCTGCTTGAATGTACTTCTTTGTCCTCCTTTAAACATTTTAATGTATCCTCTCTCTTTTTTACATTTTCAATCATTATAGTTTTTAACTTTTGCATGAGCAGGGTGGTCATTCTTAGCTCTTAATCACTCACTTTCAGCATTATTTTATTATCCCTAACATTAGTTTCACCTTTCTAGATGTAAATTCACCAGGATCTTTGTAGATCTGATGACATCCTGGCAGGAAGAATGGGATCAGCCTGACCCTCATGGAGTCTCTGGGCTGCTCAGATGTTTTTTGACAGAACTTAAATTAATGTCTTTCATATTTGGCTGTCCATTACCACCTCATAGTGGAATTCTGTAGACATCTAGTCCATTTTCTGGGTTCCTGGTGGGTTTGGTCCAAGAGGAAGGTGCAGAGATCCAGCACTTGACACATGCCCAATCAAAAAGCAGGAAGCCAGAGTCACAGGGCAGTAGGAATGTTTGGATGTTTTCATGCGGAGCAGAGCAGTCTAACTAGTGGCCTAGGAATGGCTGAAGCTCATGGAGTTCTCCTGGCCAGCCCACCACGTGCTTCCCAAGGAAGTGCTGTCCAAACAGCTCATAGCCCTGTCTGTGCTGTAGCAGTCAGAGTAGAGCAGGCACAGGTACAGCTGGGATGGGGGTGGCTGGAGGTGAGTGGGAGCTGTGAGGGGGACCCAGCCCTCTCTGCTGGACCATGCACAGAAGGAGGACTAATATTCAAAGTTCTCAGTCGATGGCAGGATAAGGTCCATCCTGCCTAAGCAAGGGAATCTGAAATCATATCAAATACCTTAGAAAGCTTAGAACATGAAGAGAAGTGGGGCAGATCATGTGGTTGGATTTTAGGACTAATGTGAATCCAGAGGGCAGAGCTAGGTATGAATGACATTTACAAAATGTTCTTTTACTTTCTTTTTGACTTCTGAGAAATGTCTGTTGGAGAGTTGGATTTAGTTGTACACCAGGAGAGAATGTTGAAAGACTTCAATAAAATATTTCAAACAAAGAAGGCTGTCTGAAAATTCAATGAAATACACTGCCCATTCTGAAAGATGTAAGAACCAGTCAAATTCACTCTTGATGGGAAGCTATCCACAAAAAAAAAAAAAAGATAGACTTGGATGAAACACATGTGGGCTAGGATTCCCTTCATAATAACTCTTCAAAACTCTATTGCCTGAAGTGTTCACAAGTAAAGGGAAAAGGTGCAAAAGAGCTCCCTGAAACACATTAGGTGAATGGGATAAAAGGCAAGTCAAACTGGAGAAGAAAAAACCTATAGAGTTCAAACCAAAGCAGTAAAAGCAGGTACTGGAGTAACTGTATGAGACTTTCAGACTAGATAATATCACTGATGAAAACAGAGAGCTCAGCTGTGGGACTGAGATGCAGGGAACATCTCAAGATTCAAAACCACATTTAATTTGTAGAAAGAATGAGCTTACAAAATGATCCATAGTAAAAAATTAATGGAATGTCTCTGTCTCCAGTGGCAAATTCATCCCTGTGTTACAAGAGAACAGACAACCAGTAGCTAGAGGCATGGCTAACAAAATGGACACATCTATTAATAATGCTAAGGTGTTTGCCATCAGAGAAACCCTACAGTGGCTCTGTGACACAAGTGGGTATGAGCTAATGCTTGTAACATCCCTGTGACGAAAGGGGTGCTCTCATTTGTCACATACAGCAGATGAAGCAACCTACCTATGACCACATTTCTTTAGCTATGATTAGATCTCATGACCTTCTGCCTCCGTGTCCTCTGCTCTAGGCCATAGTTCAGTATTAAATTAATCTGTGTATGAAATACTGAGTTTATATCATAAGTAAAACAGAATTGTTCCAGCTGGCTCCCAGGGGCAGAGAGAATCTAAAGAAAGTCTGGCAATAAACAAATCTTAAAGGATGAGAAACTAAATTTCTTCAGCACTTAGGGAGTGAACAAAGACAGATAATTGTGGTTAGTAAGCAAGTGTAGTTTGGTGACATTTTTTTCCAGGATGGACCTAGAACACAAAAGCACCAAAATATTTGTTCTGCAGAGCTGAACTGGACCATAAGCTAAACAGAAAACCTGTATTTATGACAAACAGTAAAAGTTTGAGAGGTGCACAGATGGTTGGTCTAGTTTTCTCATTTGACAATCTGACTGTGACTTTACATTGAAAGAGAAATATAAATGTAGGGAAATGGATTGCTGCTCAGAGAAAGATATGGAGGGAGTGAGTGGGAATACAGAGATCATAAGTGGGAAGATGAGTGTTCTGAGAATTTAAAACACCTAGAAATTCTATGTTCCCATTATTTATGTTTAATTTATCTACATGCCTATGTATACACATATCCACCTATATGTGTATATATATGTGTCTATATTTCACATGAGAAACATTAAGGGCTAGGAATTATTTTTAAAAAAAATTTTCCCATTATTCTTTTGCTAATGATGACATTAATGAAGAAAACTTGTAGCCAAGAGGAAATTCTGACCTCCCCTAACCGGACGTGATTTGATTAGGAACATAATAGTCCAGGCCTCACTCTAATGCTTAATTGTTAGACAGTTTTACTTGCCAAGATCTGTGCTCACTAGTGCACAAATGATTCTTCCAGTTCATTGTTTGATGTTTTCTTTATGTGAATCATTGGATGGTCCACAGTCCATATACATGGATGCATTCATGTGGGCTCTGTGTAAGGATTACAGAGCAAAGGACTTAGAAGTTTTCCTCTGAAAGTTTTAAGCATAAAAATTTGGTTGCAGATTAGCAAGCAACTGGCTATGAGGCAAAACAGAAAAGTCAAATTCTAAAAGCATAAAGTAGGGGTGATCTGTCTATTGTCAGCAGAGTACCACAGGTGGTAGGTAAAAAACCCATATGCATATCTATGTCTTGCACTGAATCCTCTCCCGTGCAATTTTTCACAATGAATGGCCCAGACAAAGCCAAAGAGATGGGTAACTGTGTAGATAATAAACCATATGTTTCCTATATTACCTACAGAAATACACATGTAATTTCTACATACAGGAAACTGGCCTTAAAGTGACTTGGAGAAGGTTAATAAGGCATGGACATTCTCTGCCTCTCATAACGAAGAAAGTACAGCATCAAATGAAATTATCAGGTGGCAGACTAGAAACAAAACTAAAGAAGGCAGTGCATGTTTTCTACTTAAGTCTGTAAAACTCATTGCCACAAAGATATTGTGGACACTGAGCATGTAATTGAGTGTAGAAAATACTAAAACAAATAAATATCAGCAGGGTATGTTATACCAAAAATACTGTTGTAGTTCAGGTAGTCTTTGAGATTCAGACTTTTGAATGCTGACAGATTATGCCAGGAAAGTATTCTTCATGCTTGTTCTGATTTTATAGTCCTTCCTTCAAACCTATTGTTTACCACAATAGAATGTGCTGGGTGGACTTTAGCATGGTTCACTTGATGCTGTCAGAGAAATGATGCTTAATTTCATATTTACTACTTGCAGTAGTTATATAAAATATCATCTGTATTTTCCCAATAGAACAAATCCTGTGGAAAGGGTAAAATCCCAGTTTATTAAATATCATGTTTCCTTTTTAATGTAATTATGTTAATGTTTGATTTATACAAATAATGATGCTTTATAATTCCTGAGATGTTATCTGAAAAGCTATATAAAATGTAAAGAGGTGTTTGAGAGAAATTCAGTATAAGGCTTTTAAGGATATAGATTTTTTTCTTGACCATGCATGGTAGTTCATTCAAAACCCTTGTTAAGATGGAAGGTATTTCAAGTACTAATATTCTGAGTAAATGAGCCCTAATAATTCAAACATTTATGCACATGATCATGTGACACTTCAGAATAACCCTATTGAACCTTATGATGTAGATAGGTTTTGAAAAGTGTGATGTAAGTGTGTGTAGAGCTGACATCCAAACAACTTTCTATAGATCAGCATATACTGGTCTTTTAATTTTGACTCCTGTGTCCATTGTAATTGGTTTTTCTATGTTCTAAGTAAAGAATCATCCTAACACAGTCCTGTTTTTGTAATAAAGTGGATTTTTTTGAAATATCTGAACTGTCAGTGGTGATGTGTAGGACTCCAGGTGCTCCCGCTCATGGTATTGTGGAAGGAGATGACTTTAAATACGGGGCCCGGGTTTACTTCAAGTGCAACGCAGGTTACAGCTTAAAAGGCAGCCGTGTTGCCTACTGTCAGCTTGATGGGATTTGGTCAACACATCATCCTGAATGTGGTAAGGTCACTTTAAGTTTTAATTCTTATGAAATTTTTTGGCCAATGTATTCCCATGAAACTAGACTGTCCAAATCTCACTTGAAATTTGGTAGGTCTGTGACATAACATGTCCTTTTGTCTTCCTGTCTTTAAGAAGCAGTAGGAATTCTTATTTTACTCTGCTGGAGCCCCAGCATGCAAGACTTTTTTATATAAATGTCTGACTGAAATATCACTTTGCTGAAAACTAATAAAGTCTTTAGGCATGTATCCTTACACATAGAGAGAAAATGCCTAGGACCAAAGCCAAGTGAGGGACATAGTGCAACAATGAACAGTTACTTCCATTACTCTGTGTGTCTGACACATTCTCTGCAGAAGCCTAGTGGACTCTGTGGAGGCAAATAGGAGCTTACTGTGTGAACACTAGACTCTTATTTCAATTCCCATCCTAGACAAAAATTGATAAAAAAGAAACTTCCATTCATTCTGACTGGGCAGGATGGCATGCCTACCATTCACATTGGTTCACCTGTAAAATTCCTTCTTGACATCTAAAGAGACTTTAAATTTCCTTTAGGTGATTTGGATTGCACAATTTCATTTCCTTATTCCAGATGAATGTGTTTCAATTGATAAAGTGTTTTCTAAGTGTTTTATGTCAAACAATGTACATTTTGGGAGGAGTGTTGTAAAACAGCTTTACATAAGTACATTTGAAAGAGCAAGCAATAGATATTCTATCTAGAGAGAAGTCTCCAATTGCAGCAAATGTAATGTCAAGATCATGCCAAGTCCCTGCTGCATGATGGCCCTGGCTAAAGATCTATAAAAAGAGCGGTCTCTAGACTTGGCAGTCGCTGAAGCGCTAGGTCTCTCCTTCCCAGATGTTTTCTCTTTCTTTTTAATAAATCAAAAAGGTCATAACCCTGAGCCTAAGGAAGAAGACAATTACTGTCAAAGTACTGAAATAAGAGAAGGCCTTAAGTGACTTACGTGGTCAAGCCTTTGGTACATTTGGAAACACTGCACTGTGGTGATCAGATGATGCCTCCAGGCCAGCCATCAGTGCAGAAAGCAACTTGCAAATAAAGCATTATTCTGTGGGGGATTCTCTGTAGTCTTTAGCTGCTATCAAGTTATCAGTCACTTATGGTTCACAACTGAGAGAGCCTGTGAGGTACACAGAAGGAAAATGGAGCCAAATGAAAAGGAGACAGGGCTCTGCTTTTCCCTTTCTCCTGATGGAGAGGAAGTTCCGAAATCCTTGTTTACTGAACATAACTTGTGGAAAAGTATTTAAGTACATATATAGCCTTCAGCCTATGCAAAAATCCAATGCTTGTAAAGAAAACACTGAAATACAGAATTGGTTTGAATGCCATACTGTTAAAAGCACGTGCTCTTCATTGGAGTGGCATTGTTATGGCTGGCTTTGCGTTCACACACTTTGCTGAGCTGGGCTTTGTCTGGTGGCACAAAGTATGACTTTGTGACAGGACAGGGCCATACCTTTGCACTGTAACTGTGCTCATTTCACAGCAATTTAAATAAATGTCCGAGTGCTTTGTTATATGTTGGTGCTTTTGTTAACCGAGGCTCAGCAGGCAGCCAGGTTTGAAGCACTGATATGAAGAGGTAATTTTGGGTCAGTTGATATGTCCCAGTCCTCTGGGCACTGTGTGAGCAGCACCAACACCAGCTGTCTGAGCTAGATGTGCACTGGTTATCATGCACTGCGACACCAGGCAGAGAAATTAAACAGAATCGCATGTTAGTGTTGTCCTGACAAGAAAACTGACGTGAAATCCAAAGGGGAAAAAAAAAAAAGTACCTTGTCAGCTGCTAAATAGAAAGAGCAGAGGAGTTAAAAACAAAGGAAAAATAATTTTCTAGCATCATGTAGTGAATACTGTTCTCCAGATTTAGGCTAAAAATCTAAGTTTATTGAGAAAAAAAACCCAGAAAAACCAAAAGCACAACAAGAATTTAAAATAGGTGGAAACTACTGGGAAGGAGGAACTAAAAGAGGTTTTATAGGCAGAATATAGCATGAGTAAGCGTTTCATATTAAATTTTTATTGTCAGTAAATACATACATATGTTCTCTTTCAATTCCTGTATTTCCCTGGATTATTGAGATATCTCTGTCAGTGCTAAGAAAACAAAATGCAACCAAACATAAAAGCAAAATTAAGTAGTCTAGTTTTATATCCAAGTGCAGTGAAGTATTGAAAATACAGAAAAGGGAAAAGAATGCCAAGGGCCTGTTTCCTGCAAATAGTTTAAGTGCAGCCTTTTATGCTGTTGAAGAAGCCTTGTTAATATTAATGGGACATTAACATCATGGAAAGTCAAGGTTCTTTTTCAGGATTGTCAGCTACTTCTTACGGTTTTAACAATTTGAGAATTTTTACCAATTTGAGAATCTTATGCTTTCAGTGAGACTGAAGTGTGTATTATAAACAGACATCTCTATATTATAATTCTTCTTTAATATTTGACATTTTCAAAGACAGCAATTCCAGATGGGTCTTGAAAAGGCATCTTTAATAAAGTGTAGATTGTTTAGTAACATCTGAATGAAACTCCAAGCAATTTGATGAGTGAAAATAATGTAGTGAACCTGATAAAATGGTTACTATCTTTTTCCCCTATCATTAGTTCTAGAAGAAAAAAACTGCTCAGATCCTGGTGGCCCACTCAATGGCTACAGAAGAGTAGTAGAAGACACTGGGCTCTTGAATGGACGCTATGCCAAAATTGGCACAGTCATTGCTTTCTTTTGTAACAACTCGTATGTTCTTAGTGGCAATGAACAAAGGACCTGCCAAGACGACGGAGAATGGTCAGGGAAGCAACCAATCTGCATAAAAGGTAGTTTACAAACTTTTTAACCACAACTCACACAGGCTGCTATGGTTTTATTGGATTGTGTTTAATATCATTTGCACTGAACAAATGATCATATTTGCTAAGAGTAAGCTGTCTGGCTGATACCTGATACTGAGTTCTGTAGTTTGCCAGCTCTGCTGGCTGCTATACTCAGACGGAGAAGATGCCAGTGATTCCAGAAGATTCCATCTTTAAACAGGGAAAGAAATGTTCCCTAAGACCCTTATTATCCTCATTCTAGGACTGAACCTGTGTAAGGTCAAAATCAAAGAAGATCAGGAGGGAATTGAAATAGAATGAAGTAATTGTCTCATGAGACCATTAACAATCAGTTGCTGTCACAGGGAATAACTGTCCTTTCACAATCCTTTTAAAACAATGGGACCAGTCATGAATGCAAAAGGCAGAGCCTGTACAATATAATTAAATTATATGTATTCATCAAAACTTTGCATCACACCTTTAAATCCTATGCTCTTGACCTGGAGCTATTCTACTAAGTGTGTATGAAACCCTGAGAGAGTGAATGAATGAATGAATGAATGAATGAATGAATGAATGAATGAATGAATGAATTTGGGCTGGGGAACTGCAAAATTCATTTTATGAACACAATTTCTTGACATGTGGATTTTTAAAAAACTGAAATGATGATAATATAAGGAAATATGTCTGTCCCCTGGGCAATTTGCTTTATTCTGTTGTTTTAGATGAAAATAATCTCTCCCTGAAGCATACAGTCATCTGTGGAAAGCATCTTTATTGATGCTTACTGTGATACTGACATAATGGTTAACTCATATATCAATCACAAACAACTAGATATTGTTGAATTACACTGAGAACAAGTGCTCAGGCATACAAATAAAATCCATCCTGCAAGATTCCTTTTCTTCCACTCAGGGCAGCAGGCAGAGTTAATTGAACTCGACTATTTTATCCTAATCTTAAAGTAAGTAAACTGAATATGCTAAACTAGAAATCTTATGTCTCCTTTCTGTTATTTTACACATATTTAGGTAACTCTGAAGTGTTCCTTTGAATCAGAGCCTCCAATTCCTTCCATAAGTGCACAAACAGACTCC
Source organism: Euphonia xanthogaster (assembly GCA_034509185.1). Lineage (NCBI taxonomy): Eukaryota > Metazoa > Chordata > Aves > Passeriformes > Fringillidae > Euphonia > Euphonia xanthogaster. Next base: position 18,527,337 of record JAYDZK010000268.1, on the reverse strand, counting down.
TAGAAGTCCATATATCCTGCAGTCTTTCTCCGTATGTCAATTAGCTGTGTGGGGCTACACAGATGGAAATGAAGCATTTTTATATATAATTTTATATATAACTCCATTACTTGAAAAGTTTGCTCTGATACAAAACCATCATCCATAGTGGTGCAAGTGTGGCATTCAGACACACTGAATGATGGAAAAATTTTCCTCCATGCCTGAAAGTGCCAATGCAGACTAGTTCAGTAGCTTCCACTGTTGTAAATGGGATAGATCCTGTGAACTGTGAAAAGTATTTTTCCAAGGCTTTAGGTTTTAGGACTGTTAATGCACGTAACTTAACTGCCTCTTTTCTTAATCCAGTCCACTATAGTTAGAGAGAGGAAAGGTTGGAAATGTGTATGAACCATAGCACTTGAGCTGTGAATGTGGAAAAGTATTGTGCAACATTATATTTTTTCTAGCCTGCAGAGAGCCGAAGATCTCTGACCTGGTGAGACAGAAAGTGCTTCCAATGCAGGTTCAGTCAAGGTGAGAATGCAATATGTCAACTACAGTTTAAAGAAAAAAAATGTGATGGCTTTTCCCCTTCTCTCCTTTTCACTCCCTGTGTTTAGCCTGCCTGAGCAGGCAGGATTCCTACAAATCCACTGATAATTGAGCAATAAGAGCTGCTGGGAGGGGAGGTCTGATTAAGCACAGGTTGCCAGTTGCAACCTGGAGGCAGCCAGGAAGAAATGCAAAGATAGAGACAGACAAACTACAGGATGATGCTGGAATTCTGCTTGCAAGCTTGAGAACAGTCTAAGAACAGTTCCTTGGGGCTAATGATGAAAAATATGAACATGTGCCATCTTAGTGCACAGGGAGAGCACAAGGAGAGGAGAGGGCATGGCAATGCAGCCTGCTCCCAGTAAGTTTCACCATCCAAAGCAACACAGCACAATTTATATAGGCTGGGTGTGAGGGAGAGGAGGAGGAAGTAGAGTAGGAGGGGAGGAAGGAATGAAAGATTAGATCCTTCCTGGGCTTACCCTTCTGACGATTTCTTGAAATAAACCCTATCAGAATTAGATATGTTGCAATGTTCAGGTTCATTTTTGTCCAAGTAGTAATTTCTCATTTTTGAAGTACATGACTAATTTAATTTTCAATTCAGTGCAAGAACTGTCCTCATCTTTGGTCTTAAGAACAGTCATATCAAGTCAGAATAAAGGTCCAGCTCAAGCCATATTCTGTCTCTGGCAACAGCCAGTAGCAGATGCCTAGAGAAGATCTGAGGAACAAGGCAAGCATATACTTCCCAGTCACTCTGCCACTGTGACGTATGATTGTAGAGATGGCCCTGAGAAGCTGCCATGAGGCTTTAGTAACCATTAGGGATTTTTCTTGCTTAAATTTCTCTATTAACTTTTGAATACAGGTCTTTTATGTTTCAGATATGAACACCAGCTGTATTGAAAGAACATACATGCCCTCCCATCCATAAGATGCCATGAGATGATGGCATCTCATGTTTGTGGACTGTTTTTAATCCCTTGAAGTAGAATCTCCATTTAATAGGTCAATAGTGAGGTAAAGTCTAGATTATACAATATTGCAAGTCACCTGTGAGTTTGGAATGGTACCCTAGCAGACTAAGTATGACCACAGCAGCTCTCATCCTTCTTGCAAAATACAAGAGACTTGCCATTGCTCTTGTTCTTTGTAACTTTACTTTTCTGTTACGTATTGCCTCACAGATTGGATATGACGGAGGTGTCTGTGTCTCTCTGTGATAAAAAATGAAACCATCATGAGGGGGAAAAAAAAGTCTTTACTGGATATTGGCAGTACCAGAAATCTCAAGGGAAACTAATTTCCTGCTGAATTTTTCAGGCATAAAAAAGGAGGGTTTTTTTGTAGATATGAGCTTTTAAGCATTAAAGCAAGGGACACATTCTAAAATGATAAAAATTTAAGTATAACTGTATTCAAGCTTATGGTCCATATCTATACTGGTGCATTTATTTATTTCTTAATTATGTGCCCTGTTTCAGCTAAACAGTACAATTTCTAAGTGGTAGCTTAGCAATTATGAAATTATGAAATCTCTGTGGTGAGGCAATTATCTCTGTTAATTGCCAAATCAAGCAACTTTAGCAACATCATTTAATCTGAATCAATTCCTAATACTGTCTATTAAAATATTCACTAAAGAAAATATCTGTCTATCTCCCCTCTACTGAGAATTAATTATGACAATGGCAAATTCAGGTTTAATTTCTTAATTTAAAAAATGGTATCTCAGTCCTTTTGTGAATGGAAACAACTTCCACATTCAGAGGCAATTGATTTCAATTCAGAAACTGTAAAATGAAAAAAGAGACACAAATAGGATATGTATAAACATATGTGTAATTATATATATGTGCAGATATATGTAAATAAAATAGCTGGGATGTAAATGGGAGTGTTGCTAAACTATGCTGGAATTATGTTTTTTCCTTATTCTTTCACGAGCAAACTTCATGTGATTTTTAAATGATACTTAACACAACTGGTGATAAAGTTACGGTAATGTTTGCTTTTATAATATTATAATCATTGTGTTCTTTGTGCCTTGAAACAGAGAAACACCTTTGCATCAACTTTACTCTTCTGCATTCAGCAAGCAAAAGCTTCAAATCTATCCAACCAAGAAGCCAGCACTGCCATTTGGAGAACTGCCCCCAGGGTACCAGCACTTGCACACTCAGCTCCAGTATGAGTGCGTTTCTCCTTTCTACCGCCGCCTGGGCAGCAGCAGGAGGACTTGCCTGAAGACAGGAAAATGGAGTGGGAGAGCCCCTGTGTGTATTCCAAGTGAGTCTCCAAGGGAAAAAAAAATGTGCATATCTCTTGGGTGAATGAGGCAACAGGATGTGTATTCATGTTAGATATTTAGGGAGTCACAGCAGTGTAGGCCGTCTATACTTCCAGCTGGGAGAAAGGAGCAGTAAAGCTTGAAGGATATATGTGTCTTTTTATCCACCAGTAGAACTTGATGGTGAAATGATCAGGCTTTCAGCACTGTAATTTGCCATTAATTTTTCTACTCTTTTATTGAGCAAGAGGTATAGTGAGTCTCTCCTGATTTGAAATAGCTTTCTACTACCACTTCATGTTTTTCTGTATTATTTACTACAAATGGGATTTTTCTTTTATTTGTATACTTTGGCACACAGCTGACAAAACCATCAAAGTTTAAGCAATAGAAGGGAGAGTCTGCAATTTTAAAGAGGCTCTTCCTTTAATAAACCCTGCTAAGGAAGGGTTCATATTTCAAACTGTAAGTCTAGATAAAATCTAATCTGGAGGTAGTGCACAAAGTAAGTTAGGGTAAGAACATCACAGGATTTGGTAAACCCCACTACTGATATCAAGAAAACTGTGAAAAGTAGATCTTAACAACAAACAATTTTGATTATTCTTGTTTGTGGTTTTACTTTGAGATCATATAATGTATTTTGAAAAGTATCACACTCACTATGGACATGCACACACTACATACCAGGAAGAAAAAGTCTCCTAAGGGAGAGTAAAAAATGCAACAATGTAATGTAACTCTTTCAACTGACGTTAAACCTTTCATGATACAGGGGATTTTACCCCAGGTCCAAGCATGGATAACACATTCGTAGAACAAGACAGAACTTTTTGGATGACTGTTGATTTAGATGCATTTGCTTCAACATTCCTGTCACAAGGCAAGTCTGTTCTTATAGGCATGAATTGACCGGTGCAAAGATTTGTGCCAAGAGAGGCCTCAAAAGTACACTGTGACTGCCTAGGGTGAATTTTAATGCACTGATAGCTTTATGGCATTTTATGATAAACAAGAATCGGGGGTGTTCTTTTCATTTCTTTCTGCAGTCATCTCATTATAGTGCAGCTCAATAAGGTTGTTGTGAAAATACACCTGCTTAAGTGCTAAATCCATATTCCTACTTTACCCAGGAATTCAGATAACAATGGAAAACTTGAGTATTGTTTTAAAAAGCTATATCAAATAATCCTATAATTTTGCAGGTTAGAGACAGAGACTAATTAGACAACTGTCCTTCATATTCATCACTGCAGTTTAGTTTCTTTTGGCACATTCTAAGAAGGAATCCAGAGTAATGCTCAGATTCTTTTGGGGAGAAAGTGTTACCTACTTTTTGCTTCCTGTTTCCTTAGTCTGTGGAAAAGCAGAAAACATCACCCTTAAGAAGGCAGTGACCTCTGTGAGGTGGCCATGGCAAGCAGCCATCTATCGCACAGCCAACGGGGTGAAGGAGAACAGCCTCCGGAAAGGGGCCTGGATCCTGATCTGCAGCGGGGCCCTGGTGAATGAGCGCACCGTGGTGGTGGCAGCCCACTGTGTCACTGACCTGGGCAAGACCATCGTGCTCAAGACAGCAGAGCTCAAGGTGGTTCTGGGCAAATTCTACAGAGATGATGACAGGGATGAAAAGACCATCCAGAACCTGAGGGTGAGTAAGCCTGACAGGAGTGAAAAATGACGAGCACAGGTAGATGCTGGTCACACCTGTCTTGTATAGGGAGAAAAAGGTGACCCTTTGGGCAATGCACTCCCTTACATGTTGTTCTTTGAAATGCATGTGTAGAGACTCAAGTGGAATGGCATAAGAAGGGCCCATGCTGTGGTTCATTGAATTCCTCGAAGCCATCCAACTCATACATTCACCCCTAATTAAGAAAATAGCTCAGGTTCTGTGGGCCACAATGTCTTGAGTGATATTGCCAGTAAGAAAGTAGAAGAGATGCCAGCTACTGTCAAAATTGATTAGCATAATTTATGAGGGAAACACTTGTGCTCTAAATCCTGGTTTGATGCCATGAGCACATTTCACTTCTCAGCCCCAAGGCCATACAACTCTACACTGAAAAGAAGTTTATGTCTGACTCCAGCTCCAAAAATAGCACCTTGGGCTCACCAGAGCGATTTGCTTTTTCAAGCAGAACTAGAAAGGCTGAAGTCAAAATGAGAAACACAGCAATTTTGGGTATGGGTGTCTCTTTTTGGGGGGAAGTGTGGTGTGTGTGTCTGAGTTCATTAACGGAATTTATCCAAAATATCATAATTAACTTGATGCTTTCTCTCCTGACCCCTTTTTAGTTTCCTTCTCTAATCCCATCTTTTTCATTCTTTTCCTGTAAGAAAATATATTACTTTTTTTTTTACAGTATTTTCTTATAGGATTCCTATCTGTTCTTATAGGATTTCATTAAGGACATGAGCAGTAAAGGTTTGGCCCCAATATTATGTAATGTATTGCATGTTTCTCATTTGAGTGGAAGAACACCATAGGTGGGGGTAAAGGAGAAATATGCAAGTTTATCTAAAATATATTTTAGTACTATGGAAAGAGTGCTGCTGACCTGCCATTGCTGTTAACCCTACAATTCTTCCTACTGTGTTTCCTCTCCAGATTTCTGCCATCATAGTGCATCCCAATTATGACCCTATATTACTTGATTCTGATATAGCTGTCATAAAACTCTTGGACAAAGCCAGGATCAGCAGTCGTGTTCAACCCATTTGCTTGTCATCTTCTCATGACTTGACTTCATCCACGGAGGATTTAAAGATAATGGTTACTGGCTGGAAGGTATTGGCTGACATTAAAGATCTCGGATACAAGAATGACACAATCCGCATGGGAGTTGTTCAGATGGTGGATTCACTGTTGTGTGAGCAACAGTATGAGGACAATGGGATACAAGTCAGCATCACTGACAGCATGTTCTGTGCCAAACAAGACCACACAGCCTTTTCTAATATTTGCCCTGCTGAAACTGGTGGGATTGCTGCCATAACTTTGCCAGGAAAAGCATCTCCTGAGCTTAGGTGGCACTTGATGGGATTAGTGAGCTGGGGTTATGATAAAGCTTGCAGCCTAGAACTCTACAGTGGCTACACCAAAGCTCTTCCCTTCAAAGACTGGATTGAGAAGAACATGAAATAAAAATCTGAGTCTGGAAATGGCATTTTATAATATAATATCTCTCTCAGTCTCTGCTACTTTAGGCTTCTCATCCCAGTGATGAGACACATCTGGGATAAGGTTAAGGCAGGCAGCCTGGTAATTTGTCCTAGGATCAGATATTTTATCGGGCTACTTTTACTTAACCCATAACAGAGAGTCTTAGTGCATGAGAAGTTTTGCAATATTTTGTCTGTCTCCCCTGGTGGGAGGACGATGCTCTGCTCCTGAGTCTGACATGCAGAAACAGGACAGTAAATTCTGTCTGAAACAAATCTGTAGTGTGGAGCTCCCCGGAGAAATTATGGTGAGCCTCTCCCAAAGATCTGTGTGACTGAGTGGATTAAGAGTCTGGAAAGAGTAGCCTGGATTCATTATGACGGATGAGCTTGTTGTGGTATGTGCTGTCTGTATTGCCATAGTACAATGTAATCTTCTTCCCTCCCAAGTACTTTACACATTTAAATAAACCATGGTTTGTTTTTTTAACCTACATACTTATGTCTGACATTATTTAGATCCATTATTGCTTTATCTGTGTCTTGGAACTCTCTGCTGCCCTTGTCTCTTTGCATGTCCCTCTCACTTCAGGAACACTAAAAGGCAGAATCAGCACAAAATTCAAGGACTATTTATATATATATATAAATAATAAGACTCTTTTTTCTTAATACACCCATTCCTACTATTGTACATGAACCACTACAATGAAATGTACAGAGGAGTTCTCTTTCACCTTCTATTTTAAACAGATGAAAACACAAAACATATTTTAAATATGTTTTTTCCAAGTGGTTTATTTCATAGAACTATGAAAACCTCAGGAAAACTTTCGGTTCCCATTAGTTCCCATACATTTGTGGTAAAACTACTCCTCTCTAGCTCTTCAGGGTGAAGAATAATGTCCAGGTCTCACACTTAGAAGGCACTTTTCTTGAACTGAGGCTGAACTGTTTGACATCAGAGAGTAAGATTATCCTACTGGGCATGTTGTCCAGGGAGACACCTGGGTGTCCTCATGGTCCTTCACTGCTCTTTCACTAAATCATTCTCTATTCTCTATTCAGTCATGGCTAAAGACCAGGGATTAACTCTCTAAAAGTTGGGGAGAAGAGACAGTAATGACTGTCTTCCATCAATAATGATTTCTTGGTAAGTCATATATGACACTGGAGTTTTTAGGACCTGCAAATTATTACAGTGCCCAAAAAAGCTTACAGCCATAGCTGGATGTGAAGGCTGGGAATCTGATGAAAAGATTTAGTGCTCTTACCAAGAAGGACTCAGGTCCTGAAGTTGTGTTCTGCCTATTGCATGGCTATGGCAACTTGAAGTTAGCAAGTCTGATTTCAATTCTGATTCTCTGCTGCTGTAAAATCTCATTACGAGTTTCTTAGCATTCAGTAGTTTCTACCCACTTTTGAATCTGAAAACTGCTGCTAAAAGGGCAATTAGTGTTGGACATCATTCCATGTAATTTATTTTCTATTTTCTTGGCAGAAATACTTGTTGTGTATGGTTTTGCACTTTCCTTGTTTTCACTGGCAATAGGACCACATGATGTTTCTTAAATCAAAAAGTTTAAGGGCTACAATTAAAGTATATTGCTTCTCTTTATCTTGTTTGTCTGTCTTCTCCTGCCAGGAGATTATGCTTGGCTGACAAAGTGCATGGCAACAACAGCAACAAAAATCCTGCATTAAATGTGAAAAACATGATGTGTTTCATTCCTCTGCTGGGAGGAACACATGCCAATGAATGTGTGGTACTCCCCTGCTGACAGAATGGCTTAGAGTAAATTAGGTGTCAGTTTTGGAGAAGCACAAACTTGCAGAAAGTCAACATGTGTTTCTTCCTAACAGCCATGACAAAGAGTGAAATGAGAAAGCTCTTTCATGATTACATTAAACGAGAGTTTCTACACTCTAAATAATTATTGTATTATTTAATGGTAAGCAGAAATGATGAAGACCTGTGAGCTGGTTGTCTTCTCAGTTAGGACACCATGACTGCATTGCTTTCCATATTATTATTGCTCTCCACTGCTACAACTGAGAGAGACAAGGTTCTAAATGCTTTTTTCTCTCTTTAGGTTTTGTCCAGTCCAAACAAATCTGCAAAAGTCTGATTTCATTCCAGCCTTAGATCTCACTCTTGTCATTTTTCTAAAGATCAACCATCTAACTGTTCCTCAGTGTTGAATCCCATCCCCATTTGGCTTCAAATCAGCTGAAAATTTCTGGGCTTGGACAGCAGCAATATAGCTGTTCACTAGCTGTATATCACACAAAAGTACATTCTTGAAGGGAAACTTGTAGGAATCTATGGAATTAAAATCTCAGGAGGTTGCTATAGCTGTGCATGCACAACACTATTAAAACCCTTCTTTTCACAGCCATGATGCTCTTCAAAGAAAGCAGAAGTAAGAAGATAGCCAGACACCTCTCAACCCCAGGATTCAGATTTTAGCACAGCCCTTTCCAGGAGGAGGATGAAGTTGCAGCATTTGCTTCTATTTCTGGACCTCAATCATGTTTGAATCCTAGATTCAAATCTGGCTATCTCTAAATGCCCACATAATTTTTTTCTTTCTCTGGTTGTATGACATGGGTATTCACATGTACAAGTGAGCAGTCATATCAACATATCCAAGCACCTGTACCATGTCGAGTGTTCCCAGGAATTACAAACCAGCTTGTCCATCCTTTCTGTCAGGCTTACCCACAATAGTTTCCTGTTTACAGACTGAGCAGAACTATGCAGGGGTTAGCATCTAATGCCAATAATGAGGAAAAATAGTGATAAATGCTTGAAAAAAAGCAATGTGTGACCTGGAATTGCTAGTATCTTTGATAGCTTGACTCTATTTTTAAGATGTAGAACTATTTCAAACATCTCTTTCTAAACAGGTGAGGATCTGTGCCATCTGTTGGAGAAAGGGTGTGAAATAGCACAACATGGATAGCAGCTCATTTTCCCTTCAAGGAAAAAGAGCTGTGCATTCTGGAAAGGCCATAAGGATATTGCTATGGAAAGAGGAGAGCAAAACACTCTCTGCATTCTTATTCCCTCCAACGAGTGTATGTTTTTCCTTTGTATGTTTCAGGACTGCATTAAATTACTTCCAAAAGGCAGGGTTCTTAGCTGAAAAATAGCACTGAAAGGAAATTGACATACTGAAATACAAGCTCTTTTCAGGCACCCTCAGTTACTCTCATAGAATTGCCCTTGTAAAAGATTTTTGTTGAAAGCCTACGTCCATGGTAAGATTACAAGAAAAAAAAAAAATGTGTATTTGATTAGGACTGGGGATTGCGTGATAGGCTGCATCCTGCCATTTTTTAAGGGCAAGTAACTGGAATTGGCTTGGTTGCAGGAAAAGCATCCTGGGGGAGTGGGAGTGGTGCAGAGGGTCAGGCAGGCTTTGCTCGCCTGTGCAATTCCTGCAGCCTCCCAGCTCCTTATCGTGTCAGGGAGCTTCCGCATGGCTGCTGGCTTTCCGTGCCACCTCCTCGGTGCAGAGGGAACGAGCTGTGGCAGAAATGTTTGTTCCCTGTGAAACGGGACATCAGGTTGGTCAGACTTGGATGGAGAGACAGCACTGAGGTCGGCGGGCAGAGCCCCAGCTGAGGGAAACGGGAGCGAAGGTGTGTGGCAGTGTCTTGGCGAGCGTTCTGTGCCCCAGCACCTGAGTGCGGGTACAGAACAGGACAGAAATTTCCTGCCCTACGCTGCAAAAATGCCCTGGGCGACCCCCGGGCCCGATCCGCCGGGCCGCGGCCACGCGCCGCGCCCCCGCGGTGGCGGTCGGCGCAGGTGGGAGCGCGGGGCGGGCCCGGACGAGGGGTGCGGAGAGCCTGCC
>JAYDZK010000268.1:18440439-18517379 GCA_034509185.1 Euphonia xanthogaster | reverse complement strand
TAACCCCTGATATGGAAATGGACCAAACTTATAATTGTGTGATAAACTCGTGACCATTGTCCATCCTGGGTGCAGCCTCTGGGAGGCTTCTGGCTGCCCAAGGTGTGCCTATTGAACACCTTCAATAAATACCTGGTTTGATCCTCTTAATCTGGTCTGGCCTCTGTTCTAGGTGGCCACTCCAAGGCATCAAGCTGACGTGGCTGGCTGTAGAGGGGACAGTGGTAACAAATACCTGCTCTTCCCAATGGCACCCACCTGAGGTTATTGTTAGTTGGGTGTTGTACTTGTGGCATTGAGTATCATTAATTCAATTGTGATTATCAAAGACTTTCCACTGATGAATTCTCCTCTTTTCCTCTGCTCTTTTCCTTTTGATACCCCTCTCTGTTAGACAAATGACCCTGTCACCAACATCTGCCACGCTGCTGACAAGCAGCTCTTCACGCTGGTCGAGTGGGCCAAGCGCATCCCCCACTTCTCCGACCTGACGCTGGAAGACCAAGTCATTCTCCTCCGGGCAGGTAGTGTCCCCCACCTGTGGCTGTCCCTGCTGCCCCTGTCCCTTCTCTGGGCTCTGTGAGAGCCAGCCAGGCTGGGTGGTGAATGTGCAATCATGAGCCAATCCATTCCTGCATGTCCCATTCTGAGAAACAATGAGAGGCTGGCAGAGGCTGTGGATGGGGCAGTAGAATCTGTTGTTTGTAAAGAGATTGCAGTTGCTAGGGATATGTTTTTTAGGAAGAAAACCCAGAATATTTTCCCCCTTTTCTTTTTTGTAATTTTAATTGCTTTCCCTTTGAGCCAGTTTCTGCTCCTTGTTTGCTCCTAGTCAGGGTCATCAAATCATAAGATATCCTGAGGTGGAAGGAACCTGCAAGAATCATCAAAGTCCAACTCCTGGCCCTGCCCAGAACAACCCCAAGAATCACACCATGTGCCTGAGAGCATTTTCCAAATATTTCCAAGGGTTTGCCCACCCCTTGCAAGGGGTGCAGCTGGTACCTGGGGTGTCAACTCTCCCCTGAGTTTAGTCCAAAGCCATCAGGGAGAAACCAGCTCTGCTGCTCCATGTGGGACTGCTTTTTGGCTGGACTGCCTGACGTGTCGTGCCCTCCTGTGCTTGCAGGCTGGAATGAGCTGCTCATTGCCTCTTTCTCCCATCGCTCTGTGTCAGTCCAGGATGGGATCCTGCTGGCCACGGGCCTGCACGTGCACCGCAGCAGTGCCCACAGCGCTGGCGTGGGCTCCATCTTTGACAGGTACGTGGCTGCCATCCCCCAGCAGGGCTGGCCAGGCTGGCTCTGCCTTCCCCTCTGAATGGGAAACATGTCCTTAAGGGGAACTGGAGCAAACTCTTCGTGGTTTGGGGCAGAAGTAGCTTGGAATGAGCAGGGGATGTTCGACTGATTTAAAAAAACGAGAATGGGGTGAAAGCACAATGGGAAGGGATTTGCAGCTGCAGAAGCAGATGTTGGGTTGGGTGTACAGGGGGAGGAATGCTCCTGTCTCAAGGGTTTGCTGTAGCTGTATCTAGGCTTAATATTGCTCACCAAGAGCTTTAGATGGGAAGGACTTAAACCCCAACTTGCTTGTGTAACAAGTGCATGTCCCTGCCATGCCTGCTCCCTGCCTGGCAGGACACTGCCTCACCACTCCTGGCACGTGTAAGGACAGTGCCCGTGTTTTGTACCACACAGTAAAAAGTGGAGAAAACCCATGTGGTTTTCCTTGAGTGAGTGCAAATTGGGAGTGCTGTGTGCTGAACAAAGTGAGAACAGGAGCAGGTTTGATGCTCAGGATGTTGCTGATGCACTTATAGAACAGCAGTGTGGGGCATGGCTGTGCCTCAAAGATGCCTCTCTTCTTGCAGAGAAGAATTTAGGGTATTCCTAGTGCCTATTTTCAGTGGAGAAATTGGTCTCTGACTGTCTGCTCACCCATGTCCCCCACATGCAGGGTTTTGACAGAGCTGGTGTCCAAAATGAAAGACATGCAGATGGATAAGTCAGAGCTGGGGTGCCTGCGAGCCATTGTCCTGTTTAACCCAGGTAAGCCCGAGGCTGGGGACAGTCCCAGGTGACAAGCATTCCCTCTGGGCCACAGCAGGTCACTGTGACAGTGAGCAGCAGGGCTGCAGACAGATTTCATGCTTTGGGTTGGAAGGTTCCTCGAGGACCACATCATTCCACCGCCCCTGCAATGGGCAGGGACAGCTCCCAGCAGACCAAGATTTGTCCCAGTCCTCTCCTGCCTGTGCAGACAGTGCAAAGACCCCCTCTGCAGAGACCCTTTCCCCACCTGTATTTCCTGCCTTGACCAGATGCCAAGGGTTTGTCCAGCCCCTCAGAAGTGGAATCTCTGAGGGAGAAGGTCTATGCCACGCTGGAAGCCTACACGAAGCAGAAGTACCCCGAGCAGCCAGGACGGTGAGTGCCCCCGGCAAGGCAGCGTGATGCCCACCCTGCAGAGAGGAGCCAGGCTGTGCTGGCTCTGCCTGAGCCACAGTGCCCAAATCCCCAGCCTTGAGGGTGCCGTGGAGATGGAATTCTGTTGCTTTCCAATCCAATCCTACCCTCTGCTGGCCGAGCTCTTGAAGCGCCGGCAGCTGGGTCGGTGCCCGTGGAATTTTCTGCTGGTTTTGGCTCTGGCTGTCGCCACAGACACTGCAAGTGGGCTCTGGCTGTCGCCACAGACACTGCAAGTGGGCTCTGGCTGTCACCACAGACACTGCAAGTGGGCTCTGGGCAGGGGGAACAGGGAACAGGCTGCCAGCTGCACTCCCTTCCAGCTGTGCCTCCAAACCAGAGGCGGTGACTGGCAGCTGAGGGGGCTGCACACTCTCTGGGAGCCTGGGGAGTTTTTGAAGACAGATTTAAATGGTACCGTGGAGATGTAGGTCAGGTTAAGATGTTCAAATCTGGATGTGTCCTCTTTTTTGTTTGCTTTCTTTTAACTTTTAAAAATGCCAAATTCCATTTTGGAAAGGTACATATTCCCACCACACGAGGCAACAAATGCTTATATCGAAAGCTTAAGGGAATCTAAGTCTGAGAATGCCCCAAAAGCATTTTTTTGGGAGAATCTGGGCTGGTGTAGGCTTGGAAATAGCTGGGAGAGGGCAGCCAGTGCCTCCCTTGTGCCTCTGACTCTGGTCTTTCCCAGGTTTGCCAAGCTCCTCCTGCGCCTGCCAGCACTGCGCTCCATCGGGCTGAAGTGCCTGGAGCACCTCTTCTTCTTCAAGCTGATTGGAGACACCCCCATCGACACCTTTCTCATGGAGATGCTGGAGACACCCCTGCAGGTCACTTGAGGGTCTGTCTGGCCACAGCCTGGCCCCTCTGTGCCCTGCACAGCCTCCTGCCCCTGTGCTCTGAGCCTGTGAGAGCTCCAGAGATGTCCTTGGCCCTCCGCTCCTCCTCGGTGCGATTGTCGTGGTTTTGTACAGCTGTAAATCACCCCCTCGAGCCCTCTCTGGCCTGTCTGGGGGGGGGTCACAGATCCTCTACCCAGCTAAGCACCCCCCCTGCCCCCCTGTACAGATAATTGCTTTAAATTATTTTTTCATTCTCAATAAAAGTCAACAAAACAAATAAAATAACGAGTGAGGCGCTGATTGGAGTTGGAAGAGCAGTGTCCTCTTTTGCTGTGGTCACAGGTCCAGCTTGGGTGGGGCTGAGGGTTCCTCCTGACACTCTTGGACAGCCCAAATCAGGGCAGGAATGTCACTTGGGATATCTCTGCTTGGGCTGATGGACACAGTCCTCTGGCTGAGAGAAGACTCAGGTATTGCTCCTTCTTGTTTCTGCTAAGGAAAGACCAAGAGAAACTTGCTGCTGTGAATCAAATCATTTCATTCCACCATCTTAAACTCTTGGACTCTTCGAATTCTTTGAAGTTCTAAAGTAATATTTAAAGTAAGTTTTTAATGTGTGAGAGGGTGCTTCTCTGGTTTTGGTTGGTTGGTTGGTTCGTTGGTTAGTTTGGTGTTTTCTTTTCTGAGCTAGTCTAGGCACTGACAGAAGAACCAAAGTGTTTCATTTTGGTCCAGGTGGAGCATTTTGATGTGAAATAGACCTTGTGTGCTCATGGATAACTTTCCATTTTCCTGATTTTTCTGAAGCTTCACGCATCCCATTCTTTTTTTTTTTCCCCTCCATATTTCTGCTCTGGAAACAACTTCACAAACCTCAACGTTTATAATCTCCCACTTCCACAAGTGAAACTTGCAGGGAAGGAAAGAACAAGACCCTCTAACAAACCACCCTCAAAGGCTTGCCTGCACTTTCCCCTGCTCCAACAGCACCGCTGGAGCTCCCCATTGCAGCCGAGCTCACCGGAGTCAAACGAGTTAAAGACATTAATTTGTTCAATATGCAGCGCTTATCCTGGTGGGAAAATGTCCTCCCAGGAACCCAGCAAAACTGTCTGTATTATTATTCATAAAACAGGTGTAGTGTTAAGTGATCTGCCCCTCCTGACCCTCTCAGCAGACAGTGGGGTGAGATGCAGCTTTGGCTGTCCGCGTGACAGATTGCGACGCTGCCGGCTCAGGGAGGTTGGAGGGAGAGGATGGCTGACAACAGAAAAGGAAGGAGGATAAAAATGAAACGTTTTGTTAAAGCTCCCACATGGGGACGTGATTCATTTTCCAGTTTTTCACTGAGAGAGGGAAAAGGAGAATCTAAAAGAGCAGAGACAAAGAGGGAAAACCCCAACATTACGAAAACGCTTTAATTTTTTCTTTGCCTCCTGAGAAAAACCCAGGGAGAATTTCAAAACCTGTGAAAAGTAGCAAGAAGCTACTTTTTAATTGAAAAGGTAATTTTTTGGTTAAAAGAGAAGTGTTTAAATACAGAGAATACACAGCCTGCTCATTTTAAAAGTGTTGCTGGAACTTGAGATGCTGCACACAGGCTGTGCTGGGATGGTGCCACACCACACTGCTGGTTAGATGAAGCAAGAGGTCACCTCCAGCCTGGGCTGCTCAGGCTTCCCCTCTAAGAGATGTGAACTTCTAAGAACTGGTTTCCAGCTGCCTGGGTTGGATTTCTTTTCTGATTGATGCTGATCTCAATCCACTGTTTGTAAACAAACCCAGGCTGCTGCTGCCTGTGATATTTTGATTTTGGAAGTGATGGATATGGTAACCAAAATGGGGCAGGAAGCCTCGAGGTGGCTGCAAGACACACTCACTCTTAGCAGTCTGGACGGTTACTCTCTGGGTTCTGGGCCACAAGGTCTCCAGGCTGCAGTTTGAGCAGGGCTTTGTCCTGTTTCTCCAGATGACTACTGGGCTTTTTGGAAAAAAAGAATTAACACACAGCACACCAAAAACTCCCCCACCCTGTGTCTGGCAGGGCAGAGAGACCATGACTCTCCACGTGGCCTCTGTGAGTGAGACACCACTTGCTCATCTGAAAGTGCCACTAGCAAACCAATGTCCTCTGCAGAGGAAACAAGTCATGGAGCAACCCAGCTCGAGCTGCAGTCACTGGGGACCTGAGGGTTGATGCAATCTCCTGGATTTGGTCCCAACCCTTGGATTCCTCATTCATATTGTAGACCTCTCTACAGGGGTGTTGTCCAAGAGCTGGGCCTGCCCAAGCCTTGCAAAGCGTAGGAGTGAGGCTTTGGACACCCTGAGGAACAAATCCCATAGCAGCTGGCAATAACTCACTGGCGTGGTTATCCTTCTGTGAGCTGCTGCAGAACAGCAGCTTGGCATGACTGGAGCTTCCCCAGCCCTGGAAAAACCTAATTTTCATAAGACAGCAGAAATCACCATCATTGATAAGCCAAAGAAAGCTTCATCCAGTCATTAGTTACCCCATGAAGCCCCTCATAGCCTCAGATCAAGCTCAGACAATTTTTCCTTTGCTCTGGGATTAATAAGCAAGCCAGGCTCTGGGAATGATTGGTGCAAGGCCATTTTCTCTTTGCCACCATGCATCACATCTCATGAGCTTCCTGAGTTACCAGCAGGTGCCCCCCACCACGGACAAGCTTTGTTCTGGTGCACAGGACAAATGTGTCAAAGCATTAATTAATTCTGAGCTGCTCCCTCTGTAATGCTCTGTGGAGAGGGCTTCAAAAAATAGTGGAGTTTTGGGTTCTGTAGCAGCTGCTTCAGTTTCTGCTGAGTCCAACAAGAGCACTTCTGGATTGAGAATAAAAAGAATACATCTCAAACTATAAAAGTTTGAGCTGGTTTATGTTCAGTTTGACTCTGGGCTCCCTGATGGGTTGAGTGATTCGGGGACACATCCTGTAGACCTGACATGGCTCTCAGACACCAACAGTGTGGCTCCAACTGAGTGCCACCAACACTGACCTTTCCCCAAGCACCTCTTGTCTGGACTTTGTCTGGCAGCCCTTTGATGGGACTGCCTTTCCCATTTCACCTGAGCTTCCCTGAGATACTCTCTTTGCTGCCTGATTCCTCTATGTCCCTCCCAGCTCTCTGCTGTCCCATGGGAGGCCCAGCTGGGAGGCTCAGTTGGTGCCTCTTGGGGCACAGGGAGGAGGAGGAAGAAGAAGAGGAGGCTCCCCAGAGCTGCTGCTGCTGGCAGTGGGAAGCAATCCCTCCTCTCTCAGGGAGGATGGCAAGGGACATTGTGGTGGAAAGCATGGTAGAGAAGCCCTGATAAATGCCCAGGTGTTTATCAGTGTGAGTGACAAAGACCAACCTCTGCCTAATCAAGGCTGCCACTCCATTTCTCTCTCCTCTCTTCCTGTGCCCTCTGTGCAATCAACTCTACCTGAGACAGGCATGGTCTGGTGGATTTCAGTGGTGAAATGAGAGGATTTCATTACCCCGGGGCTATCTGACAGCATGGTGGCTGTGGGCTGGTCTCTGGCTTGCCTCTGTGCCAGGCTGGCCAGCCCAGCTGGCTGTGCAACTGCTGATGCCTCTGAAGGGCTCTGGGGGTGGCAGAAGGACAGGGAGTGGCATCAAGGGACATCTCTGCTGCTGGGCAAGGCTTTTTCTTCTGTGTCAAGTTGGCTTCGGGCGTTCGAGGCACCTGGATGGTGCTGGGCCAGTGACTCCTGTCCCAAGGGAGGTGGCTCATGGCCATCTTCTTCCTTGGTCTCCTGTGTGCCTGCTCCTGGGGCCAGCCCTGCCTGCTCCTGGGGCCAGCCCTGCCTGCTCCTGGGCGTTTCTGCATCTGCTTGGCTGGGCAGAGTTAAGGTGATGCTGGAGGAGGGATCTGGCTGCTGCTGTCTGCAGCCAGGGCAGCTGCTGTGGCTGTGGCTACCTGGGAGCTGAGTGCTGCTGGTCCCCTTCCAGCAGTGAGCAGTGGGGACCTGCACAGAACGTGACAGCTGGGCAGCCCCAGCAGGGCTGGGGAAGATGTGCAGCCCCTCTGCCAACGTTGTGGTCTTGCTCATTCAGCTGGCAGCTTCTGTTTAATGCACTTCTCCAGCACCACCCACTTTTCGCAACACCTGGCTGCCTGCAGACCCTACAGCTTGAAGGAAAAAGGCAAGACCTGCTTTTCCTCTGGTTTAATTCTCTTTGGTTGCTGATGTTGCCCCTAGTTCAGCTCTGGGTGAGCTAATAATGGAAGCTGGTCCTCAGAAGCTGCAGTGAGCTGCCTGAAAAACTCCCCCCATGTTTTGTAGGGCCACTGCCCATGTTGAAATTGCACTTTGAGGGGGTCTGGAGTGTATTTCTTGCATATTTTACTGGTTCACCTGGTGAACGAGGTGAACCAGTAAAATTTGCACGAGGCCAGGTGTGCTCCAGTACCTCTGGCCTGTGTGGGAGCAGGTGGATGTGTAAATCATGAGCAGCAACACCCTGGTGTTACACACTTGCCTCAGCCCCCAAACCTGGTCTTCATAGACCAAGCTGGGAATTGTACACGAGAGCTGCGAGGTGAGACAGTCTCCAAACCCTCCCTGTATGGAGAAGAGGAGGAGGAAAACCATGGGGTGGCAACATCCAGGAAAGAATGACTTCCCTCCCAGCTGCTCCTGCATCTCTGAGCAGGGAAAATCAGGTGGGCGGTCTGAGTCTGCAGGCAAAGTACCCTGCACAGGGACACAGTTTTTAGCCCTGCTCGTGGATGGTATTCCCACCCCACGGGGCTGCCACTCCCTGGCCGTGAAAGGAAAATCTGCCCTGCACAGCTCTGTGGGATGGACAGGGTGGGGAAGAGCGGCAGGCAGTGCTTGGAGCCGCTGGTCATGCTGCAGTCAGTCCTTGCTGGGCTGGTGTCTTGGCAAGGTGGCTCCAGTGGATCTGGCTGCTCTGACACTTGGCTGTAGCTGCTCGGAGACCTTCAGGAGAGCCAAAGACAAAGGTGCCAGAGCCCAGTGCCTCCCTGCTGCAGCCCAGCCCTGCTGGATGTGAGTGGTCAGAGCTGTTTGACGCTGACCCGTGTGATAGTACCGAGGCTTTCCTGCCCGAACTCCCGGTGGAGTCACACCGGGGTGCACTAGGGCTGTCCCAGGACCGTGTTGCCCTCTCCCGTGGGATTTTGGCAGGGCGGTGAGCTGCCTGTGCTAACCTGTGGCATCTCTCCTTCCTACGAATTCCCAGAGGACACGACCTCGGTCCCTGCATCACCCACGTCATCTGGGTGTGGGGAGCACTCGGTGACGAGGATGCCCCACAGAGAGGCTGGGAGCGCATCTGCCCCTGGTGCCAAGGTCAGCGGTGAACACAGGAGGTGAGGTCCCTGAAAGCCTCCCATCCTCCGCGATCCTAAAGCGGGTCCCTCGCAGCTCTGCGCCCGTTCCCCTGCTCGCCGGCCGGAGACGGGGGACCGAGCCCTCCTCCGTGCCGGGGAAGCCGTGGATTCCCGTCCAGGCTGCTCCAGCAGCGGCAGGTACGCGGCCCCAGCCCCGCTGCAGAGCGCTCCGACCCGTGGGGCCGTGAAACTCCCCGAAAAACAGCGAAACCCCACAAGCAGGAGGGAAGGGAGAGCCGCGAAGGACGGGGAAGTGCCGGGGCTGCGGGAAGGCTCCAAGTTTCATCTTCCCCGCCCGGGCGGGACCGTTCCTCCGCGAGTTTCCCCTCCCCGAAACCGATGCGGTTTGGCGGAGACGGAGCTCTGCTTCTCCGGGGCCGCTTCCCCCTGCGGCCCCGCGGAACCGGCGCCCGGAGCGCAGCGAGCCCCGCTCGGCGCCAGGGATCACTGGAGACGAGCCCTCCGGGGCACTCTCCGACTTTGGTGCTGGGATTTTTTTTTTTTTTAATTTTTGTTGTTGTTGTTGTTATGTCTTTTTTTGTTTTCCTCCTCCCAGCACTCATTTTCTTTAAACACTCCGGAGCAGCGGGAGCGAGGCGCCCGGGGCGATGCGCAGCGCGGGGGAGCGCATCCCCGCCGGGGACCGCCCCGGGCAGGGGACCGACTTTCCCCAAAAACTGCTGGCCTGGGCTTCTCCTGGAAGGGGGACTTGATTTCCAGACGGTTTCATTACTGGGAGAGACTCTGTGGTGGGGCACCACCCTCTACCTTTTTTTTTTTTTTTTTTTTTTTTCTTTCCTTCTTTTTTGGCTTTCTAAGAAAAGAAGGAAAAAGAAGCCAGGGAGCGGAGCGGAGCCGGAGCGGCCAGGCCGAGCCGTGCACCCCGGAGCCGGGAAAGGCCGACGGCCCCTCGAGGCGTGGCGGGGCCGGTGCCTGCAGCCAGGCAGGAGAGCGGGGAGGAAACTTATTTCGAGTGGGGTGGAGAGGGGAGGGCAGGGGGTGGGGGTCGGGCAGGGAGGTATCAGCTCCAGGAAATGTGCCTTGGCAGCAGTCGGACGGGCGCTTCCCCGCAGGTTGGTGCGCTCCTCTCCGGAGCCGTCCAGGGAGCCGCGGCTCGCTCCGCACCCCGGGCAGCGCCGGCGGCGGGGAGGCGGGGGGCTGCGCTGCAGCCGGGGAGGCAGGAGCCGCCGCAAGACCCCCCAGGAGCGGTGGCTGCCGACGCCTCTCCCGCCAGCTCCTCGCAGGAAGGCACCGCCCGGGCCGCCCCAGGTAAGCGGCCGAGCCCCGCCGACGGCAGCCCCGCATCCATCCTCCCGTCCCGCATCCTCCCGCCCGCGGCTGCGGGGGCCCGGCTCCCGTGGCTCCTCGGTCCCGCCAGCGAGCCCCGGCCGTCCCGGTGGGACGGCACGGCGCGGACGGGGGCCGGGCCGGGCCTCCCGGGGGGCTGCTGCCGCCTCGGCGCGGCGGGGCAGGTGCCTCGGCCGGGCTGTGGGACTCCGCTGCCGGCCGAGCGCCGGCCCGCTTGCCGGGGCACGTGCGGGTGTGCGGCGGCAGCCGGACACTCCGAGCGGGGCCGCGTGTGTGTCTGTGTGTCTGTGCGTGTCTGTGTGTCTGTGCGTGTGCGATCGCGCCTTCCCGCGGCTCCCCGGAGTCCCGAGCCTGCCCCGGGAGGCGGTGGCGGCCGCGGCGAACGGGGCAGGTCGCGGTCGGCGGCGCCCGGCCCTCCCCCTGCGAGGGGCTCGCCGCCCCCCCGCTGCTGCCAAGGAGCTGTTGGGGGGGATTTATAGGAGTAACAACGGCTCGTGATGTCAGCCCGTGCCTAAAATAGAGAGGGATTGACTGCAAATCCACGGCTCGAGGGCTAAACCTTCCAATCCAGCCTCACTCAGCCAGCGCCGCGCCGATGTGAAGTCGCCCCCCAGCTCTCGCACACAGCCGCGCAGACACGCACACGCTCCCCGCGGCGAGGGGAGGGCGCCGGGGATCGCAGCCCAGGTGCCAGCGCCTCCTCGCCCCGCCGGCCACTGCTGGGCGGCCGCGGCGCAGCAGCGCCGGTCCCTGGGGCACCGAGAGCCTGCTCTGGGACGGCGGGGTGGGGGAGAGCCGAGGAGCGGAGCTGCCGGATCCTCGCCCTGCGGAGCCCCCAGGATTACAAGGAATTGCGTGGTCCTTCCCAGACGTGAGCGAGGGTTATACCAAAGAACCAACCTCCTTCGCGCCCTGCTGTCCAAATTAATCCCTTGGACACTTGAGAAGACAGGGTTTTTTTCGGAACCATGGCATCGACAGAAGGGTGAGGGGGACCGTCTCTTGGGTGGGAGGAACGGGAGGATGGGGGAGATGCCCGGCATTGTTCTTTTGGTAACAGTTTCCTGTCATCTGCTTCATTGTTAATCCTTGCCCCTCGCCATTCCCTAACAAAATAATTAGGGAGCGAGAGGAAACGAGAAGCAGACGATCCACATATAGAAGAGAGCGAGGGAAAAAATTTCAAATATGAGCCACTGAAAAGGTCTTGGGTTTCCTTCCCATCACTTCTTTATTTAACCCCTGGAGGGCAGATCAAGCTTAAACCACCTGCCTGTGAAAGAAGAGTACAAGTGAATGGTTCACTCAGAAGGGTGGGGGAAGCTTCTTCCTAAATACAACAGTAGTGTTAATAATAATAATAATAATAATAATAATTACAATTTCAAAAATAATAAAAAACCTGTCCCCCCAGCTATCCGTTCAAAAAGCACCAAACAAATCCAACTTCTTGAGGAGTTGTGCAATTTTGCAGTTCTGTGCCAAATGCGTTAAAGTTCTAGCAAGAAAAATGTTGGGAAGGGCAAAGGGTTCTACAAGAGGCTTTAAAGAAAAGCAAACACAGTTCAGCTCTGGTAGTGTTCCCTGGAAGGAAACCGTTGTCCCTAGCCATGCCCGGATTGCAGGGGGCTTGTTCAGTTTACAGACTTGCTGGTTGTAGGAAAGAAAAGAAAATATTTCATTGATCTCTGCTTGCCTGCTTATAACACTCTAGTATTAGACTGCGTTAGTGTGAGCCTCCCCTTTATCCCTGGATGTTGTCATGTTGTATCAGCATGATCTGCTCAGGATAGGACTCTCTAAGGACAGAGTGCAAAAGGAAGCTCTGTTTATATTGCCTTTGTGTCTCTCAGGCTAAAAGACTTGCTGAGCTGATTTAAATAACCCAACACATGTCTGGGAGGGTGTGCACACAAGTGTCCCATTACCTGGCCAGAAGAAGACACTGACTGACTGTGCAGTGGCCCCCAAGAAGTTGGCTTGGGAGGAATGGAAGCTTAGAAAGTATTGGTTTGGATTGCTTTGGGAAAAGGACAATCCCCCAGTCTAACAGAGGTCAAATATGTGAGGCTCTTTGGCTTTTCACAGGACTGTGAGAGAAGTCATTAATTTATCATTTGCTATTGCCTTACCTTTGCAGGGAGTTTCTGCACTGAATTTGTACATTTTTGTTTTGGTGGCAGCGCAGCAGTTTAATCTGCCCTATGTAGCATTTCCTCTATTTAACTAGAAACTGTCAACAATGACCAGAGACATGAAGAAGAAGGTCAGAGGTGGAAGGACCAGCCTGGGGTTGCAGCTCTTTCCCTTCTGTACCCTTGGACTACCTCAGCTATCCCTCCCCTCTGGATGGTGCAGTCATCTGCTGTTTGTATTCCCACATGAGGTGGCTGTAGAGGTCTGTGCTTGTTTTGGACCAGTGGTGGAAGGTGGGATCAATTGTACAGGAGTTCAATAAGAGGTGTTGTTAGAGAGATCTGTCAGCTTTGGATGAAAGGAGGTTTTAAATGTGTGTAGAAAGAGAGAGGTGCTTTTAAAAGAATTTGACTGAATAGGTGGACTACCAAAGATCAGAGTGCCAAAACCAGAAACAGTTCAGTAGATGCATGCTTTTGTTTTTCTTATGGAACAGAGCTAAATTGTCAGGGTGAGGAAAGAAATGAGAAGTTTAGGCCTTGTTTTCAAACCTTGTAGGAAATTTACCTAGACTAAGACAAACTGAAATTGTTGCTTGGTATGATTCAGTTGGCAGTCTGTGACAGCTGAAGGAGGTGTGGAAAAAGAAGTTGAGTGGGAAGCGTTTCAATTGTCAATCCATGTTTACCAGTAAGAACCTCTTCCAAAACTGACTTCTCATCTTTTCTTCCCCCAAGTGAAAAGCTGGGGGTAGAGATTAGCTTTCATTCTGGCATAAAGGTCAGCAAACTGAGGCACCAAAAGGATCATCAGGCAAAGTGAATATTGTCTGGACCTTGTTCAAGAAATGCTTTCCACCAGCACTGGCACAATATGAGAATGGTAGCAGAAACACCGCTCTGCTTGCTGCATTGGACACTATCTCAGGCACACACAGGTACATGGAAAAGGACGTACTGGAGGTGGAAACAAAGGGATACACTCCATATTTACGTCTAGTCCCTCTTGGGATGTTTAGCTAGATATGTTAGTAGAGATCAGAAATATATAAAGATTTTATTTTGTGGTGTAAAACTGCTCCAACTACAGTAGTTTTTGTAGTGACTTATTACTCTTCTAACAGGGAAGCTTATGTAAAATCTTCAAAGTGAGGATGTCAGGTGTGTGACAGGAGGTTTAATGAACAACAAAAGGCCCTGATATATATACAGAGGAAGGTAAATTTTTGCTCCATTGTTAAGAGTTAGTAGTCACTTGCAGACAGGATTTGGTAGGAAAGACTTCCTTGCCTGTGCCTTTCCAGTCATTCTTTTCTTTTTCTTTCAATATTTTATTTGGTTAAGCTTATCCAGGTATGGAAATTTGCTGCACAAAACTTTCTGTTCCAAGAGGATGGTCAGCAATGGGAAACATCAGTTGAAAGAAAATGAGAAACGTTCAACAACATGGCAAAATCAGACCCATGTGCCCTCTGGGTCTACCTTACTGTAGTTCCAGCTAGTGGGGTTTTGGTTTACACTGTCTGTATATTGAAGGTTTAGTACTTTCACAAAATCTCTTGATACAGATCTCATTACTAAGATGGATTTTTGGTCTTTAGCTGGTGCCGAAAATTGAGAATATCCTGTTTAAGGAGAAAGGGCTAGCACCAAGTATGGATACCGTTCAAGGTTTCTTGTTTTTGTGTTCTGTTTAAACGTCCTCTGCTGGCTGTGACTGCAGGTGGGATGCTGCTGGGAGACCTGCCCTCCTGATCTGTGCTGGCATTGCCTTTCATGAGTGCCTAGTGGGGTACAAGGATCCCAAGACACGAGTCCACACCCACAGACTATGGTGTGTGGTGTAGGGCTCAGTACGTGGTGGGTTGATCTATAGAGATTTACCAAAGTAGAGCATTTCATCATTTCCTTTGCTTTTACAGGGTCTGGACAGGACCTAAAGATTACATGAGACTGAGTCTGATCAGTTGATGCCTGTGCTTGCTTTCAGACCTCTGAGCAAAGTCCTTGCTTCACATGGTTTTATTATGGCTCTTATCTCTCTCTTTAGTCTTACTAAAGGAAAATAGAAAAGTACCCTGCTACTGTTTTGCTGGTTTTCTATTTGTCAAAAAATAGACAAATTTCAAAGTGCTGATTTAGATACTCTGAAAATCTAGAGATGCCTTTGTATTTTGTATGCCTCTGAAGAGTGGGAGTTTCATGTGTGAAGCTTGGATTAGGGTCTGCTCCTTCAGGAATATAGCCACTAGGAGACACTATCACTGCATCGATAGAAGCAACTTAAACACAGGCAGAGCAGGTGTGTGAGCCAGGAGTTCAACCCTTTGTGTGCAGGTCAGCCTCAGGGCAGCCCTCTCCCGTCCATGGGCATAGTTAGGGAGTCAGTGTGGGCCAGTGGCCATTCCCAGTGGGCACTTTGAGTGTGATCACCGTGTTTTGCAGAGGTTAATAATACTGATGTGGGCTCTTCCACTTCCATCGGTCTCAGTTCTGGAGAGTGGTCCCAGGCAAGGTTTATGAAAAGCACAGAGGTGTCACCTGCTCAGATTCGTGGTGCACAGTTAACAGGCGTGTGTGTGTGTGTGTGTGTGTGTGTGTGTGTGCTAACAAAGTAAATCAGTGAAGTGGAAGAGTATGAAGCATTACTATGTTTGAATAGACAGAAGTCTGGGTAATTGCTTAGTGTTGTGGTTTGATTAGTGAAATAGTGCTTGTGGTTTGATTAGGGAAATAGTGCTTCTCAGTTCTACGTACATGATATAAATGGTGTTGGTGTAATATGAAATGGCACAAATGCAGTGCTCCCGTTCTGTTCGCACCAGCAGATAAACTGCATGGCAGGGGCAGAGATCCCCACCTTGGTATTTGACTCTATCAGTATCTTACTTAGAAGGAAACTAGCATACAAAAAATCTCATCTGAGGTCCATTCCTGCTCTCCAAACTTGGTTGTTTCTACATTCGTAGATAGATACTCCTATCTTCATTGCAAGTTGCACTGTCTCTGAAACTGCAGTTCCACCGTCAGGAGTACTGTTTGTGCTACCAGATCACCAAACAAAAAAAGTTTGGTCCAGGCCAGAGAGCATGTGACTTGATTTCTCCAAAATTAGCCACAGCTGTGGAACCCACATAGGTTTTATACTAGCTGTAGATGGATGGTTATTAGTCAACATAAGTTAACACAGGAGGCACAAATAATAAATACCTTACTGGCATAAAGCTCTGTGAATACAAGTTAACATGCCAACATTTTTTGAACAAATTTGAACATTAAGAATTCATTTACTACACAGGATTATTTTTTTAGTCATGCAGCTGTGATGGTTTTGGATCTTGGAACAGGAATCATAAGCCATTTGCTGCATTGTCAAGACAAAGCCTGAAAGGGAGATTGCCAGCATGTATTATGCACCTAGCCTGGAGACAACATGACAAACGTAGGTGAGTCAGGAAAACTAACTTGGAATTTCATTGTAGGGTTCAGGCACCTACATAGGAGGGTGGGTTTTCAGGATCTGCCACAATATATACAACAAGCACACCCACACATTTCTTGTCATCTGAGTTCTTATTCTGTAATTTACCCACAAAATTTCTCTACATGGAAACTTGAGGAATTCTTCTGGCACAAATGTTTATATACTTTAGAGGATGAAATCTTCCAAGTGCTCTCACTGTTACTTTTATGCAGGATTTGATGAGCACCAGCATAGGATGGAGATGTTTTACCCTATGCTCTTTCTTAGACGTTTTGTGGGACAGATGGAGTGAATGTAGCTTGATAATTAGTCATATCAGCTGTGACTCTGACCTCATTTCACTGTTGTCAATTGCAAATCTCTCATCAATTTCAGTAAAAGACAATTAGGCTTTGCAGAAGATAACTCGTGATCCTTAAATGACACAATAGTTCTCATGGCCCCAACCTTCAGTCTTGTCTTGAGCTACCCTTTCAAAAAGAAGTTGTCACCTAGACAGCAACTCCATTTTTATACTTACTCAGATAATTTTATAGACACACAGGGATTAATGTGTTTCCTATAAAATCTACAGGTGCTTATTTATTTTGAACTTTTTTGAAACAGCAAGTTATATTATTGGATTAGATATATGAAGGGAGATTGTGCTATCTTAAAACATGACTGAAGTTTTCAAAAGCCTTATCTTACCATAGGTTTCTGTGAGATAAATGTATGTGTATATATGTATATGTACAACTTTCTCTGTGGACATACATGTAGATGTTTGTATACAATGCACTAAGAAGGCAGCATACAAAGCACTACTGTATTGCTGTACTAGCAAATTACAGCATTTAATTTTCTTTTCTTCATTTTCCTGTTTCCCCTTGATCTACAGGCTGCCCCAGTGAAGACTGCTAAAAACTGTAGATTTGTGAGTAGTGTTTAAAGGGTCACAGTTTTTCAGTTTAAGAAGAGTAACATTAAAACTCTGGCCTCTTTCAGAGGCAGTGTGGCTGGCATGTGGGTTCCTTAGTGGTGTAGGTGACAGTGGGAATGCTGGGACTCCGTGTAGACATGGATCCCACACCAACAAGAGCCTCAGTGTTGGACTGTCTCTGTAAAGCATTGTCTCCGTTCCAAAGCAGTCTGTGCATGTGAGGGGTGTGGGGTGAGGGCACAGTGCTAATGAGTGACCCTTCATCTTCAGTACCTTCTTGTGTAATACCTTTCCATTTTCTGTGGGATTTAATTCCCTTCACCATCAGAATGTTATAATGCCTGCTATTTAGATCAATGAATTGTATGATTTCTTCAAAACGCTAGCTGGATCTGTCAAATACATCATTTCTGTAATTGTCCAGCCACTAATGAAACTCCTCTTTTGCTAACTCAGTACAATGTTTCACGCAGTTTTAGCCTTCAACTCGTTACTCTAAAATGTTATTAGCAGAGGCATACAAGCAATAAAAATAAGTGTGCTTTTATATACTTAATCCTACTTCTGTATTAATTTTAAGGCTCTCAGTGTGCTTGAAGTTTTAAGACAATTAGCTACAATACATTTCAGTCCTTAGGAAAGAAAACAGACTAAGTTCAAAGCTCATCATATTTTCTAACTTTTATCTGCAGCATCTTTGATTGTACATAAGCAATTCCAAATTTGGGATCCTTACAAGGAATAACTAAAAAAGGACCAGGGCATGAAAGAATTAAGGAATACTCCTGCTAATTACAGGCATCTTTAGGAGACCAGTGTGGAATTCAAGAAAATGCAGTATTTCAGGTTCACTGCTATGTCTGAGAAATCAAATTTGTTGAAGTGTTTTAAAGAAAAGAGGATAGAATGCGATTTTAAAAATGAAAATAATTTAATTTTTACTTTTTAAAAATAAATTCTTAGTTTTGTCTTCAGTTACAAACACTAAAATGGTGGGCCCATTTTTATATTTTTTCCAATATAAAGGAAAAAATTTCGCTGTGTATTAAGGAAATGTTTTTAATAGACTAGAACAATATTTGTGGTTTTTGTGTTTTTCAGGGTGCCAACAATCTCCTCTTAGAGAGTTGTAGAGAGCAATAAAGTCCCCCCTCATCCTCCTTTTCTGCAGGCTGCATAAAAAGGTGTATCTGATTCTGTCTTCAGCTGGTTCAGTGGTGTTGCTTCCAAAATTTCCACAAACTTCTGAGTCTTTTTTTTTTCTGTCCATCTCACACCCTGCAAGTATATTTTGCAGTGTTGATTTTCACGACTGCAGTTTTGCAGCATTGGTTTTTAGTCCTGGTAACCATATTGAGGCATAGAGGCTGCCTGCCTCAATGTTCAGTGAGCAGGATGCTACTGCCACTCCCAAAGTCAATGTCCTTGAGCCCCATCCATGAATTGAGCTTTTTCTTATTCTCTGATAGCTCACTATCAACTGCATCCCTAATAAGAGGATAATGGACAGTACCTCTGAAGTAGGTATTTTGGGGCAAGCTTAAATTTAATTTATCACCTCTTTGGCGGATTAAGAATAATCAGAGATGTATCCAAGTGTAAAATATGTGTGAGTAAGAAAATGGTCAGTTTGGTACTAGAACACTTACAAAGTGTTCACATAATGCATTCAAACTGATACTTATCAAAAGTGTAAATGCATTAATTTATCCCAGGGAAAACAGGTAAATGGGTCTAAGGTTACATCACCTGCTAGTTCACATCTCTGTGATTCAAGTTAGTCTCACTTAGCTCTACTGCCAAATTTGTGCTTCACATCTGGGAATGACTGCACTTCTGATTGACTGGCGGCCTCCTCAAACCATACCGTGTGGTTTCCAGATGGTGGACTTCATCTCCCTTGAGGCAGGAACCCCTGGTGTTTGCCTTTCCAACTGTTTGTTGTACTTTCTGTACTGTCATTTACCCAGCAGCCAAGTGAAGTTAGGATCTTGGGGATTTGCTCTCTTGCAGGGACAATGACAGAGATTGCTGCTAAGCAAGTCACATGCACTGCTAAGCTTCTGACACTGCACATCATTCACAAAGGCTGTCTGGAAGGTGCAGGGAACAAACCTGCTTGTTCCTACTCCTTTGGCAAAGTGTGTCTGATGCAGCGCCCTCTTAGAGGGGTTGGCAAACTCTTCTGGTACATGTTTCCAGTCTGGAGGAGCAACGTGACCAGGGACCAGTTTAGATCCTGAAAGTGGTGTAAGTGTATTAGTCTGGTATTGTATCCAAGATAATGACAGCCTCTAAATCCAGCTAATTATCTTGAGTGCAGGAGAGCACTAGTGTGGATCTGCCAGACTAGCGCACAGGCAGACACAGGTATCCTTTGTATCCCAGGTTCAGCCCATACAGAGTCTCAAGGCCTGTTTATTAAGGCAGGGAAAAAAAAGATCAGCATTATTTATGAGTACAAAAATTAGGGCCAGCATTTGTGAGATTTACAAACCACCAGCTGCCTGTAACCATGGCTTCCTCAATTGAAAAAGTGACAACACATACCTAATGTGTAGCTGGGGATATGAGAGTGGACTAAAGGCTCTTCAGAGGTCCCTTCCAACTTTAGCTGTTCTGAGATTCTGTGCATGACAAATACACAGTATACAGCCATCTCCATGTAGTATATTCATATCCTAGTTCTTGGCTATGGCTGCCATGCCCCGTACTGCTGGCTTACCGTCCTGTAATATACTCAACCATGTACTTATTTTTCATGAGACTGGATTCAGGTTGTGTATACATGAGTAATGATCCAACCCAACAGAGGCAGCTGGACCTGCTAAGTCCACACTGTGCTGGTTACTTCAGTGTGCTTCTAGAGTGCATTCCTGGTGTAGCTTAATCCAAACGTAATTCAGCTCCACAACATGAACCAGGGCACAGCAGGTGGGATCTTCAGGAAGTTCACTCCAGAAGCTCACTTTGGAGTAGACTGGTCATATAAGTTTACCCTCAGTTGGTCACTGATACACCTCAGGTAAGTGTTCTCTGGTGGGCAGGTATTCCTGGAAGGCTCTCTTTATCTTCTTCTTCTGCTGATGTGCATGCTGGCAGCAGGGCTCCTTCTGCAGCCACAAGCTGAGGTGCTGCCATGGCCTTTGAGTCTGTGTGGACTTGCCTGTGTAAGTCACTAATGAGCAGCACTTGGCCTGCTCACCATGTGCAGCACAGGCTGCTGCAGGGCAAAGCATGGCTGGAGCTAAACCGTGGTCTCCAATCAAACAGGATGTGCAGGCTTCTGTTGCAAATCCATGCCAGGTGTGCAGAGGGTTCTGGGCCACATACAATGGCAGAGGCAGCATCTCAAGTATGTATGATTTAGTACGCTTCCTTTGAGGCAGAAAGCTCTCTCATTAATTAAGCATCTGGTCCTTATCTGTGTAAGACCTACTTTTGCTGTGGTAACTGGGAAAAGATTTGTCCCGAAAAGCGCACGTGTATATAAACACATGTCATCCACATACATGCATGCATATGGGAATTAATTAACACCTGATTGCTATTTATATCACAGAATTTAGGTCAGGTAGTGGAAAACAGATCAGAATTGCTCACCTGACATTTTCGGAGGACTTAGAACAGGCATTTTTCAGTGTCCCATGCTGGAAACTGTTAGGAAATACGATTTCTATTGAAATAAATAGTGCCAGAGTAACCTTCACAGCTATGTAGAGAAAAAACAGACAAAACCTGTCTCACTGTAATACCAAAGCACGTTAGTAGGAAGCCTTCTGCTGCTTCCAGGATTAGCTGTTTCTATTCTTCTTGCTTTTGTTCCTGTCCCATTCGCAGGCATCTGTTCCCTGGTGGTCTGCTGAAGGGGGTTCCCAGTAACCCTTTCCAAGGGGAACCTGGGGAGGATCTTCTGAAAGATACAGCAATGGGCTCAACACTTAGGGCAGAAGGGCCTCACAGCAGTCACTGTTTCTTCTAGCGAGTTGCTGGAGTGCCTTGAGGAGGACATTCCTGTCACCTTTTCTGGTAACGGGTTTGTGTCACACGGTGGCACCCTTGCAAACCAAATAAAGCTTGAACTCCCACTGCAGCCTCTCTCAGGGAGGTCTAGGGGGTCTTCATTCTCACTCTCAATAACTGAGGCTTCAGTGTCTTTTGAATGTTGATCCCCTAGTTGTGTCTGGCTTGAAATCAGTGAATAGGTGGAAAGACTTACTGGGCAGCAGGAAACAATAAAACCCACAGGGACAGTGTGGTTGTGTAAGCTTCATTTTTTTTGGCAGCCTGGCAGTAGACACAAGATCATAGTGCAAAGGGGAAAATCCCAATACGCTGGTTGGTATTTACGGTGATTAATTTTGCCAGGACACTTCTTTTTTTTCTCAATAATATTTAATAATGATGGTGTTGCTATCAGTTGCAGCTAAGGATTTAGTGAAACATAAACCAAGAACATATGCAGCTAAATTTGCACTGAAGGAATCCTGTTCTAGCCACCTGGATTCTGAACAGCTTCCCGGGTTAGATGGAAGTATTGTGTTACCAAGTGCTCTTAAATACTTACACAATTTTGCCTTACCTACCTTCCAAAGGAGGTACATTGTTGAGTTTAGGTGTTTCACTCTGTTGAAAGTGAATGTTGTGTATGTTGTGTATGTTTTGGAATCCTCTGCATCTTAGGAGATCAATCCACTTGAGCCTTTTGTCATTGTGCTGACAATATCCAAAAGCCTGGGCTGCGGGTCAGAGCCCAGCTGTGTGGTAAGTGTTACGTACATTTACAGTGGAAGGACAGGTAGTTGTCTGCTTTGGACATTTACACTCTCTTACAGAGCTCCAGCAAGCTGCTGCAGCAAAGGCATGGCAGTGTTTATCACCAAACCCTCTTTGTGTGATGCATTTTTGTAGCTAAATAAAAGACAGCCTCTGTTGTTACAGCCCTTTGATGTAGCAGCCATGGTGATGGCAAGGAGTAAGGTGGAGTCCAAAACCAACTCGATTTGTAGGCATTATTTATTCACTAACCTACAGATAAAAGTTTCTAATTCAAAATACCAGAGGTTAGTTGATCTGTATGTATTGTCCAAGTCAGGAGAAGAGAATGCATTTTTATGTTTTCAGGGAGTAGTAAAGTTGTAGTCTAAGAAAAGCTCGAATGCCTGTGTCTTTATTTCTGTCCAATTTAAACTTGCTCCCAAAATACCCTGTGAAGCCAGCATATGTAGCCCCTAACAATAAAACCACAAAAATCAATAATACTTCATTTGTGAAGTTTTCCCATGTGTCTGGATCCCTCAGTCTGGGTTTGCCCTTTGTTTTGATAAGTACAAATGATTTTCTGCTGTATGTCAAGCTATTCAACCTGCACATAAAACTTGTTCATTGCTTAGACTTCCTTGACAAATTGATGGAACGAC
Organism: Euphonia xanthogaster; assembly: GCA_034509185.1. Lineage (NCBI taxonomy): Eukaryota > Metazoa > Chordata > Aves > Passeriformes > Fringillidae > Euphonia > Euphonia xanthogaster. The sequence continues at coordinate 18,495,411 of JAYDZK010000268.1, read as the reverse complement.
AGTGTAGGATTGATACAATGAGCTTGAAAAAGTGTTAAGTGACAGTTTAATTCCTCTGGGTGGTAACAGTTCATAATATTTCTATTCAGGCTCTGCATTGAAGGTACAAAATCACTGTGATGCCTGAATCAGTGTAAGAGCTGACATAACCCTCCTCCTCGTGCAAATACAGGAGAACTTAAGCAATCAGCACATGTCTGAGATTGCCAGGCTGCTTCTGACAGCCGTAGCCTGCTGAGTGCTGGAGATGATGAGAAGAAAAAGCTAGAGCTCTCACATCAAAGCCTCTGGCTTTACTTCTGCAAAGGGAGCACTCAACACCATCACTTGGAAGCTGGTCAGTGCTGATGAAAGGACCCTGGCAGAATGGGGCATGGGTTGGACAGACACATCAAACATCAAACTGAAGCTGCAGAAACAGCACTTGGTGCCTGGAGGTCAGATATGGCTGCAAGGCTGAGAACTGAAAAGAGTGGCACAAATTAATTACCATCTTTTACCTCTGTGTTAATGCCTCATAATTACCCTGGGTTACTCACTGACCATACACCATCCTGTAAGTGTTTTCATGATTTTGGATACCATGAGGACATCACAGTAACTGCCATATACTCTTTCTTCATTATTTACAATGATGAGGGAAAGGAAAGAGAAGGAGGATTTTAACCTCTAGCCAGTTACCCTTTATTTATACTCTCTGCCATCAAGAAAAATGATAGTTTGGTCAACCTCCCTTCTCATCCATGATACATCAAGAATGGCTACATAGAGGTGTTATTTTTCAGTCTGTTTATTAGTTATGCTGTGATATTAGTATGTCTAAGGCATGCCTCTTTGTGGCTAAAATGCCATGTACAGGAAGAACAATTTTCCAAAATTTGTCTTTATAGATGGAGAGTTAAGGTGTAAAGTTTTCTCCCTGTCACACCAGAATCTGCAGGTGCGGATAGGAAAATTTTCCTGTCACCATGTCCAGTCAGGCAATGCAAAACTCCCCGTTTCCTGTATTTTTCATCACAGGTGATGTTGGTCATACCTTTCCTCTGCTTGACTAGAGCAAATGGAGACCAGATGAGGAGCTCAACTTACTTCGTTGTGTGGACCTGCAGTGGTTTCCCTCCTCTTACAAAAATGCCATCTTGTCTTCACATTTGTTGAATTGATTGGGAAAGCTTAGATTTTTCTTTCGTTTTCTCTCAGTTTTGTTTTTTTTTTTCAAGGTGAAGCTTCAATTATCTGTAAACCTGCCAATCATGATTCATTTTTAGAGGCAGACTGCCTTTCTCATAACTGCTGTTTATAAGCACAGTTGTGAACTGATGGGTTAATTAAGAGTGGCTGATTTGTAAATCTAGGCTTTTAGACATCAAGGGCACATACCTGAAAGATAGATAGGACATTTACCAGTGATGGGAAATACACTAGTGCCAAGTGTACATCAAAAGCTGGAATGGAAAGATCTCTATTGGCAGGTGATCAGGTTATTGCATTTCGCTAATCTCCATTTCTGTTTGTTTTGTGGACTATTACAAAAGATTACTCGGGAACACGAAAGGCAAAACCTATCTGTAGCTGGTTGTTCCTTTAACAGTTTCCTGGAATAAAGTGTCATGTTGCAACATAGAGTTTCTTCCTAATGACTTACACTCATGCCATAACTTTAGATTCTGTCTAGCAGGAGACAGAAAAGTTATTCTATCAGTTGATAGCAAGATCACACCCTAGAAAAATATTTTTTGCATTACAAAGAGTAAAAGAACAGAATAGTGCATTTTCTTGAAATTGGTCATAAACAGTTATTGTGAGTGGTCTTCCTTGTTTAAAGAAGATGCATACTAGACACATACTAAAAGGATTACATTCAAGCATGAAGTCACTGTTACATCCCAAGTGCTAATCTGCCACTAAATTGTCAGGTGTCTCTAGGACATAACTGGCAAACATGGCATAGTTGTAAATTGTCCCATTTGATGTGCTACAAAATTTACATTGAAGTGAAGAGGGCCTAGTTATCATTTGGTTTGTGTGTCTGGATATTACTCACCTCAAAACACCTTTCTTAAGATTTTATTGTCAAATTCTCTTCATCATGGTCCAAGTTCAGTGTAAAAGAAGTATTTGGGCACTGTGGAAGTTATCTTCACAGTCCCATCCCAGTATAAATTAGAATATTCTACCAGGTGTTTTTATTTTCATAACTTTGTTTATAATGACTAATGAGTGTACTAGACATCCTTATCTTGTATTTCCTCCTCAGCATTTCCTTGATACACAGTTTGGAGAAGGTGGTAGAGGAGTGGCTGAGCTATCTTTATCTTTTTGTCTTCTCAGATGAGTATCCTTCTGTTCAAGAATTTTGCTTGTAATTCCTCTTTAAATACTCAGATTATCTATGTGGGACAGAAAAGACTCCAGATTTTAGTCTTAAATCCAGTACTCTCATAAAATCACTCATTCACATACAAAGTGGAAGTTTCGTACACCTTTTTTAGTGCCTGTATGGACAGAGCTTCTTCAGAAGACCCTCCCTGCACTGCACTCCTTGTTGGTTCTTGGCAGACTCACAGCCAGATTGTCTCCTGTGAGTGTGTGTTCTCAGTGACTGTGAGTGCAAATACCCACACTCACACGCACATCACTGTTCACATGCAGTGTCCCACAAGTTTGCCCAGACATTTTAGCACCCCTTAGATCTGAAAATTTTTTAGTCTCAATTTTTTGAACTGATCAAGTAGTGACCCCTGGCAAAAACTACAGTAGGATTTAACAGTGTTGGCTACCTGCTCTCTTTTGTTTACACTGAAAGCCTCTATGTCATATTTTTTTTCAGACTATTGGCAATAGTTGGTCACCTGAACTAGAATCAGACTTGATAGTTGCTAAAACTAATTCATTATACAAGCGTCAGGTTTTAATTGGAAAGGAAGTGAGAAAAAAGGGCATTCTAGGATTTTCGCAGTGCTAAACAAATACTTCTTTCAATAGGTGCAAGGTAGGTATTCTGTCTCTTGGTTACTTTTTAGATCTTGACACTTTGCAACAGCAAATAAAATTTAATTACAAAGGAATGTGAGTAAGGTGGTGCATATTTAATTGCAGCTCTCTTGGGCAGCTTTGCATTGCTTCTTTGGGTTTGCCAGTACAGATTGCTCTGGCTATTTGCCCTTGTTCTGGCAAACATTTCTCATTGTAATAGTGGAAAATTTCATTTCAGGCTTACTCTTCCTTCAGTGAGACTATTGCCAGTGTGGCTGGCAGCAAAAAAGCAGTGTCAGTGGAACATGCTGGTCTTTTTGCTCAAGCCCAGACTTTCACAGGATACATGATATGTGTCACATGTAAATTCTAATGCTTTGCTGGATTACCTGTTACCTGAAAGTTTTTCTTTAGAAGTCCTTCACTCTGTCTGGAAATGTATGGGCTCGCCTTCTGTGAAGGAAGTTATTTGCTAATGGGCTGTGCATGAGCTACTCTGCAGTAATTTCTCACAAAGGCAGGATTACCTCAAAGCAAGGGGAAAGTAACTGACTATGCCTTGAAAGTACAGGAGACCCTGCACACTACCTTTGCCTGCACCACAGTGCATTACTAGTGCAGGCAAGCCTTTAGAATTTGAGGGAGGCTTTGCTGCCTTCCTCAAAAAAAATCACATCTTTCAGTGCACTGTGTTTCAGCAGCTTTGTTTTCCTCAGCTTGGTCCTAAATGGGACTGGCCAGATGAGGCCAGGAGATGGGGTTGAAGAATTGATTTTGACTCTGCTTGTTTCTGACTACCAGCTAGCAGTACATGAAGCACTCTGCAGGTTTGAGCCTAGCAGCTAATAAAACCACTGGATGTTGTGCATGAAATGAATTTGACTCATCCTTATCTTAGAAATACAGTGTCAGAGCCACAGACCTTTCTTTGCATGTTTCAGACCTTGCCTTGTTCCCTCTGTGGCACAGTTCCCTTGTGCTGTGGATGTAAAAGAATCAGGGCACTTATAAAAAAATAGTGCATGATTGCTTGTGATTCAGTGGAGGAAAAAAACCCAAAGAGGTAAAGCTGAGTAACATTTATGTGATATTTCCCAGTTTTCCCTTCACAGAGCATTTTGTTAACAGTAAATGCTGCCATGCAGTAATATATAACCACAAGGACTCAAAAGGCTGTATGGGAGGGTGTAATTAACACTAAAAAAAGATTACTTGAGATAACCAAAACAAGTCAAATAGATGCTTCCTTAGTGAGACTGTGAGGAAAAGTGCTCACAATATGTTAAGTGGACTTTTTTTCTGTAATGAGATACAGTAAATAGGCAAATGAAACTCCATTTAGTAATACACTGATAATACAACTTCTCAGTTGGAGTTATGGACTGAAATTTTCTTCCTGTCTTATGAAAATACAAACCTGGAATTCAATTCTGCTAGCAGATGGAGAGCAAAGATTCGCTGTATTAAAAAGATAGAATCCCTAATACTCAGATCTGCTTTATAGTAGAAAATATGACATAGTTTGAACTTTATATCTGTGATTTTTTTTTGTTTGCTTCCCAAAGCAGAATAGAAAGGTGGTTCATATCATCAAACTCAAGTAATCACATTTTTAAGAAGTGAAGAAAGAGCAGTCTCTGTTCCTCCCTGTTTACTTAATGCTGCTGCTTTTTGGGTAACATGCTGGTAAAATGCAGGTTGGAATGTATAGGTGGATGCTTGAGGTGCAGAAAGAGGTGGGCTTGGTCAGAAATTAATTTAGAGAGCTGAAACTTAGCGGTTGCCTCTTCATACAGTTAGCCTCAAGATACAGATCTTTCAGCCCCTTGCTGTGCTGAGACAGTTCTGCCTCTGCTCTGGTCTGGAGGGATGTAGGGCAATTCCAGTCAGGAGAGTTGTGCTGCTCCATTAGCCCAGTGTCTTGTCTGTCAAATGAGCCTGTGTGCAGTGTCATGGTAACCATTCTGTGTCATGGTCAGCCTGAGCAGGGGCAGTCTGTTTCTGCTTGTCTTACACTGTCGAGCCCTGGGAGTCAGGGTCGGGGTGCAGCAGCCCTTCTGCAGGCTGACTCCAGAGCACTGTGTCTGGTGGAGCAGCAAGGATGTGGTTGTGCTGACCTGAGATCTGATCTCTGTCAGGTCTTCAGACAAGAGCCTGAACCCAAAGGCCAACCTGCCAAACTAAAATTCTGTCTAGGCAATTAGATACTGTAGTGCACTTAAAACTTTTAATGTGGATTGTCATGTTCTAGTGCAACATACGAGATTATGAATTAACTTCTCCTGTTATTCTCTGCTTCCTACTATCTTATTCACAGCTCATCAGAAATACGTGCCTGCCAAGCTTCTCTTTACTCTTCATTTGCCTTTTAGATCTTAGTCATATGCAGTTTCTCTGAGTTTTGTTTCTCTCCTAGCCTTAGATTTTAAACTGAACCATAGTTACCTGATGGCTTTACTTTGTGTTACCATGCTTGTTGTCTCCTCTAGGTCAGTGTGAATTCAGTGCTCTTGAAGGATGCTAAATGAGCAACCCATAAGATTAGATTTGGTTCGGTATTTCTCCATAGGAAGGAAAGTCTCTGCTTCAGTACAGTCTTTTAAGGAGGCCTCCAAAAGTACAAGCATCTGATCAGTGTATGCTTGAAAAATCTCATCTTGCCTCTTGCAAGGAGTGAATCCAGTCCCAACAGACATTTATCCTTTGGCTTCTCCCTGCTGTGTGTGCCACAAGTAATGTTTTTGTGGTTTGTGGGATTGTTTCCAGGGACTGAAATCTCTCCTTTTATATATATCACAAAACTGCTGTTCCTGGTTGTGCGTTTCGGTCACAGCCGAGTCAGGCTGGACTGAGGCCAGGAATGATCCCAATTCCCCTCCCTTAGGCAGCCAGTTCCACTCAGCTGCAACACCAACACCCTCGACTGTGTAAAATTAACTCTGCCTCTCCCAAAATAGAAGACATTGTGACATTGTGTGTTGCTCCATCCATCATAGAGGAGTGGCCCTAATACAGAAGCAAGGCTGACAGCATGTGCACGACTCATGCAGTAATGAGTTATGTTTTGTTATAAATAATAATTACTTCAAGCTGGTAAAAATGGCCTAAACTACAAGACACTCCTTCTGATGTCATGGTCAGCACCATGAAGCAAACTCACCATTCCTTCTGACTTGCTTTTATGCTCCAGGGAACTGAAGGAGCTGTGTAAAAATGTGACATAGACTTTTCTGGCCAAAGGACACAGACTGAAGCTGTTCTAACTCAACATTGGAGGTGGTTGTGTGAGTGCATTTGTGTCTATATACAATTGGTCCTTCACTAGGAGAAACAGATCCAATTATAATGTTAACATGAAACCAAACAATGCCTTTCCAGGAAGTGTAGTGAGACAGAAAATGGAAAGAAAGGGTATTTCTTGTTACTTACTCTCAGTGAGAGACATTTTCTGCTTGTGTCCACTGATCATCCCTCTACTGACTTCAGTACAGTTCCACCAGCTTATGTCAGCAGAGATGTGACCTTCTGCCTGCCTGCAATTTGTAAAGACCATTCATCTCTCAGGTAGCTGTGTGTTTTATGGCAACCTCAGCTTCAGTGTACACACATCTACCTGCCCTTTGTCAAGACATACACTGTTCAAATTATCAGGGGTTTTCAGCAGCAGAAAATGCTAAATTCTTTTCCTGATCACTGTGGAGTCATGTATTTTAATGAGAAAATAGTGCAAGAGTTTGGTAGCACAGGGATTTCATAGTACATCATGTAAGCTATAAGATTTTTTTCTTTATATATTTTATCCTGGAGCTTTGTCTTCCACTCTCAAGCTTTAAGCAGCTCTAACAGTTTTTTTAACCATTAAGAGACAGAATGGGTTATGTTTAAAAGGGAATTTCTTCCTCTGAACTTCAGCATTCCAATGCAAAATTTGCTTGGTTTAATTTATTTTATACAAGATACCTCCTGACATTTAAAAAATTACTATTTTAAATTAAAATTAGGTGATAACTATAAAAATAAAAATTTTGGGGAATATTTGGGTGCCCACTAGTTTTTGATACAGTTTTTCTATGCAGAATTGTCATGGTTGCAAAAGTACTGCAGAAGATTTTAAGGATTTTTTTGTACATTCAGTAATCCACAAACTATTTTTTGACCAATACATATGTAAGGAAAGATTGCGGTGCACTAATATTAGAAGAAAATGGAAGCTATTTTGATGATATTTGAAATTCTGGTTTTGCACTATTTATTAAGAGTTTTCATAATGGGTTTTACTTGCTCAGATCTGCCCTCTCCTGAACATACTTCAAACATTTTCTTTCATAAAATTTCCTGGAAATTCTTTTTAGGGCTTAGTATGAAAATCATCATGAAGATAAGGGGACAATTCACTTGGAAATGAAATATACCAGTGGCATGATTTGAGGACAGTTTTTCCCACCTTTAATAGCAAGATGAAGATGTGCTACTGTGTTCTGGGACTGGTATGGACAGCAGCTGCTCACAGAGGGTCAGACAACTACTTTAAGCTTACAGAATTTGTTGACACAATGCTTGTTTTTTCAATAGGCTCTGATTAACTGCTGTTGTGGGTCTTTACTTCTTTAAAACCATGTATTGGTGTGATCCTAGTAACCAATTTTTCTCATTTATGTACAGTCATTATTTGGTTATTCAGATTTGTCTTTAGTCTTTACTCACAAAGAGATTTGGCTGGTGCCTCCAGATAAGAGACCTTTCTTTCCCACATCTGTAGCTGAGGTGGGGTGCAGTGCATCGCCCTAATGCCTTCTGAACAGGAATTTGTGTCTTTGAGTCAAATTCAGAGCTTGCTGTAGGGATATGCAGCTTAATCAAAGTCTTACTCCAAGCCCAGCTTTTCACATTGTGATGTCTGGTATACTCAGACATCACTGTAGGTTGACAATTATTGTTGTGATCTTTATTAGCACAGATTTTTCCACAGCTCTTCTTGTCCTTTCTTGGTTCTCCATCTAGGCTTTGATATGCAGGAATGAGACCAAAGACAGGTTTCACACGCAGGGTTTGAAATCCATATCTGATGGTCTAGAACAGATACTATAACCTCATCAGCCAACCAGACTAGAGCTGTATCTGCCTGTCTGTCCATCACAAGCCCTTAATGAGGCCTTTGGGAAAAAAAAGATAGAACCAAAGAATCAGTGCTGTGGGATGCTTCACTTTACCGAGACACCTGGCAGGTGGCATTGATCCTTTCTAGGAAAAGCAATAGACTGAATGGTAGGCAATTTTCTTGCCAGCTATTCAAGTCAGATCATGCTTCATTGCAGCTTTATACAGGTAAATGTGTGATCCCATTTTAGAGGGAATAAGGGAACTCATCTGTTCAACAAAGCTGGAAGCAGATCAGGCCAACCAGCTGACATTAATGAGTGGCAGCACAGCAAGTTTCTTGCATAAACTTACAGTTCAAAACAAAGATTCCTGCTCTTTGTCAGGTTTGCTTTTTTTTTTTTTTTTTTTTTTGATAAATATAAATTTTCTGTCCTAGGCTACTAAATTAGAGAAGCAGAGTTGGCCTTTACTGTTACTTCCATGGGAAGGAAAAACGGTGATATTAACGTTGTTATTAAGTTGCCTGTGCTTATCAGAGGACATTCTTCTATTTCTAGGAAAAGCAATAACTGAAGAGTAGGCAACTTTCTTACCAGTTGTTCAAGTCAGATCATGCCTCACTGCAACTCTGTAGAGATAAATGTGTGATCCCATTTCAGAGGGAATGGAAGAGTTCAGCTGTTCAGCAAGCCAACCAGCTGACCTCAAATGAGTGGCAGCACAGTAAGTTTCTTGAGAAAACCTGTTGTTCAAAGCACAGACTCCTGCTCTTTGTCAGGTTTTTGTTAGAAGTCAGTTTTCTGTCCTAGGCTGACAGAATGAGAGGGAAAAGAAGAGTTAGTCTTTACCATTACTGCCATGGGAAGGAGAAATTACTACTTTGATGTTTTAAGGAGGTGGCCTGTGCTTATCTGAGGACATTCTAGTGCTGGGCTCTGAGCTGAGATATAATGCTGCCAGTTGAGACAAATATTTGTACTTTGAAGAAAGGAAAGCAGTTACTTTGCTTGGTCCTTGTGAAATATAACTAGGAATATTCAGATAAAAGAAAAAAAAAGGGGAAAATTAACTTGAATTTACTGAAAAATAATCCAAATGTATGCATGTATTTATGTATTAATGACAAGATTCATTAGACAGTTTTGGACATTTTTAGGGGAAAGAGTGGAAGATAAATTCCTTAAAATTTTAAAGAGCAGGCTGGACAAGTGACTCTGATGTCACAAGGCGTACCACATGAATTGCTCAGGAAGTGCCCAGATAACCTACTAGTTAGGTTATCTCTAAACCTATCTGGTTTAGAGCTTTATTTGGGAGAAGGAAGGTCAAATTAAAAAAATATCCAGCCCTCCTTTTTCTTCTGCAGTGGGATCCTATTGTCCCTAGGGTTTTGAGACCTTCCACCACACTTGACATATTCAGTGTGCACAATAGAGAGGGGAGCACTTGCTTATCTTCAGTTTCTTCATCACTTCATTATCTGCACCACTGCCCCAAAACCATCTCTTAGGAGGAAAGAAACTATTCCTTCCCCATGTGGGGTGCAGTCCATGGCTGGAAATGATCTCTTTACTAAGGCCAAGGAGTGACCCTGAAATGCAATCCACTGAAAACTGGATAGCAGGGAGGGAAGTAGGTGACCTCTGGGGAATGTGTGGGGCCATAAGATTAGCAGTGGGGTTGTCCTCAGCAGATAATTTAGCTATTCAGTAAACCCAGATAAAATCCTGATTCAGGAATATTCAAGGCAACTCCCTCTTGCTTGTGGCTTAAAATGAAAACATTATAAATCAGGTTGAAAAAAGCAAAGAAAAGAAAAAAAATGGGAAAGAAGAGGATAAACAGAAAAAATAAAAATAAATATCAGTAAACCTTTGTGAAAATCCACAAGATTTGGGGACGATATGTATTTTTTGCTCTGTGTTGATTACCACTCGGCCCACAGGGGCTGGCTGTAATAAACACGTAGTGGTTTGGACGTAGTCATTGCTTCATGACCGAGTTAAAAATAGAGAATTGTCAGGAACCCCAGAAGTTCTGATTGTAGCAAGAGCAATGCTGCTTTTTGCTAGTCTCCACCCATCCCTAACACTTGTATATTTTCCTCTGTCCTGCAGCCAGTTTAGCCGTCCCTTGCAGACAGCTGATGGCCACCAGGCTCTCTGAAGGTTACCCTGTATTAAGCCCTACCCCACTCAGCTGAGTTCCCTGCAGAAGCATTAGGAGGATTGGCCAGGGAATTTAAGAGCCAAAATTCATGCCCCGAGAAAGGCAAAATGCTACAGCTAGAAACTGGTTTGTAAGATTTAGTCAAATATTTATAGAGACCTTTACTTGCACTTTCAAGGCATTTCACTGCCCAGAGTTCAATAAACATCTCGAGCTGAATAGTACATCTAGGTGTCATTTCACCAAAAACTGAATGATCCAGTGTTTTCTCGTGCTTGTATCTTAGTTCCCTCTGTGAAATGGAGAGGAAATTACTTAAGCATGGGGCAGAAGAGTTCAAGCTTGGTTTTGCAATGCCTCGTCTTACAAGCAGTCCCTGTGAGATTACTTGGAAGAATAAAGGCTGCATTCTTCCTGTCTGCAGAGCACATCAGGAAGTTGAAGCCAAGGATTTTTTCCTTACTGAAGAAAATCAGACTATGGTCTGTGCCCTGAGACATGGTGAAATGGGGAGGTGCCTGCCAGAGCTCCCCTGTTTTCCACATGGCCATTACTCCTGCACAGATTAGGAAGACATGTTTGGGTCTTTACCTCTACCCAGCTGGGACTAATTCAAGGTCTAGGCTGCCACTTCCAGGACAGATGGAGTCAACTATTTGTCCTTCCCATAACTCTTAATGTGTGAAATAGTTTCTCTTGTACCCATATGTCTGCTGTGCATGCATGTGTATCTCTGCCTCTGGGACCTCCCTCACACCGAAGAATTCCCTCCTAATTTTTATTGTATGATGTCCAGGTGACCTTTACCTTTATGCCACCTGCAATAATCATTGCATCATGTTTCCCAGTTCAAGGGAAAGGGGCACTCAGAATTAGCAGCTACAAGGCTGTGAACACAAAAGAGATCTCTCTGTGTGTCTGTCCATCTCTGTCTCACAGGCTCATGCTGTGTAATTGCCAGTCACAGACTCCAGGAGAAAGATTTCTAAGACTGTTGGTGGCTTTGGTACTGTTTTTATTATGTAATAAAACTCCACAATGATATGTGTCAAAAAATGCACCATTCTGTTAATTGAGCTTGTTTCTCCCTCAGCTGTTTTTTTCCCCTAACATCCTTTTTAGAGAGGCTAAGATACAAGTAAGAAAATCTAAGCAAGTAAATCTGATTCATGTTTTCCTCTCTCTTTGAGATGCAGTCAGTAATTGCAGACAGAGCTAACAAAATCATCCATTGCAGAGCTGCTGAAAAGACTGTGGTAAGAAAGAGAATACAACTAAATGCATGTGGCTGTCCCATCTTTTCCAGGCTGCACTAGGATCCCAGGGAAGTGCTGCATGCTGTGTGGTTCTTTCAGTGTCTTCCTTACCCTCTTCTAAAGGTAGATATAAAAGAGGATTAATTGAAAAAGCACGTGGTGTCGTCTTGCTCAGCCACCTATCTAAGCAAAGATTTATCAAGAGATCAGCCTAGTCTGTGGTGCAGCAAAGATTAGTCAGGCTTTAAAATAAAACTACTTGGAAAGAAAGGTTCACTAAAAATAAACTGTCGTGCTTTTGTCCCTGAATAGGTACAAGGACTACAAATAGGCACCAGTGCTTAAAACAATATGGAATCACAATCACAGATCAAAGAAATAGCTGTCTTGTTTTCAGCTATGATAAATAACAATTTTAATACCTCTGCACTAGATGGACTGTGGTATCTTGGGTTTTTGAAGAAAACAGGAACCCAGCATTATTTTAAATGACTAAATGGCATCATGCCATTAAAGAAGCATGAGTACAGACCTGTCAGTGGGAATCTTCCTGCTAATGAACATCACTGAAATTCTTGGTGCTTAAAAATGCCATGTTATTTGAAAAGTGACAGGGTGCTTTAGATCCCAGTCAACCCAGACACCACTGTTAGGGACTTAGCACATCAAACCTGGTTCACAGAGAGCAGCATGACTCCTTTTCCCAGCACAAACTGTAAAACACATTCACTGTCTGAGGCAGACTGATAATTAGTAAGAGATTAAATGCAATCAAGTAATCAAGGCCCTTTGATCACAGAAGCAAAGAGCAGTTTGGGTTGGAAGGGACCTTAAAGATCATCTCATTCCAGTCCCCATGACATGGGCAGGGACACCATTTGCTAGATCAGGTTGCTCAAGGCTCCATCCAACCTGGTCTTCAGCACTTCCAGGGATAGGGAATCCACAACTTCTCTGGCCAACCTGTTCCACTGCCTCACCATTCTCACAGTAAGAAGTTTCTTCCTAAAATCTAATGTAAATATCTCCTCTGCTAGTTTAAAACCATTCCCCCTTGTCCTTTCACTATCTGCCTGTGTGTTAAGTCCCTCTCCAACTCTGACTTTTTTGTTTAAACTAGAGGGTTAGCAAAGAGCCACCACAGTTTACTTCCCCAGCTTCTTCCATTTACTTCTGCTGAGTAGAATAGTTTTCATAGCACCTAACCATAGCCTCCTCACTAAACATTAAAGTTTTTTCTTCAGTCTACTACAGCCACACATAAAAAACAGTTTCTGTCCCATAGAGCAGCCTATTTCATAATGGAATGCTTTTCTGATCCCCACTTGGTATTATATCTTAATTTAAATACCTAACTTTTTATGGAAAGAGGTACCTTTGTTCTATATTAAAGCTTACAAGAGATGCAGTACAACCACAAAATAAAACTGATTTTTGTTCCAATCATAATAAAGCTATCAGTCACTTAGGTTTAAAATATGGTATTTTCATTATGGTTTGCTATATTCAGCATAACCTCTTTCCATATCACCAGCAGATTAGACTTAGGGCCTTTCTCATGGGACATTTCGAAAAGAGCACGTGTTTGGTGAGAGCTGTACCTTAACATCTCTTCAGAGAGCCTCCTTTGACTCCCAGCTCACAACTGGAAGTTATTTTGCTTCTTACTGAAAGGTGTCAGGATGTCTTTGGTGACTGGTCTCCTTGAGCTCTGTTGTAGTGTTTATGTGTCTGGTACTTTGCACCAAATGAGGTTACAGTCAGTGTTCTTCACTGTGTGCTTTCAAAATCACTGACTTGCTTCTGGAGAGAGAAAAAGGAAAAGTGAAGAACTTTGTCAGATGGGATGAATTGCACTGTTCAGTGGTTAGGAAGTGTTCTGCATGCTCACCTAAGGGAGCGTTGTCATTGGGATAGTCAGGCCAATGATGCCGTTCTCTTCCTAGAAAAATCTTACTTTGTCTTTCTACATTATAAAAATACGGCTGCATTTTGAGAAGAGTCTTGAGTTGAAACATGATGATTTTCATTGTGAAGGGGGTGACAGAGTCTAACTTCATTTAAGCTTTACAAATTTGGGTGGCATATTCTGATTTTCTAAGAAGTTTCATTTTTTGCTATTGTGCTTAACCACAAATGGGATTTAATTTGCTAGACTGTCTTAGTTTCCTCTTTGTTTTCCCCTCGGTAAAGCCACCATTTGGGAAATGTAATTGGAACTAAGCAAGAGTTTAGTACATTGTCTGAATTAAAGCACCCTGGTTTTTGATGAAAGCTGTCTAGAATCCTACAATAGAAGGACGGTGATCTATTATGTCTGTGGTAAAGCATGAGAGGAGAATGTTTAGGTGATTATCCTTGGCAGCTAAGTAATCTAATTGAGCAAACAGCAAAATGCTGCAGTGTTGATCACTTTAGTTTTATGCTGTTTTAACTATTTTAAGCTGAGTGGTATAACAAAATTTAAATAGAGGGAATAAAGCCTGTGGTAACTTTGGCCTAAGAGTGCTTTAATTTTCATTTAATGTGCATTGTTGGAATCCCAGGAGGGAATCCAGTGAACTGATGGTCCATGTTCTCACTACAGAGCTTATTTGACTCCAGGATGAATCTCAGCCTAAGGAGAATTAGGCTTAGCAAAATCAGACTTCTCTAACCGTGGTGTAAGAAACCTGAGGGTCAGGTAATTTTCTAAGGTCAAAATTTTAAGATGTTTTAAAATGCATGAAAGAAATTTAAATGTCTTTTATATGTCAAATGCCTATGTGTTATTGTCCTTGTAACATAGTTCCTGCAAATAATTTCTGATTTTTGTTGGGGTGTCTGGGATCACGCAGCTTGAGACAGAAGATGCTGGATGGCTTGTCATGGAATAAAGTTACTAAGAAGTACATCAAGGTTTGCAGTAGTTTCTCAGTATTGTGTCTTGGATTCTTCTTTGGAAGAGAGCATCTAGAGAAGGTCAGGCCTCATCTACACAATTGTGCAAATTAAGGGTGTACTGACACTTGCACACTCGCTTACCTTGCATGACCATCCCATGCTGATGATCATTGAGATATAAGGAATGCGAGTCCTAACATTAACTTTGTAAAATTAGCGTTACCTAGAACCTGTGTCAATTCCAACACAGCAGGTTGAGACAGAACAAGGTGGAAAATGGAAAATTATTCTCAAGAAACATCAGAAATTCTCACCAGCATATATTGATAAAGCATTTTCCGTGCAAGCCTTTAATATCTGTTTTCCCTCTCAAGGCAAAAGGTGGGTAGCATAAAAGAATTTGGATGCAAATTCACAGAGATCATACCTGTCCTTGAAATAAGTAAGATCTATTTCAAGCTGATTTCCTTTCTGGAAGACTTCTGGGAGGAAGAGGAAGGTAAAAGCAGAAACACACTGGCTTTTAGTTTGCACAGCTAGAATTATGAAGGAATGCTATGCAAGGACCTTAAATGTTGTAGTGGTGAGTAACTAGAAGAGGGTCTGGGGAGGGCTCTGGGCTAGGTAGGGACTACTGAAACAAGTGATTTGTCTACTATCACCGGCCCAAGATAAAGACTGCTCCTGTGCTTTCTCCTGGGTTTCTGTTCTGAGACTCTTATTTGTGTCATTTTTAGGCTCAGGAGATTGTCTATGAGAGGAAAGTGGCAGAAGCCTTGAGGCTCTGCTGTGAGTCTCTCAGCATTTGGTGTGGCACTGGGCAGTTTGAGTCATTGCACTGATGGGGGCTGGCATTGTTCTCCAGCGTGCGTGCTGCTGGCCTCCTCTGCCAGGGAGCAGCTCCTCCTGCCCCCCTTCAATCAGACTTCCATGTTGAAGCTAAAGTAATACAGCAGTGGAACCTCTGTAATTCTGTAGTGGCCTCAAACATGTTTCAGCATCTTAATATTGCTGTTGTGGGAAGCATTCCATTCATTTACTGTACTGGCAGGTGAATGAAGGTACAGGGAATTTTGGTAATTCACCAAAGTAGCAGTTAACTCATGACAGAGTCAAGGACAAGTCTGAAGGAGTTATAATTCTTCAAAACACTACTAATTAACTAATTAATCATTAACTGGCTTATCTCCACTATTGCCAATAAAGCTGAGATGGCTTATGCCATTTAACTTTTTCCTTAGATATGCCAAATTGTCCTAATAGTTGCCAATGGCACTTATATTCTGACTTAAATCCAGAGCGGAGGAAAAACACTGATAAAAGCACAGGAGTGTGTATCTGTGTGTATTAGCAGATACCGTGTCTCCTGTAGGGCAGTTGGTGATGCCTACAATGAACTGGCTTCAGTTAGGCTTTTGAAAGAGTTGCCAGGTGTCATAAAATTCCTGCCTATGTTTCTAGTCCAAGATCTGCCTTCCTATCAAGTCTGCCGCACAATCTCTTTCCGGATGGTTGACATTTTTTTCACAGGGTTCATCAGTTGTGAGATTTTGTGTGGTTTTTTTTTTTTTCCTTTGGCTAGATTTAAAAAGGCTGGGCCGATGGGCAGAACTGCCACTAACCTTTAAGGGAAGAGGATATGATCAGGAATGCAAATCCTCTGCTTTTTTTCCTATAGCCATTGCAGTAGTGCCTTTAAAGCATGTTTTTGTAGAACATGGGACTTTGTTTTTTTTTCTGGACTGGTTGTATTTATGTGTTTTTCAAATTTACAAATATATACATATATACATATATAAAGGTTTTTTCCTGATTCTAATGAATTTAGTATTTTTTAATGAAAAAGAAACAAATGAGTGCAGAAATCCTGTTTGTTTTTCAAACACAGACTGGGAAATCTAGACAGAAAGAACATATCAGACAAAAGCTATGGTTAACAATATTTCTAAAGGGAAATGTTTTAAATAAGCTATGCACTGCATGTGTAACAACTAAATAGGATTTTTTCAGAGTTTGTGGCCTCCTCTTGTTCTTTTTGCAAGAACTCTCCCTGAAACAAGGGGACTGATGATTCTTTTGAGTTTATTTCAGCTCATGTTAATATTGCATGCTTTAAATTTAAATCTGCTTCTTCATTTGAAGTTAAGCTGTACAGTCCCAAAAAGCCAGAAGATATTTAGCTTAAGGAAATAATTAGTTATTTGTTTGACAGTATTGTATGGAACCTTTTTTTCCCTAAGACACTGAACACTATTTTCAGTATCCCCAATAGGAATTTGTATAACAGATTATTTCCATGCTCCAGTAACAAAAGTTTGGAGATGGAAATATTCTTTGATGGCATTGTAGACTCTAATTGCTGGGGTAAAATAAAAGGTTTCAAGCTCCCCTCTACAGCATATCAGTACTGAATAATGCTTTTTTTTTTATTGCTTGAAATATTCATATTTGAGCTAGAGAAAACTGAGCTGGGGAATGTAGTAGAAGTCTTTGGAAGATGTGTCACAGGGAAGAAAAGTATGGATTAGTATCCGTGAGATTGTAGGGAATGAATTTATACTAGACAGGAATAGAATTGCTGCTCCTACCAGTTTAGTCAGTCTACCTTTTTGGACAGACATGTAATGAATGAGATTTACATCTACAAAAGCAGGAATGGGATAGCTCCTTCTTCCTGCTCAGCGGAATCTTTCCTGGCATGTTGCTCAGAGCCAGGAGCCCATATCCTCCTATCAGGCAGCCTTGAGGTTTGAGTGTTTTCTCTGAAAATCACTAAAAGAAATAGGAATCCCCCATTAACTTGAGTGTGGTTTGGCTCAGGTTCAAGAGCATGGAGTCTTAGAAGAGCAGAGAAGATCTGGGTTCTGTCTCAACTTGTCTAACCTTTAGCAAATCTCCCTGTTAGAGCCCTGGAGCTCTAGGTGATTGTGCAGTTCTGGAGAACTGTAACCAAGGGAAACATGCTCTGTTCACACCTGTAGGAGGGTGCATGCTGAGCTGCCTTCTACACCTGGTCATCTCAGCTGGCTGGCAGAATAATGGGGGCCTTCATTCTAGCTCCTTTTTGCTTCCTACGAAGAAGCTACTGATTGGAAAAATAAAGAGACCTTGTGCAACTATAGCTTTAGATTTTTTATGAAAATATAATCTGACAATTGTCATGCAGCTGGCTCAGAAAGCAAATCAACCACTGTCTGGGTAATGCAGTGCCATGATGGGGCTTGGAGGGGCCTAGCCCATCCTAGCCAAGGATGGCATAATCTGAATCTCTTATACTCCTATAAAATTTTATAATATATCAAATGCCCTAAATCTCATATAGTTTCCATGACAGTCATTAATTCTGATTATTGTGGTATTCAGTTACTTTTCCTGTCTGTACCCTTTTTATTGGCTGTGGAAAAGGGCTCCTGAGGTATCTGCTAAAAAGGGATTCATCCACTGATAGTTGAATGACCTTCAAGGCAGTTTGGGTCAGGCTGAGTAATCAGACAGGCTCCTTTTCTAAAACCTTTAGCATTATCATTTCTGACAAGCACGTGAGACCATGACACCGTGCCTTATGTACAGGCCCCAGCATTAGGAGGCTGCACGCAGCTCACAGCCCAAGAACCTGAGTCTCCACCTGCTGAGCTCAGTCTCTAATGGCTGAGCATAAGGAAGATCTTTCAAGGTTCTTTTTTCCTTGAAACCAGAGGGAAACTCTGCTATGGGCATGAGTAGAAGTGTATAAAGTAGATAACAGAGCAAAATCATCCTTGTAAAAACCATCTTTCTTTTCCCCTCTTCATCCTTTGTCTGAACCCACAGAGGTCTGCAGGAGCAAAATATGTCAGTTCTAGAGCTCACCTGGTCTGGACCTGGGCAGACTCAGACGTGAAATAGTTTACATCAACTCAGAGGTTTCAGAGACTTTAGCAAAATATTTTCAAACAGCAGTTGTTTTCCCCTCATGTTTGTTTTTTCTGTTGTTAGTTTTGAAGTGTGAATCAAGGTTGTTCCTATTTCTCTATGAGTAACCAAACAAGAGAAGAATCTGCAAAAACCAGCAGCTAAGCACAGAGAGTGGTCACAGTGAGGGCATGTTGTTTGCTGTCTGCTAACCTTTATCCTGAGTGCCAGTCACAGATGCATCTCCTGAAGCATTATTAAAACAGGAGCTAAACCAAAGCTATTCCATCATCGAAAACATTGTGTACTCTCCAGCACTTGTAATTGCACAACAGTGCATGGTTTGTGCCCCTCAAAGATTTGAGGTTTGAGTGTACCCAGAGAAGTTTGCTTTGAGGGAGTTTTTTTCCCCCTTGTACATTAAAATTAAGTAAGAGGAGGTGTCTTTATGAGATCTTGTCCTTATCTTTAGAAGTTAATAGCTCCTATTAAAATTTCCTTCTTTCTGTTTTCTATGTGTACACTCCTTTTATGTCAGAATGCAAAGTTATGAAACTGGAGTTAGGACATTCACATGCATTTGCAAAGAACAAAGGTGGTATTCATTCAAGTTGTTTGTGGTGTTTGCTTTCCTACTTCTGTATTTCTTTATTAATAATCTCTCATTTTAAGTCTTTATCCCACATTTCATACATCACTTTGGTTACAGATTGCTTGGCATAGGTACAGCAGATTCAGCTGTTTAAAAAAATAATTTGACTCCACCACCACCTTTTTATGACTGATTGCGGTAAAAAATGTATGTTAATTCAGACCATAGAGACATTAGGGTGGAAAAATCCCAAGCAAGGAGCAGAAAGAATTAAATACATAAGCACTATGAAACTTATAGGCAATGTAGGATCAGACCAGGCATGCAATCTTCCTTCAGATCTATAAAAATATTGAAGCCCTTGCTAGCCAGATGTTACTTTTCCTGCTTCAAATAGCACCTCATATGCTAAAACTCCTCTGCTGAATGTGTCTCCTTATCATTAGGCTTAGTTTCAGGATCATGCCTCAGTAAAAAGTGTTTTTTTAAAAGCCGCTTTTTGCCTGCTTCTAGGTGAGTGGAAGGCACAAGTGAGCTGCTGCTGCTGCTCCTCATGGCACTGTTCTCTCGTCTAGCACAGCAGGTGTGTCACAGCCCATGCCAGGAGAGACAAAAGGGAAGAAGCCTGGCTGCAGAGCCAAACAGACTTTGCATGACTCCAGGGCAGTACAGTTGCAGTGCTTCTGTAAGACCTTTCTTATCCTACATCCTCCTCTGCCAAAGGATTTTAGGAACAAGCTCTCCTGCCCCAATAGCACCATATGCAGGCTGATGTGACAAGGCTGCATATTTGCTTGAAAATGTAAAGAAGCAAGAAATGTCTGGTTATTAATTCTCTTTCCTTCACATACACATTTTCTTTATACCACTGGCTGGAGCTGTGCTGACTTCATCAGCAACTGGCAAACGACGCACGGGGGAGTTGGTGTTCTGGCCAAATTCCACTGCAAGTTTTATGCTAAGGGTCGCTTTCACAACACCAGTTGTCATTTCACAACTTCTATGTTGAGAAGTGTGAATGTTTCTATTGCCCAGATTCCTCCTTAGAAGTTTTTTTCCCATTCTACATTTAAGGGAAGTAAAAAGCATTTCATATTCAAAAGAGCCCGTAGGTTGGGCTGCTGGACCTGTCAAGGCATGCAAAAGCAAATAGTGAATAAAAATATTGAACACTGTTTTTTTAAACTCTGATTGTTTACATCCAGCACAATCTTCTTTATGAATTTCAAATTTCTGGACTTACATGAGGTTTAACATGGTAGATTTATAAATATATCATTTTTAAATCTGAATTGCTATTGGCATTTTTGGTTTGGTTTTAAGTTCATAGCTATTCTATGGGTTCAATCTAGTTAACACAGAACAGATGCAGCATTTACTACAATAAAACATATAATCCAGCACAGTGACCATGGAATAGAATGGGGAAACTGGGTTCTTCTGTTGCCTTTCTGGCAAGCAGCAGTGGGCCAGGTGAAATTAAGGTTTTGTTTTTTGTTGAATCCCATTTGTTCTTCTCCACAGCAGCTGCTTGGAGAAAGACTTGAAGGACCCAGGTTGCAATTATGTAACTCGGTAGTGTGCTTTCAGTGTTCATTTCCTTCAGTTACATATGGAGTATTTATTTTGCTTCACCTTTGTGTAGGAGATACAAGGGAAAGAAACTGCCTACAAAAAGTCAGGGTCAAGTACAGATTGTAGGAGATGTAGGTGAGTTTCACCGTCAGATTGTAGTTTTGTGTTGAATAATTTTCTTGCAAATGAGTTTTCACCTTTCCTGTCCGCAGTCAAATAGTACTTGAATACAACTCCATTATTTGGTACATTCTAGCTCATGCTTCTGTGAAAAAATTCCTATGGCATTTTACTCTGCAAAGTCAGAGTTTCAAAAGCTCTTAGAGAAACTGCAAATGCGTTTAAGAATATTTTCTAACATGTGTGCCTTTAATATTTCTCAACAATGAAAGATTTGGCTAGGGAAAAAAATGTTCAAAGATGCAGACCTGTGCTAACATTGCAGACCAATGCCCTAACATTGCTTATTGTACTACATATAATTTGAGTTCTTCTATTTGTTTGTTACAGATTACAAACATGCTTATTAATATACTTTGGACATATTAGCATTCATTTTTATATCTCTGAGTTAACCTGGTTTAACAACTTCTAATACTATCTTTTTACATAACCATTTCTGTGTTAAGACTGCTAAAACATTTCCACTGTTGCTTTACTTTTGTTTTCTAATAGGTTTTGCTTTTGAGGGGAAAAAAATTCATAGATTTTATGTGCAAACATATATATGGATGCTCATAATATGTATCTATAATAAATATGTATGAGCAAGAATAAACAAAATCAGCAGCTGTGATTTTCTTTTTTTGCTTTAGTATAAAGATTCACATTTCAACCTTTGTAATAATTAATGTGACCCCTAGTCAAAAATCTGCAGAGTAGAAATTGTAAATCTACTGCTAGTTTAACTCTTCTCTGAGGTTATACACCAAGGAGTGGTGGTATGAGTATGTATCTTGGCAAGTAGTGATGATATGTTTGTTTTGGTATTGCATGTTTGCATTTGATGGACCTCCTGGGATTTTTCTTGCTTATATTTTATTCAAAGAGCATATGAAGACCACATATATATTGCTTTATTTGTGTTGAACAGCTGAGGGGTTTATTATTCAAAAAGAAAAGCATTAAATTGCATTAATGATGCTGTCACTAACTAAAACATAGGGTTTCCAGAATTCTATGATGGTTCATTTATTTGTCATGCAAATATGGCCCAGGGATGAAGGAAGTTTAAGAAAATTGAGGTAATTTTGTGAATCTGATTTTATAGCAGATATTTAAACTGCCTGGGGGATCTGTGTGAGAAACAAATGTGCAAAGGGAGATCTTGAGGCATGCTTTCTTTTCCTTGTATGGAAATCAATCACTTCAAACTAAACTCAGATCAGAGCTCCCCTGGCTGGATTATCAAACTGCCACTATGTGGTATTGCTGCTGTCTTGCCAGAGTAGTTGTAATCAGGGTACCCTGATGGTTTCCCATACTTCTTAATAGCTTGGGCTAAAGCAAGCATTATGTCTGGTGATGGGAGGAGTAAATCATGTTAATGTCCCTTACAAAGATGAAAATATGTGTGGACCTTAAGAAATCACAGACCTTCATTTTAGTATATCTAAAATGGGAATGTGTTCCAAACTTGTGCTGAATTTTTCTCAAGCCCTGAATTTTGACTAAGCTCTGAATTAGGAGTAAATAGGCAATTGAGAGACATGGTAAGGTCCCACATGATAAATTCCTTTGTAGCTGGGGAAAGATATTGCTGAGCTTTATGTACTCCTAATTTTGGTCGCTCATAGAGCCAGGTCTTCTCTTTCTATACTTATCTGTACAACCAAGAGAAAGAAATCTCTCTTCTGACAGAAAAAAAAGAAAAGAAAATAACCCAAGGCAATTCCTAAGTGGGCTGAGGCCTTAAAAAAATTGTATAAATATATATCTGTCAATGTGTGAGAGGTACCAGCTCAGAAAATAAATTAAACATAAGGAGATTAAATGGACAGGCAAGTGAGAGACAAAAAAAGAGATGTGCTGACCTTGCTTAACTTGATAAAGCTAATTAATAAAGAGGGAAAACACAGTTCAGGATTCAGCATGAAGGTGAGCTTTCTTTTAGGTGATGCTTATTAACAGTCTGGGACATTACTGTACAGAATAATGGTCTGAAGAGCTACTATTTCTAGTAGAAGTAAGTGAGCCTAGACTGTAACATGCTCATTCAGTGACTTTGTAGAAAACCTGTGAATTATTTTGCTCTTAGACTCTTTTAAGCAGAAAAGCTTTTCACTGGGAGGCATGAAGGACCAAGCCTTTATGTTCCAAGGTAAGAGTGAAGGGAGTTGAAATGTGGTCCTTGGAAAACACATGAATAAAATAAGGGACATCTCCTTTCAATTCGATCTTATACAGTTGTAATGACAATAACACTTCTTTCATATAAAGCAGGAAATGAGAAGAGAGACAAAATAAGTAGATGTTCCCATGGACATTGAAATGAGTGACAGAAGACTCATTTATGGAGTAATGGATTGCAAGTGTGTTGTTTTACTGTTAAAAACTGTAGTAACATTCTGGTGAATTTCCCCAACCCTCAGCTTCTTTTATGCTACATACAGATAAACCTTATTTGAAGGTAAAACAATACTGAATTTAACATGTTTAATGAAATTGTGTCTGTACTATAAAAATACTATATTAACAAAGCAAACCAATTTCCATTTAATGGCTTTAAAAGTAGATTTTCTGCTAGTGCAGGTGTGCATTTCATCATACCAGGCACTCTGTAGCACACTTCTGCTAGTGCAATAATGAGCCAAGTTGTTTTTAACCCAAGTCATGTGTGAGAGGAGGGAGAGCAATCAGAATAGTGCATTTTTCCTTCATATAAACAACACAGGAAACTGGGTAAGAGGTTCTGGCATCCTGGGCCTTTGATGTTATTAGTGCTAAGCAATGCTAGTAGAGTGGACAGTCAAGTTCCATGATTCTAGAGATGAGTAAATAAAAAAAGGAGATGCAGAGAAGATTTTTATTTGTTAAAAACATACAGTAAAATGGACAGGCTCTATATTTTCATTCAAAGGTCAGATTCTATATGTTAATAGAGGAGGTTAAGGCCTTGTTTTATGGTGTTGCTCTCTTGTATATTTTCATACTTACCTGCCTATACCATATTTGTTCACCCTTACTGTTCATGTTTCATGTTTATTTTTAACCATTGGTGAAGAATGTATTTTCTCATCTAACACCTATGCTTTCTGTTATAAATAATCCCTTGCAAAACACCTGTGAGTCATTATTTGTGCTAATAAATTAGCAAGGAAGGCAGTACTGAAATGCAGGGAAAAAGCTATGTGTGTAAAAATGTTCTGCATTGGTCTTTGCCATGGAAGTGATCAAATGACTAAAACAGAGAGCCAGAGCCAGACATGCAGAGGTCATTAATTGTGGTTCTCACACCTGCCTGGCTTGTGAGGGCAAGGCCTGATAGGTAACTTGGACTTGAGGCACCAGCAATAGTGGTGGTGTAAGGTGCTGCTCTGCCCAAGCCTCTGCTGCCTTCTGCAAGTCTGCACCAGCTCTCAAACCACTGTGGGGAGTCAAGACGGCTGCAAGGAGTGTACCTCCAGCACAAACCATACTTTCTAGCTCCTGTCACTCTAAAAGTGTGTGTGTCAGATTACCTGGGTCATTTCAGATAAGTCTTCTTCCTTCCAAAATGGAGCTCTTGTGCTGTTCAGGTTACTAAAAAGAATCATGGTCTCCTACATCAACTGAAGATTTTTTTTTTCCATTAAGTGTTTTAAGCTTCGGTTGCTGAAGAGTTTAAAGCTGAATAATGAAGAAGGAGGCAGAATAGGAATAAATCCAAGGTTAAAATAAATTGAAATATTTTATAAAATTATTTAATTGCCATCTGTCAATTGTAGCCCAGAATACAAAAACTAGAGAGGAGTTAGTGGGTGTCCCCAAATTTTCGTTAGCCTGGGACAAAATTTGAGCTCCATGAAGTTCTTAGGAAACTGGATTTTCTTTTAGCCCAGTTTGCCTTCAGACACTATGTGTCAATAAATAAAGTCCTTGTTGTAGGAAAAACACACCATTTTTTTTTTACCAGCAAAAAAGGTGTGCCCATTAATCTCCAGTAGATTTCTGCTGTGTAGCAAGAGGGAGAAGAGATCTTTCTTTTTGTGGGTGGTACCATTATTGCCAGGCAAAACCCTTCTGAAATCTTCTAGAAGTAAAACTTCACAACATGTTAGGAAAGCTGAAGACAGTTTTTGTTCCAATGGAATTTATCTTTGTGGCAGCTGGTAGGGAGAGTTTGCTGCAAGGAATTGAAACAAAGTGTGCTTTTGCCCCTTGAAGGTTCAAGTGAACCTGTCAAGAATTATAATAAATATAGTAATTATGGTAAGAGGAGTGATGCATTGGTTCTGGCTTGAAATTTTTCAAAATGTCACTCTCATGCACTTCTAGAAGGTGACTTTTACCTGAGTTCTGGGAAGCCTGCCTGCGTGTGCAGCATGGCACAGCTGGAGTTTCTCTGCAGGCAGGTGGTGGGGACAGCAAGGAATGGGGAATGGCCACCTGCTGCTCTGCTGCTGTGGAGGAGAGGAGTGGGGACAGATTAAGGAGATGAGACAGGGAGAGAAACTGGTCAGAGAAAATGCTGAGGGCTCCTCTTCAAGAAGTTAATTCTTTGATATTTTCTCTAGAGAAAATACTTTGATTTTGATGAATCTTCTGATTTCCATCAGCTGAAGGAGTTTGCTCATCATTTTTGGGGATGGCCACAGTGCTTGTGTAAATGTCCTAAAGGACACTTGTGTATTCTGAAACGTTCTCTGACCAGTGCCATGTGAAGGATGCAGTGGCCAAAAGGTCACAGGAGACGTTTGCTTTGGCCACTCACCGAGCAGCGGGGTAATATTTGGGCTGCACCAATAGCTTAAAGAAGCATTAGCAGCAGAAGAATCTGAGTTAAGGGAGTCAAGAGCTGCAAGACTGAGCTGTTTAATTGTGTTACAGTAATGCAGCTGTGAAAACCTATAGTTTTAGGTAATTAGAAAGTAGCAGGGTTAGTGTATGAGACTTGAGCTGTGCAATGAGAGAGAGGGAAAGAGAATTGAAAAAATTTTGAGGTAACTTCAAGTCAGTGACTCCGTGATGCCTCAGGAAAGACACAAGAATGCGTGGTCACAGATTTTTCATTCCCAGAGCTTTTTGAATGTTTCAGTAGTACAAACTTTGTGCTTTGATGGGTGTTACCGGTTAGTTAATCTGGCAGAAAAGTACCAGAAATTAAACTGCAGGATACGTGGGTAGGGCAGCAGAGTTTTAAAGAGCATTTGAAGAGAATGCTTCTTGAATTAGGTTTGCTGTGCAAAACGTTTAAAATTTTCCCACTTAAATCTGTATACTGAATATGTAGCCAAAGACAAGCAATTAAAATGGTACATACTGTATTGTTTGCAGGGATTCAAAGCCAGGCCATGTACTCTGTGGATTTTTAATAGCAATTTCTTCACAAACGTTAAAGGTGCTATAAAACTTTGCATCATAATTTCAGTTCATGATTAAATGGACACAACCACAGCATTACTGGTCCAGTGTATTTTTAGTGTGTCCATTGTGGATGCTTCTCCCCCTTTTTGTTTTTGAAGGAACAGTCTGCTGATGAAGAAGAAGCTGTTAATGTAAATTATCAAGACATGCACTGGCTTGCACTGAGGACCCCTGTAGTCACTGTACTGACAACCAGAGCTTGGATGAGAGTGCCAGGAATCAGAAGCAGTATGGCCAGCTGGGACTCCAGCTCACTGCTGGCTACAAACAGCAGGACAATGGCAATGAATCATTGTTTCGAGTGTCCTTTGCTATTAAAGCTTTGAAGCAACTAAATACAAATGCAGTAAATAAAAGCAATATAAGCTAAAGCCTCCCTACGATATAGAATTTTCTAGATGATCTGCATATAATAAAAATAACCATTAGAACCTTTTAAAGCGGTATTAGCTTCAATGTCCATAAAAACTTAGAAACCTAATATTTGGTCATCATTAAAAAGATAAGCTAGGATATGTACAGCCATTAGTTATAATTTGATATTTAGGCATCACTTGTTTGCAGTTTAAAACTCTATTTAAATTGGGTTTTTTTATGAGAAGTTGCCTAGTAAATTCTAGGGCTGTATCTTCCTGTGGTTCAGTGGGTAGGAACCAGTTCAGCCAACCAGATAAATATGTACTTAACTTTAAGGAGATGTGTAAGAGCTGCCAAGTTAACAGCTGTGTCCCAGGAGATCTCTTTTCATTAGATTAAAAGACCAGAAGATCATGTTTGGGTGTGATATGTTGTAAAGTGAGCTTCCAGTTGTGTACATTTCCTCTCATGTTGGCCTGGGGATGAGCCAGTGACAGCTGAGTAGTGTCATGCTTCACACAGTTTTACTATCCTGTTTCAAACTCATGTGGAGACATCCATTGCTTAGACCTTTACTGGTGTGAGATTTTTTATATTTCTTGGCAATAACTTCCTCCAGAAGTGAGTGAGATTTTCCACAGCTCCAACTTTAGGTAAACATTCAAGTGACTTTAGTAGAAATGTCTGTAAAAACTCAGCTGAAGCTGTAGGATTTACCTTATGGGAGTTCATTATGGGGCATAAACTTTCTATTCCTTGGACTAAAGCACCCTGCCATACATCACCATTTTGCTGGACATGATGTTTACATGATATGCTTTGGAATTCACAATGGAAAACACAGACATAGTGCATGTGGTTTGGGTTAAGACCATTCTGTAATTTATGTCTGGAGATATAGATGAGTATAATTTAAGCTAAAGGTCTGCAAGCTTTCTACTTGTACAGTGTGTTCTACAGAGGTTCCATCTTAGAAAAGCCATTTCAGGCTTGGTCTCTCCTTACGCAATCCGGATTATAAATCTCACAAGGCAGAATGGGAAAAATTGCTTGTGGTATGTCCTTCTGCTTCCTTTTTCTAACTTTGTATTGAAGGAATCATACAATTTATGTTGGGATAACGCTTGAAATCCTCAACCCATAGACCAATGAATGCCAGGACAGTACTTTGGGAAATACTGTGCTACCTGCTTTTCTTATAGTCATGTCCTGGGTGTCTAGAGCTGCTCAGTGCCAGAGATTTCAAACCCAGTTAAATGACCCCTCTAGTTTTACCTGCTTCACTCTTCATATTAAAACACCATGGAATAACTGGAAAATTAAACATTTTAGGTTTCCACTCACAGAAAAATTCAAGTTTTCCTGTTTGAATTTGGCCATGGTTAGAAAATCTATCCTAGTTTTCACAGAAGCTCTTGGATCCTTATGCAGTGGCAGTAGTTTTATCATGAAGAAAACCAATTTCAGCAGCTCTCAAAAATGCAACCTGCTGTTGAGCCTCACAAGTTTTGGATATAAAGACTTGTCTTCAACACTTACACAGTAACCATGCTGCTCTGTGTTGAAGGTAAACACCTCTCTTAAGAAGGCACCACCAAACTCAACTCAGTATTTCAGTTGAGACTACTCCAAGTGGTGCTGCAGTCCAGCAGACAATATTAAACACCCAAGAAAAATAAAGTGTTTGAGAAAATGCTTCGTTAGGATAGAGACTTTTGGAATGCCAAAAAGAATCATGTTCCTGCTATTGATGACATTCTCTCAACTCTTTTGCATCTATAAAATGAGTGTAAGCAGACCTGGGGGAGACAGGCAGATCCTTTGATGGAGTGGTGCATGCCCTGAGGGTGTCACATGTATAAGGTAGAAAGCAACCCAATCACCCATCCTTAGGTGCATAATCCTAAATATACTCTACTTTCTGAAAGCTGTTTTGTATTTATGAGTTCCCACATTAATACTGTGGGTTTTCTGGATGTAGTTTCCCAACAGACATCTCTGATATATTGGTAAGAGTGAACAATAGAAGCAGATGACCCAAGCAACCTGTTTATGTGAATATCCATTCCATTTCATGCAGCTACTAGAATAAACTGCTAGTCCATGTGAATAGGAAACTTTTCCCTCCTTTCACAAGATTGTGGTCAAAGTGTGGTTACCACTGTTTTTCATTTATTTTAAAGGCACAGTATGAAAAAAAGGCTCCAAACCCTGCTTACAAAGGCACGTGAGACAAAGAAAAAAATGCTTTACACTGGGTGAAAGTCATTGCTGTTTTTAGGACTTCCTCTGTAAGAAGTCCTTTTGATTCCAGTAGATGGCATGCACTCTTCAAAGCTTGCTCTGTGTGATCACAAATACTGCTCCAAGGAGCACACGGAGCTCTCTTTCTAAACTGTATCCCAAGGGATTCTGTTATGCTACATGTGACTTCTATAATCTCTTTAACATACTACAGGGAGTTGGTATGTCTTCACAACTAAGTTTCTTCACTTTTCCAGGGCCCAGCCCAGGAAATTTTTGTTGAGATGTTTTTCAAGAGCATGAGCAGTTTGGCCAAAGCAATTTTGTTGGAGAAATAGTTGTGATGAAAGCAATCTGAATGTCTGACTGCAACAAAAGTGTAGTTGCATTAAAAGGGAAACAGTCATTCTAGGTAAGAAAAGCTAAAAAAAGAAAATAAATAAGAGAAAAGAATGGCAAGGAGTTAATTGAATGGGATGCTTTTAAAGCTAAATATGTCATAAGGCAAGAGAAAAAGCTTAAAATGCCTTTTTTTTTTTTCTTTTCACCCTGTGAGGTAATATTGTAGTGGGGAACAAATACAATCTGTTTATAATGTTATGCTATGAGACTCCTGCGCTTTCGTAGAGGTTTCTGGCACTCAGAGATTGCAGTGATCAAATTACTAGCTTTAGAGTTGTAAGCCAGATTTTGGAGAACAGCTGAGAAAGACCATTATCTGTACTCAGAGGAGAATTAATATCCATTAGGGTACATAGGAGCAAATTGGGACTTCGAGTTTTCGTACACTAAATCAAATTCTGACATTTTCTGCATAGAAGTTCAACTGTTTTCTTGTAGGCTTCTTAGTAGTTGCTCTTTGTGCAATTTCTGACTCTATCCACAACAGTTTCTGGAAGAGAGCTTTTCCCCACAGGAAGCACTGAGGAATGTTTTCAAACAGAATTAGTGCTGGATGCACTGTTACATGCTGGTTCATTGACAAACATGACATGAAAATGAATGCATTTTTTTAGTGCATTTTTGTTTGCTTTTTATTATCTGAAGCCTTGTCAAACTTGTATCTACCTGTGTACTTTACAGGATTTAGAGGAAAATACTGAAATGTGAAAGGTCAGCCATCTCAGACCTTTGCCACTGGCTGTTGGAGTGTAGCTCTGATGGTGGGTTTTTTTAATCTTGATTTTTCTAGTCTTCTGATTGAATGTGCCTAGCAAACCTAGCACTATTCAGTCACTTCTCAGAAAACATAAAGGGCTTTTAGTACTTTGATATGCAATTTTTTGGATATGTAGCTTCTAAAGCATATTGGAAAAGAAATACAAAGTTTTGGTATGAGAGGGAACTTTTGTTTGCAGGTTAAAGCAGTAACACCTGTGGTCACTGTTTTTAGCTGGAAAATACTTTGGAACTATTTTGAAATCACTTGGAATTTTACAGCACAGCATGGGTAAGACTCCTGAGGCATTAGATGGATAGATGGGCATTTTTGTGCAGCTATGAAAACTATAGGGAATTTTCAAAGTAGATAACAACAGTCATGATGGGATGGGCATAGAGGGTTTTCCTATCTTTTTATATTGTTTTTTCTCATTAATACTTTTAAATTAAATAGTTAATACACAGATTTTATGAGAAAATAAACTAAGCAGTTGAGATACTACCTTTTATCCCCAGTGATGTCTAGATAACTGGTAATAACTGTTTAGATTTAGTTAAGACTTGCTTAGTTGTAGAGTTCTGATGCACTAATTCAGCCATGGCAGGGCAGGGGTGGGGAGGAGGTACATGGCCACTAGAAACTTGTTCTGTGTCAGTGATGTGGTCAAAAATCACTGGTGTGGCCACCTGCAGTCACAAACCTGTGACAATTTACTTCAGGAAAAAAAAAGTGTTTCGAGAGCCATTACTCAAGAAATAAATTCATAGGAGAAACTGCATTTTCTTTCTCCTTGTCATGAGAAATTAGTTCTTATTCTTACTATCTGTCTCAATTGGAGCTCCTTGATCAGTCTCTCTTTCTGTGGACTATTCTGAATTATACAAAACCCCTCCACTCTTCTACTCCTTTTTGTCCCTAGCTAGCATGTCTTGGAGCTGCTACATTTCTGGCCTTCTCACATTCTCTCTGGCTTAATCTTTGCTCAGTGCCCTTGAAAACTATGCTAATCCCCAGTAATTTCATAACCTTTTTCTTTGTGCTGCCTGGCACAGCCCAAGTAGAAGCAAAAGCAAGGCCATGATTTAACTTGTTTCCGAGTTTCTGAGGATGTAAGGAAAGAACTTTTTTGCACAAAGCACACTGTTATTGTATAATTTGCCATGATGATAATAGTATGATTCATCCTTAATTCTTCATCTCAGCCTTAGTACATAATCCTTGGGTAATGAAGCATGCACAGTCCCAGGTTGTTACACCACTATAAAGCCCTATCAGCAAGTTGGCAGATATTCCACATGTGCATTATTACATAAATAAATGATCATCTTTATGGTAGGTATTATACTGTCTGGTCTAAACCACACTTTCTTGCTTTAGACTCTGAATGGTGCATAGAATAGAATCCCTGGAGGTAGAAATGCACCTCGTTCATTCCAAACAAGAAACAAACTGGTGGCCCTTCTTGCATATAGAACTGTTATCCCTCTAAAGTCTGGAATACAAAGTAAATCTGAATCTCACCAAGGACTGTGGAAGCTTACAAGGACACTTGTCTGTGTGAGGTCTGAAAAACTACCTTAGCTTTGTTCTTAGAAACTGTAGCTTAATCTTTTTCCATCAGGCTTTGTCATGACGCTTAAATCAGAGTCAATTAACTCATACACTCCAATACACACTCTCTTGGAGGTGTTCAGGTCAGGTTTTCATGAGATTGGGTAGGAGATGCCTGAAGGCAATGCTCTGCAGGGTCCCAAAGGCACTGCACGGCTGCCACATGGAAGGACTCCTGTAAAGCTTCCCATGGCTCCCTTCCATCAGACCCACCATGCAGTGAGTGCAGGTGGTGTTACACATCTCCCCTTTTGCAATTTACTGCAGAAATTTCTCTCTCTCTCTCATCATTTCTGACAAGTAGGTGTTATCCTGGTTTCTTTATCCCTGTCTACCTTAGACTTCCAAGTAGTTTCTAGGTATGGAGGTACATACATATCTTTATAAAATACACTTGTCTTCTTTCTAACAAAATCCATGTGATTCAATGTGATCTCTTGGCCTCATGTGGTTTATGGTGCAGGGTTCCATGAAAAGTGAACTTTAGTTCATGATCTATCCATAGAGACTAATATTCTTTTCCACACAGCATGCTATGAAATGCTCCACAAAATCTAAGCTGAGAGTCAATAAGAAAAATTGAGCATAGGAAAAGGCATTATCCATGCATTGTGGTCTGTCTAAAGAGATTAGTGAAAGCCATGTACGTGGCCATACAGCGGATGTGTGATTATGAATAGAAAAAGAATTCCTGCCTGGCAGATCCATCATCTTTACCTCTCTTAATATTCAGAGGTATTGCTGCAACCTAGTTAATAAATAAGTCAATACATTAGTCAGTCTGACATAAAGAAACCTTGAGGGGGGAAAAAAGTCTCTCTTCCACAGCGATATATATGTTTGTGAAAAGACCTGGATAGATATGGAAAAAAGGATCATACACCAGTAAAAAATTAGTGTGATATTATGTTTTATTTCCCTCTGCACCTGCTATCAAGTACAGACTACTCCCTCTCTCTCTCTCTACAGGACAATTTCACTTCCCAAGCCAGATTTAAAAGCTGGAGAAACTCTTAAAGGAAGCATTTAATGAGTAGAAATCTCAGGACTATTCTAATAGGGTTTTTAAAGCACAAACAAATGTAGCATAAATTTAAGAATTGCAAACTCAGGTAAAATATGAAGAGTTGTTTTCTTAAATGATCTCATGGAACAATACTTAAAAAAAAATCAGAAGAAAGAGATTAAACTGGTAACTAAATCAGAGTAAGAAGTCAGGTCACATGGATCCCTGTTCTCAGGTTCAGTAAGGATGCTGCTGATCAGCCACTTGAATATATAACTGGAGCATCATAGGACTATTTAGGTTGGAAAAGGCCTTTAAGATAATTGAGCCCAACTGTTAAACCTTCATTGTCAACTCCTCCACCAAACCTTGTCCCTAGGTACCTCATCTACACTAACTAACTCCAGGGGTGGTGACTCAACCACTTCCCTGGGCAGCCTGTTCCAATGCTTTTTGGTGAGGAAAGTTTTCCAAATTTTTAATCCAAACCTCCACTGCTGCAACAGGAGGCCTTTTAAATTGTTTTATCTGTAGTTGCCTGGGAGAAGAGACCAACCCCCAGCTGGCTCCAGCCTCCTTTCAGGCAGCTCTGGGGAGTGCTAAGGTCACCCCTGAGCCTCCTTTTCTCCAGGCTAAACAATCCCAGGTCCCTCAGCCTCTCCTCACAAGACTTGTGCTCCAGACCCTTCCCCAGCTCCATTGCCCTTCCCTGGACATATTCCAGCATCTCCGTGTCTTTCCTGTAGTGAGAGGCCTGAAACTGAGCACCAGATTCAAGGTGTGGCCTAATCAGTACTGAGTACAGGGGGAAATCACTGCTCTGCTCCTGTGGCCACACTATTGCTGATCCAGGCCAGGATGCCATTGGCCTTCTTGGCCACCTGGGCACACACTTGGCCCTACCCTGGCTCATTTCAGCTGCTGCTCTCCAGCAATCCCTGGTCCTTTTCTGCTGGACAGTTTTCCAGCCATCTTCCCCCAGCCTGTTGTACTGTCTGAGGTTGTGATCCAAGGGGAGGACCCAGCACTCTGTCTTGTTGAACCTCATGCTGGTTTGGCCCATTGATCCAGCCTGTCCAGATCCCTCTGCAGAGCCTTCCTGCCTTCCAGCAGATCAACATTCCCACCCAGCCTGGTGTCATCTGTGAACTGACTGAGGGAATGCTCATCCAGATCATTGATAAAGATATCAAACAGGACTGGCCCCAGCACCCAGCCTTGGGGAACACCTCTGGTGATTGGCCCTCAGCTGGATTTAACTCCAGTCATCCCTGGGCCAGCCATCCAGTCAGTTTTTAACCCAGAAAACAGTGCACCCAATCAAGCCGTGAGCAGCCAGCTTCTCCAGAAGGGTGCTGTGGGAAATGGTGTCAAAGGTTTTGCTTAAGTGGATGTAGATGGCATCCACAGCCTTTCTTTCATCCTCTAAGTTGGTCACCTTGTCATAGAAGGACATCAGGCTGGTCTAGCAGGACCTGCCTTTCATAAGACCATGTTGGCTGGCCTGATCCCCTGGCTGTTCAGATATGCTTGTGATTATACTCACTCTCATGATTATATTAAACTCACAGAATGTGCAGTAAATGCTAACTCAGAGGAAACAACATGGCTGTAAATTATTCCAGGGAGAAAAGTTCTTTTTCCTGCTAAAAAAGGCAAGTCAAACTTGAGGGTGTTGCTTGTAATACCAGCCCCTAGGCCAAATCAGGCTCCATAGTAAATCTCCACTCAGAATTCATTAATGTCTCACAAATAAGAAGAAAAAAGCCTTCACAATGCATTTAAAATTCAATAGAAGGGCTTAGCGGCAGCAAGCCATTTAAAACCCTTGTTACTGCAGACGCTTTTGCTTATGTTACTCTTGTTTGTAGAAGCTTTTTGTGTTTGGTTTTGCATTTTTTCTATTTTTGTGCAGAAGCTGAGATCTGACCAGATTATTTTAGTGGTATATAATGCAACATTTAAAACCTGAACATTACATAGCAGGAGTGATGCCAAAGCTAATGTGTGTTTTCCACAATAAAAATATTTCATCTGTTTCACCTGCATGGCCTGTCATATTTTGGCTCTATATGCTGAGCTTTACCAGTTCCAGTGTGGTTTGAAAAATATATCTAATATAAAAAATGAAACCCGCAAACTATAGCACAGGGCGTGGCACAGCAGAACGATATAGTCCAAAACTGTCTCCCTAAAGAAGCTCAGCAGCTGTTGTGATAGAATTAATTTAAGCAGCAGAAAACACTATTTGAACTCAAACTAGAAGTTTCTTGGTGAGCTCATGCTTGAGCCCTAATTTCAAGTGAGTTGTGGCAGTTTGGACTCCTTCCATCAAGCTAGTGAAATCCCTTTTGTTCTGGTGATGTTCCATAAGTTTTCCTAGTCACTCATCTTTTATCTAGCAACCAGAGCAGGCCCTTTCCTACGTATGAGTCAGGAGTAAGCTGATCGTGGGGTGGAGTAGATCCATACTCCCTCTTCCTGTCACAAACACAGCATGTAATCCTTAATAATTAATGTTATACTGTCTCTCCAGGGAAAGGGGGAGAGGTTAGTTGCTAGTAAATATTCTTCAGGGCATATTAAGCTCTCATTTACTCCTATGCAATCCCACTGATTGCTAGGAGGAGCTCTGTCCATGAAGAATCACCAAGGTTGCTGTCCACCAAACTTCATCAGACCATTTTTGGCATGGCTTTTCAGCTCCAGCTATGTTTGAACCATTTGTCTAAGTACTACGAAATTGGCAAGACAAGATCTGCTGTCTGTTCATTTTTTTATTCTGAGGTCAAAAAAGCTGATTCAACTTTCTATGCCTCCTCTTTTTTCTTCTTTCCTTAAGAACAGTCCTTTTAGGAACAATTGGGCTTTTGTTGCTGCTGTTTACTCATTGCTTCAGAAGAGACCAGTGCTTGGTCTGACAATAAACATGTAGCTCAAGAGAAGTTCTTAAACCCTGATCTTAAGCCTGTCTGTCCAAGGTTGTTTTCTCAACAGCTCTTGCTACCTTGATTGAAGTAATTGCTACAAAACAAAGCAGACTTTTATTCTGAGAATACCTGCTTGATTAATTGACAGAGCTGAAATACCTTGAACAGAATAAATATGGTCTCTGTTAATTTACCTTGTCCCTAGCGTCTGTTTTCACTAGCCTTGTTATGGCCTTTGCCTACATTTTTCATTTAAATGAAAGATTATTTTTTCCCCTCTAGTCTGTAATCTAGGTTTATGCCAAGATGGGGGAGTATCTGGGAGACGGAGAGTTCTTTCCCTGTAACTGACTGAAAATAAAAGAGCATTGTCACTCAAGCACTGTGTAAATCATTAACCCTTAACTTTTGTGAGGAAAGCAGTTACATTTGGTAGCAAAGGAAAAGCAAACATTCCCCCCAGCCTTTTAGTTCTAGAAGCTTCAGTGTGAATACAAGAAAGAAATAAGAAGTTGAAGAGATACAGAGAGCAGATTATCCCAGAGGGAACTGAGAGAAAACCTAAGGAAAATGCTTTAGGAGGAAATAGGAGCAAAACATACCAGGGACCTTAGTGCTTTAATAAATGATTTTCCTGCATTTTGGCACATTATATGTAGCAACCAGCAAGAGAAACAGACTAAAAAAGTGCAGATAAATAGATTATCTCATATGGCACTGTGTATCTTACGTGCAAAAACTATCTGTAAATATTTAGATAATGTAAATTCAAATGTTTATGGACAGATTCTTTTTCTTGTACCTTGTGTGCATTGTGGCGATGAGGGACAGTAGCTAACTTTTGGATTATTCAGACAAAAGGTTGTTTCTTTACTTAAAAGGGAGTAAAATTGAAGTTAGTTCTGATACTAAGTTCTATTGATGCACTTATGTATCACCTTGTCAGGGTAAAGCATATTTGAAATCAGTGAAAATACAGACTGTTAATTTTGGGACAGTTCTGTACTCTAGTAAGGTGAATAAAAATAAAATCTCCTGGGCTCAAAGGAGTTTCTCTTTTCTAGGGAAAGCCTCAAAAGGGAGAAGGGTAGGTGACAGAGCTAAGCAGAACATCTTGCTAAATTATTCAGAAGCTACAACATATGTCTAGCTCTTGGTATGTGCTGTTTGGTATGATCTGCTGTTTCATGTGACTACTTGACTACTCATTTTCCAATATTTGGTTCATTTTTCATAAATCCTGTCAATGTTATTAAGCATCTGTAATTAGCAGTAAATATTATCATCTTTGAAGGTCTCCGTACTTATGAGTTCTCTGTGGAGCTGTTTTGGAGCTTAGCTGTTTGGCTGCTTGTCATAATGACATAAGAAAATAATGAGCAGAATTAATTTATGTCTTTATATTCTGGCCTCAGCGGAGTTAGACTAAAAGATGTTTTCGTTGGATGGGTTTCAGATAAGAATTCAGGATGGGCCCTTTGTTTGAACAACCATAGGAGCTCAGCACAATGGAACAATGATTTATTTAACTAAGGTAATAATTTGCATGTTTGAGAGATCACAGCTGCTAAAATTCTTCACTGTTTTGTGATACTTACCTATGTACGGAGGTACCATTAACATTGGAATTAAATTAAGGATGTTCAGATGTGTACACTTCTGGTTGCTGGTACACTTCTGGCTTTGTGCTTGAGTACAGTACTGCCCATCAGCTGGAGTGTAGTCAAGCTCCACTCCATCATGCATTCATTTTTTTCCATCAGCATGAAAATGTGAAGCAGAAGAAAGCCTTTTACATGTTTAAGTCCCTTCCCTGAATGCTTTCACATGGCACTATGGCCTTCAGGGTATGGAGAAAGCCGTGCATGCGAGCGTGCAGTTCAGTGTGAGAGGGCAGAGGAGCAGGAGAGATCCAGGGGATCTGGTTCATAAGGGCCCATACTCTGCCCTGACTTACATCTGTGCATCTTCCACTGACTTCAGTAGGCACTTCTTGCAGTTATCTCATCATGTGACTGCAGGTTTCAGGTGCAAAAATTCTGCATTCTTCTGGAGCCAAGTATCATTTACAAGATGCAAATAGAGGCACAAAACCAGCACAAGGAAGATGTCTCAGTCCATAAGATAAAAATTAATTTCCGTGACTCAGATAAACAGATTTTCCTCTTCTAGTAATTGGATAGAAAATTTCCATTGTGAAATTCCAATTTTGTCATGTGCTGCACAAGAAGTTTCTCTTATCCTTCATAGAAGGTTTATATTTCACTATTTTTTCTCTTCCTCGCCTCCCACAACATAGTCAAAATCCTGGAACAATACTTCCTCTCTGGTCCAGTGATAAATATCTCATTGTTGAAAAGCAGTGCTAACTCCTTTATGGTACCATTTTTCATGTTCTAGTATTCATCTGCCATCACGTTTTGTAACATGGGTGCACAGTTAGCATATTTTCCTACTGTGTTTTTTTCTTTAAAAAGCCCATACTTACCAGAATTTCAGTCCATGCTGAAGGTTCACCTACAATCTTGAAGTAGATGGAGAGTGTAAGACTTTGAAAAGTGGAAAAGGTTCCAAGAAACCAAACTAAGGTTAGCCCAAAATAAAATCATCAAGTACTTCTGTTTACTGATCCATTTCAGTTCCACCCAATTATTTACTAGTGAGCAAGACTCCAAGGTTTTCTTTTGAATTAGTTTCAGCTGTCCATATTTCACAGTTTCTGAGGAGTACATAATTAACCTGTAGTGAATAATAGGTCAGAACAATTTTTATATTTATGCTTGGAATGCAAGTGAAACTAGTTGTAATCATCAGTTGCAAAGTTTGGATCCCAAGTTCCTTGGGGTTTTGGCCCATTTCCACCAGTGATTTCATGGCTTTGGGGCCCATGTGCATGAAAAGTGCAGACACTGTCTCATCTTTCTTGTAATTCCTGAAGTTGTGCACATTATCCCTTGGCTAATCCTTGTGTATCTCTGATACTTGCATGGATAAGTCTTCAAGAAGAAGGCAAGCTTCACACTTGAGCTGTCAGAATGTGCACTGGTATTCTTATTTCACTGTCAGCAGCACATTTTGTTGTGACCACTGCTGTGAAATATTTTTAAAATTGCAGCATAAAGATTACAACACTTGGAGGGGTTTTCCCCCTTAAAAAAACCAGAGTATTCTCTAATGCATTTTCAAGTGGTGCTATTTTATTAACTATCAAGTGTATTGGAAACAAATGCAATTTCAATTTGAAAGGGAAAATGGTAGAAATATTTGCATCAAAATGACTGGATTCTTATGACAAGTCTAATAACTTTCTGTTGAAAAACTTTACAAAGGCAACAAGTAGTACAATATTAAAAAAAAGTTTTGATTCATTGGGAATGGCTCAGTACTGGGAACACTGAAACTTTATATATCTTTTCAGACCTGTTTGAGGTCTGTGAACCTCAGTCTACTGATGCAGAGGAAGATTTTCTAAAATCTTGTCTTAATCTGGCATAAGACCAGATCTCAAAAAGTGTAATTTTCCAGATAATAAAAATTTTGTTCTTTATCTATTTCTCATATTTACATAGCCTTACCTTTTAGGGGAAATGTTTGATTCATAGTAGTATTTTTAATACTTTTTTCTAATACATTTTAATATCTTGTATATTAAAAGGGAGTCTATTGCTAACAATTTCTCAGCTATTAAGAAAATTAGAGGCATGACTTTTGCAGTCCTGCACCCATGTGTGTATCACTTTCTATTGGGTTTGCACAGCCTGCTTTTGGTAGCAGGGGAGGAGAAGGGGTGGCTTCTGTGAGAAGCTGCTGGAAGCTTCCATCATGTCCCCCAGAGCCAGTCCCTGGCAGCTCCAAAGACAGATGTGCTGCAGGCCAAAGCTGGGACAATCAAGAATGGTGGTAATGCCTCTGTGATAACAAATTAAAGGAAAAAGAAAAAAAAAAAAAAAAGAAAACAAACTTCTTGCACAGATAACACTGTGGCCAAAGAAGAGTGGGGGGAGAACATGTGAGAAGAACAACTCTGCTGACACCCAGGTCCAGTGGAGAAGGAGAGGGAGGAGGTGGTCCAGGCACTGGAGCCAAGATTCCTCCACAGCCAGTGTTGATGACCATGGTGAGGCCCTGCAGCCATGGGGACCCATTGGGGTGCAGAAATCCACCTGCAGCCCATGGAGGAGCCCCAAGCCAGAGCGGGTGGATGCTTGAGAGGAGGCTGGGAGACCCATGGAGAGAGGGGCCCTGTTCCCATGCTGAGGCAGCCTGTCCTTGGAGGACTGCACCCTGTGTAAGAGGGACCCACACTGCAGCACTTGGAGAGGCACAGTTGCCCGTGGGAGGGACTCATGCTACAGCAGTTTTGGGAGGACTGTGTGCCCGTGGGAGGGACTCACATTGCAGCAGTTTTGGCAGGAGTGCTGCTGGTGGGATGGAGCCACACTGGAGAAGTTCACAGAGAACTGTCCCCTGTGGGAGGGACGTCGTGGTGAAGCAGGGGAAGGTCTCCTCTCCCTGAGCAGTGGGGTAGGAGGAAAGGGTGGCAGGAAGGTGTTCTTAGGGACTTCTCATTATCCTGCTCTTTGTTAGTAATAAATTTAACTGATATCCCCAAGTTGAGCCGGTTTTTCCCATGATGGTATTTGATGAACGATTTCTCCCAGTCTGTATTTCAACCACGAGCCCTTCGCTAAATTTCCTCTGCCCTGTCCAGCTGCAGAGGGGAGTGAGTGAGCAGTTTTGGTGGGTGCCTGGCATCCAGCCAGCATCAACTACACACTTCCTCAAATATAAACCAGAGCTAGTTAAAAAACTTTTTCCTCTAAGCACTGCCAATTCAATGAAACCAAAGGTTTTCTTGGGAAATGCATAGTTCTCTAATTAATTTTCAGTGGCAATTGTTCAAGTCTCATTATAACCAGGTTAAAAGTATTCTCTTGACATCAGAATTCTGATTATATTAAAATAAAATGTTAATGTTGAAATTAAATGTTTTTAAAAGATTGAGTAAAATGTTATTGAATGCTTTCTTTTCCAAATTAATCCTAATTTTTAAACTATTCTTCTCAGTTGGAATTAAATAAGGTATTAAAATCTACATTTTCCTGCTAATAAAAACTTTGTTCTTCAGCTGTCTCTTCTACTTAAGTAAACAGCCATGGTTTTTGGGGAAACTGAATTTTCTAGCTCCATATCAGTTGTTTAGTCCTTGAAACATTTGGGATGATATGTCCAGTGAATTCATTCTGATTGTATCTCTACCATTTAAGAAATAACTGCAAAAAATACTGTGATGGCTACACCTTTAGAAGGACACACCACTGCCATTTCAGAGACTTCTTTGGAGCAGTAAATATGCAGTGTTTATAAAATGTGGGAGGTGGTGGAATATGCGTCAGATTCCCCAGTTATATATGGTGGAAGTAATCCAGACTTTCCTTTTTGGCATCTTGTGCTATAACTTCTACTTGATTTTCACTTTTTATTCTAGTGCCAACAATATGCCTAAGCAAGTAGAAGTCCGGATGCATGAAAGTCATTTAAATCCAGTGGAGCACAGATCCAGGAACATATGTGTGCAGTTCTGCCAGTCCCTCCACAGGAATCTGCTCCTGACTCTTACTGTGTTTGGTAAGCTACATCTGCTGCTCTGGACACTCTGTGTGTATCTGCATTTGTTCCTGTGGCACCACAGCCCCTGTCTGTGACCTTCAGCCGTTCCAGCTGTAGATAGGATGCCTATGGGCACTGCTTGTGTAGTTCAGGTGAGCACAGTATTCCTGACACAACACAGAGCAAATCCACACCACTGAGGTATCTGCTTTGGAAAGGAATATGATTCAAACCCCCAGGTCAGTGTCATCCAGCAGAACTGAATGCACTACTCTTTTATTCTCTCAGTGATTTGGAAAAAAAAAAAAAAAAAGACAAAAACTTTTCAAAATTTTATCTCTCAGTTTACACTTCACTGGTTTTAAGGTTTGTCTTTCCTCTCTGTAGCTGTAAGCCAGTGCTCCATGATCTCATCTTGAATATTGCCTCTGGCTTTAGCAGCTTCCATATACGGAACAGTTTGACATTTTATTGTGGTTCACTGGCTCTTTGCCTGTTTCTTTTTCACTGAAAGCCCAACAGCCATATGCAGCAAATTTGTAGACATACTCTTGTTATTGTTTGAAAAAACAGCTGCAACTGGTCTTGAGCTGCAAATTTCATCTCTATATTTTCAGCCTGCAAAACCACTTATTGCTGAAGTGTTTGCCTTGAATCACCTTTCAAAGGTGTACCTGATGCTATCCAAGAAAAAAGTTTTAAATACACATATATTTTTTCATTTTATCAAAGACATAGTCATAGTTGCTGCAAATGGCAACATGAGCCTTGCTATCTGGTTTTGTTACACTTGGGCTTGGGACCAGGAAAAAAAGGCATACTGGATGTAAACATAAAATACCTGTCCACAAAGATCATGTTATGAAAGTAGACATGGCTTTTTTCCCCCCTAATCTATGCTTTAATAGCTTCAATCCTGAGCAGGAGGTTTAAGTTTTATCACTTTATCCACATAAATGATGAGGGGTTTGTTTGTGTTTTGAGAACATCAGCACCAGGAGAAGAATGCAGAGCATCAAAAAAAGGAGTAAGACATGAGCCCTAAGAATCAAGTTTTCTTCAAAGATATGTGCATTATTCCACATCACACAGTTCCTTCCAACACCCACCTGCTCCTTTTTTTGTTCTTCCTCCAGGTGTCATCCTGGGTGCAGTGTGTGGGGGTCTTCTTCGCCTAGCAACACCTATTGACCCTGACATCATCATGTTAATAGCCTTCCCAGGAGACATCCTTATGCGGATGCTAAAAATGCTGATCCTCCCTTTAATTATCTCCAGTTTAATCACAGGTAAGATCTATTAGCCATAAATACTTTAAGATGCTTTCTACAGGTATCACCTGTTTGGTTCTTGTGATGTAGGAAGAATAATGGTGGGATCCTGTCAGCATTTTGCAGTTGCAGTGAGTATTTCAGAGTAAATTTCTGAATAACTTGGTTGGCTTCAGTATGGATATGCTCCAGTGCATTTATTTCCAAGCACATGCACACATGCTACTATGAGAAATTTCTTAATAGGCTGTTTTATCTAATTTCTGGATTGGATCTTGCAAATAAAATGGCCTGACACTAGTGAGCCAAGCCTTCTAGTGAGCCTAGCCTTCGTGAGGATATGGTGTCAGACCGTGACCAGTTTGCAAAAGTCAAGGGCAAAAGATGGTAGAGATCTTCTCTATTTTTCAGTGCTTCCTCTGCAGTTAGGTGGAGTTTTAAATGCTTCTCTTCAAATTATTAGCAGTAGACACTTCACATAGACACTCCTTCTAGTAAGAACTAGAGGGAGAAGCATCAGTAATC
This sequence comes from Euphonia xanthogaster, assembly GCA_034509185.1. Classification (NCBI taxonomy): domain Eukaryota; kingdom Metazoa; phylum Chordata; class Aves; order Passeriformes; family Fringillidae; genus Euphonia; species Euphonia xanthogaster. Next base: position 18,452,688 of record JAYDZK010000268.1, on the reverse strand, counting down.
TGTCTCATGGTGAGAATATCACAGGCGTGAAAGTCGGCACCCAGAGGTAGTCGTTAAATGTTGAAAATTATAAAGGATTTTATTTTATAATTATTTAATTGGATATTGAGTGTCAGTATATTTGCTTGCATCTTAAACGCCTGCAGGGCTGTCTGGATTAGATGCTAAAGCAAGTGGCCGCCTGGGAACAAGAGCCATGGTCTACTACATGTCCACCACCATTATTGCTGCTGTGCTGGGTGTGATTCTGGTTTTAGCCATCCATCCAGGGAATCCAAAACTCAAGAAACAGCTTGGGCAAGGGAAGAAGAATGATGAAGTATCTAGTCTGGATGCCTTCCTGGATTTGATCCGAAACTTGTTCCCTGAAAATCTGGTTCAAGCATGCTTTCAGCAGGTAAGTCTTTCTGCTCCTTGGTAATATTCTTTACATCTTGTCAGGGTTGTCTGCAGAGTTAATGTCATAGTTTAGGTTAATCAGAGAAATGATGTAAAGAGGAATACAGGTCTAAAGTCTTGAGCAGGTAAATGAAACAACATTATTTATAGCTGTTTTTGTTTATGTTGTAGTTGTTATTTAAATTCATGAGGGTGTTTTTAATGAAGTTCATTTAAATTCTGTTATTAAGTAATCTTTTATTTTCTCCACGCTTTTCATACAGTATCTATGGCCATGAATGCTGGCTTGGTCTTTCACAGGTTGAATTTTAACTTGGCTGTTAATTACAGAGATGATGGTTCTGCAATGCCCTGTTTGGAATATATGGATGATCATCATTCCAGCTCATTGCCAAAAATGTACCCCAAAACCCAACCTCTCATAACCTCTGTTGCTGTGTTAGAGTCCAGATGAAGTGGGGATAATAGATCCAAAAGGCTGATGCACCTACAGGTGGCTCCATCTCACCAGCTTTGGAGCATGCTGGGAAGGAAGGATGCTTGCACAGTGTGTTGCTTGCCCTGTAGGGAGTTAATTTGGTCTGAAAGCTTTGCACCAGTGCTTAATCAAAATGCCTTGACTTTAAGAGGCAAAATGTGCTTAAGCATATTTCTTGTATGTAAGCTCCTTTTCCCTCCAACTGAATTGTTTGAAAGTAATGCAGACAGGGTTTTTTGGGGGGTTGGGTTGGTTTTGGGTTTTTTTGATGTAACAGGATTTGTTGCTAAACCTGTTCTGAAGTGTTCTTGTGTGAAATGGCGTGATAGCTGTTGCTGTGGTTGTAACCAAAGAAAAAAGTAACAAGAAGGGGGAGAAGGGAAAAGAGGCCATGGGAGAGTGGAAGAACGGAGGGTGACCTAAACTGCCAAAAGGGTTTGGATTGCTTCATCTCTTACATGGACTTCCACATAAAAACATATAATCCTTGGGGATTTAGAGAGAGAACATTCTCAATATTTTCAAATCATCACAGGAATGTCAGTCATGTGGTCAAACTGTTGGTGGCTAAACATCACATGTAATGTGAAATGTATTTTTGCAAAATTGAGTGAGGGAAAGCAGGGTGCTTATGGTTTTTTCTTGCTCTCCCTCATTCGAACTGTGGAAGAGAGGAAAATTCAGTTTCTTGTCAGTTGAAAGTGGTCAAATATCTTGACAGAGAAGCAAAAAAAAAAAGCAGAAAAAAGAACTAAGCTACCAGTGTCAGATAGGTTTTATAAAAATATTAGTATTATTTTTTCAGTGTCTGTAATACCAATGTTCAGGTTATTTCACTAGTTATGAATCACTAATTTCACTGATTATTTTTAAATTTAGTAAAAAAAAAACAAAAAACAAAGAAGAGCTTTTTGGCTTTTCAGTGTTTGATTTTAGCAGATTCCAGACTAATTTCTACTGAAAGCCTCTTCCACAAAGCTGCATTTCATTTGTGAAGTGTGACTAGATGGAACTTTTGCTTCTGATAGCCCTTAACTCTTCTGTAAGGAGTTAGGCTTTACTTTTCTCTCTCTTTAAGAGGAAGATAACCCGCTTTAATGGTGTCAGCATATATTTTCTTTCCTACATCCATACAATCTCTCTCCATAGACACTCAGAGTTTCCAGGTAGCCTTAGGTGGAAGAAATATTTTGCAGTAATCCTGCGAAGAGTGGTTCTGAAGGGTGCACAGCAATAGTGCTGAACAGTGTGTGGGGAGGTTTTTGTGCCTTCCAATGCAACCAGGCAAAAGCCAGTGAAAAGGTTCATGTGCAGCTTCAGAACTGTTCATTTGCAAACTGGACTGTGGCTATCATGAAATTTCAATGTCTCCTGAATTTTCACATGGTCCACAAGAAAGTTTGAATTTATAATGAAAATTGCTAATTGCTAATGAAAATAGCAGAAAAACTATCTGTGAATATAACTACGACATTTAAATGTTTTTTTTTAGTCTCAAATGTGGTCAGAATCTAAGCTTTATGTCAGACTCAGCATTTTTAGAGTTTGTGACCTTGAGCAAAGGACTGCTGAGGACCTTTAACTTAAGTGACTGTAGTGGAATTTGTGAGTGTGAAGAGTCTAATATTTTAAGTTTAATTTCCATTGCTCAGTTCTTGCATTCTGAATATCTCACATTAAAAAGTACTCTGTTGACAAAATCCCTCAGATAAAATTTAACTCTGAAAAAAAAGTAGGCATGCAAGAATGCTAGGTGGCTTCAGGACAACGGAAGAGTTTCTCATGCAAAGACATGTTGGTTTTCTGTCTATATCCCCCTCTACAGATTTAGGCAGCAGGTTTCAGAAGGAGAGATGTAAGGTATTTTAAAACCATAAGGCTTTACACCATATGGATCAAATCTGGATCCTCATCCATAGTACTACAATGTCCATGTCAACAAGAAAGAGGGGGAAATGTTCTTTGAAAAGCTAATGCACAGTTTCTGTTACCCTGCTAAGTGTTTCTAGGAGCAAGGGGAGTAGGGAGCAGGTGGGAAAACCTGGCAAGCCAGTCATAGCTTTCAAACCATTTTGCCTGTCCCCGGACCATGAAGAGGCGGAAAAAGGGTCAAGGTGTGAGTGGAAGGAAAACATCCCTTCTAAATGCAGCAAATCACAGATCTCTCTTTTTCCACTCCCTCCTCCCTTTTTCCCTGTTTAGCTGTAACCTCAAGCTCTCTTCTCCTCCTACCACTCCTTCCCAGCTTTTCCTTTACCCTGACTTTCATGTGCCGGGAGGGGGGTGGTTAGATTTGTATCTGGCAGCATTGGTAATTTTTCTATCTATCCCCCACAATCTTTTAATTAGAGAGCTCAGGGCACTGTGTATATTCCATTTTGAGCTCTTGCAGTCAAGAGCTCAAAAGTTGTAAGAGAAGTGTTGGAAATGTCCTGAATTTTTGATTCAAGTTAACCATTAAACTGGGATGACTTGAGATGGTCAGACCATCCTGAATAACAAGCCTCACTGCAGAGCTGCTGCCATGACTGATTTTAGAGGCACCTGGCTTTTGGTGCTAAACAAACGATATCAGCCTTTGACACACAGTCTGGGAAGCACCCTTTGTGAACTGCCTGGCCAAAGGGACTAACTATCTGTAAAATGTCTCATTGTAGTGATAAAAAACATGCATTTGCCATACTTTTCACACTAGAGTCATGAGGAAGACACTCAGTACTTTGTAGCACTTGAAACTGTTGAAAAATAAACTTAGTTTTAGAAGAAGGGTTAAGAGGCTGTGGAATGCATATCTATTCCTTTAAAAATACAGTTCCCTGTAATTTCAAGTGAAGACTTTTTATTATTAATTTCTTGTCTACCATATGGATGCATTCAGTTTATTTCCATTCTCATCCTCCCTTTTTATTGCCTTCAGATCCAAACTGTCACCAAGAAAGTGCTGGTGCCACTGCCTGTTGAAGAGCCACCCAATGTCACTGATTCTGCTATTGCTATGGTGAATGAGACAGCAGCACCTGAAGCCCAGATGGTTATTAAGAAGGGACTTGAATTTAAGGATGGCATGAATGTCCTGGGTAAGAAAATATTCTACCTATCAAAAATGCACATGATATGTATGTCACAGCTTTTTGCTGTGGCTAGGTAGTCAGTGTTGTCTGATCTGGTCTTCAGTGCATGTTTAGTCTCTCTAGATAATCATCAAATGTTATCACCTTATGGCTGTCCATTGGTCTCTGAGATATCACAGAAACCAGCAAGTGAATTGTTCTGGATTGGCAGCTTTGTGGGTATGGATTGGAGGAGTACAGCGGCAAAGCATGTAGGAGCTACCCAAAATATCCTTTCATCCTAGAAGAAGCTGACCTAGGCTAATACTAATGCATATTGGCAAAACAATATGGGGGAGAGCTTCAAGAGCCAGTGCCTCACACACTCCCTGATGGATCCAAGTTGTTTCCAGTAGGTGTCTTGGGTGTGCTGAACTAATTTGGCTTGAGGCAGAGCCCGAAGTGAGAGGTGGAGTGTGAACCACACCACCCAAGAAAAATCCCAGAAAGGCTTGACACATTTCTGAGTCACAACTCCCTCCTTCCTTCATCTTGGCTGCTGACCTTTACCAGCTGCAATTGCCATCATGCCATCTTGTTTGGACAAGCCGGCAAGTGGAGGTGGTAGGAAAACTTTGCCTATCTCCCACCCTCTCCTGAAGCAACTGTTCAGTCTGGGATGGGGCACACAAGAAACAAACAGCTTCCACACCACTTCTATTTTCTCTTCTGTGTCTAGAGTCCCTGTTTTTTCATCTGAGAGAGGAGTGCTCCTCCTTCAACTCCTTCCTTTCTGTATGTGGGTGAAGTCAGTCACAGATTAGCTCTCAATTTGTAGCCTCACACCTACACTTGAAGATGCTCTGTGACAGCACATCCACAAGGCTGAGGCTGACACCTCTCTGTCTATAGGTGTCCTCAAAGTGGGACAGTATGTTGGGGTACCTAATCCCCTGCTTTCTCTCACCACTAGGCCATAATCTTTGAAGGGCAAATGGCCTCTTACAGCTGCTGAACAGCTCTTGCTGGCACAGTGCTGTCTGCAGACCTTCCTGAGGTGTTGGTGAGTTGGTTGGCTGCTTTGCTTAGATACAGGGGAGATGATAGCATCTATAAGCTGGTCTTGTTTTTCTGTGAAGCAGCGTGCTCTACAAGAGCCCTGTATCCTGCCTGCTTTCATGACTCTCCTTCCATTCAGCATCTGTGGGCAGAGGAGCCACTTTCAGAGCTGCAAGTTGGCATTTTGCACCAGGCATGAGGCAGCAGCTCATTGCCAATGCTGTTTACCCTCACTTGTTTTTTTTTCTCTCCCGGAATTCTGCTTATGCATTAAATTGAAACAGTTGTTCTGAGTGAGAGATGCATTACATTTAATGCTGGGCTTGTTTTGTGTAGGCTTTGTCATGGATAAGAAAGGATCTAGAAGGCTGAATACAATTCCTACAGAAAAGAAATAGACAGTTTAGCTTGGGAATTTTCTGTGGTGTTTTTACCAATGACTCTCAAATGTTCTTGAGTTTTCTGGGTTGGTTTGTTGTGGGTTTGATTTTGAATGAAGAAATAAAATGTTATGGGAATTGCCATCCAGTTTGGATAATCTGTACAAGCCAGGCAAATTCCTGCAAATAGAAACCAATCTGACTCTCATGATTAACATAACAGCTCATTTGGAATTAATGAACAAAACTACCTATTAACATTTTCTAATGCAGATTCTGAATTCCAGGAAGTAACTTGGTCTTTGAAAAGCTTTTCATCATTTCTCTACGCTCTGCAGCACACAAACATATGCTTCACTTCCCTATTCAACTGACTCAACAAAGATAGCTTGGTTCTAAAGAATGACTTTGTATACAGGAAACTGGATTAAAAAAAAGAAGAAAAAAAATCTGGTTGCTAAACCCAGTGTGAGGATATGGGGCAGCCTGTCTTTTCCCAGGGTATCGGCAGCTCATATTCCCTTATCTTGAATGTTTTTGTGTCCCAATAGGTTTTTTTCCATAGGAATTTCCCAGATTAGTTTACATATTTATTAAATACTGGTCTCATATCATGACTGAAAATTTAGCCTCAAAGAATGGCTGGAGATTCAAACCATCTGTCAGTATCAGTTAATAATCTAACTCTGGACACTGAAAATTTCTGGATGGAGGAGGTTAGCCTTAAAGAAACAGCTCCAAAGTAATCCATGACGATGCATCTGTTGTTTTTTCACACTGATAGTCCAATACTCCAGATGAATCTTCATTTAGGAGCCAAATGTTACCCATTTTGAATGCTACAATTGTGTATCCACTGGTAGCCTTTTCGGTGAGGTTAAGCTGCTTATTGGGAGTTCTGTGGTTAAGTGCAATACTCACCTTTTCCTCCCGCCTCTACCTTCTTCCTTTAGCAGGGATACTCCTGCCCTACAAAAGTTCTGGGGCTACTTTGCCTTTCCCCACACTCCAGGACTGATTGGTCTGTCAAGGCACTTTTGTAAAGCCTGAGAAAATTCTTCTTGGTTTCTAGCAACTGTTTTAACAACAGAGTTACAGTGCAGCACTGTGTTACCTTTCCGATTTGCCAGGGCTCATGAAGTATCTAACAGCTGCATGGCACTGAGAAGATTACTGTATATGTATTTTTTGATGATCAGATCAATACAAGAAAATAACCCAACAAAACTTTAATTGGGCTGTGAAATTGGAATTTAGTAAAACATTGAAGAGTTAAAGATTTTCTGGATTTGATTATGGTAGTTGGGCATGAGTGCATATTAAAAAGTCCAAAGACGTGTGTAATACCCTATAGTTCTGATATCCTGAGCAATGAGCTCTAGGATGGCCCTGCTTGAGCAGGGAGGTTGGACCAGATGACCCACTGTGGTCCCTTCCAAGTTTACCTAAACTGTGATTCTATGCTTCTGTGAAATCTGGATTTGCAGGTAGCATCAAGACATTAACAAAGTGCAAAAACTTCCTAAGAGCTTTCTTTTTTGTCTTGCAATTTTTCCCAACAGGTTTGATAGGATTCTTTATTGCTTTTGGCATTGCTATGGGAAAAATGGGAGAACAGGCCAAGATGATGGTGGATTTCTTCAACATCCTGAATGAGATTGTAATGAAGTTAGTAACCATGATCATGTGGTAAGTTTGTAGTTCTAACTCACAGAACAAAAAAAGTAATTTTTAAAAAGCCCTTATAAAACCTTGATATAGTGATGCCAGTTTGTTAGTAAACAGTGTAATTAAATCGTTGACTCTCTAAAGCCTTGAAAGGTATATTAGAACCACAGCAGCATTATTTCTGATTGGTGAGGATTAATTAGGACTCAGTTTGTAACACTTCCGAAGAGATTCTGTTCTTTGTGTGCTGAAATACAACACATGCATGTACCAGCAAAGGCCTTCAAATGCCACATTGACCATGGAAGTTCAGTATAGAGAACACCTAAGCAAGCAAGAGTGGCCCACACAAGAGCATCCCAATCTTCCTGGGAGGTTAGCATAATCACAGGGTATTACCTAGGAGGTATAATTACAAAAAAAGCCTGTAGACACACTTTATTCATGGTCTTCTTTAGTAAAAATACTTTAGCATCAAATAAAATTCCAGTAGTTTTCAGTGATGTGCAGTCCTTTCACTCATAGTTTCTGCAGAATGTCTTACAACCTTGCTGCAATGGGGTCACTGGAAGATATATGCCCTCTCTTTGAAGTATACCCATTTCTAATAATGGGGCCTGACTTGCTTTTAAGAAAGTCATAACCCCCATAGCCCTCCAGGAGCTTGAATTTACTCCTATGTAGCATGATTTGGTAGACCCAGGACAGAATACCCTGCCTACAGCATAAACATTTTCTAGTAGTCAGTGTTGCAACAGCAGGAAATCTTTCAAGTTTCAAGAAATTCACTGTAAATATTTATTTTTATTGATGTGATTTTTATTTCTCTTCTCATGAAAAAAGGAAATTGATGTTGGGAATTCCTTTTGTTCATCTCTGCTTAGGGTTTTTAAAGATTTCTTGAGGCCTGAAGCAAGGGGGTTTTAGTGTGTGTTTGTAAAGACAAAAGCACTTCCTTATGCAGAGTTACATTCTGTTTGGTTTATGATTGCTCAGCACAGACATCTGCAACTCTCATGGCACCTAGAGACTCTCAGGAGCATGGCATTGCTAACAAGCATAAAACAAAACAGACATCTGGCTCTGACAACATGTAACTCTCTGTAAGAGCTGCATTTTGTCAAGTTCATTGAAACGTGGCATTTTATGATAGCTGGTATAACAGCTGGCCTTGCATTTGATGTGACTGAAGGCTTCCAGGGCTTGGGCACATCACTTGAGAAACCATGAGAGATTCTAACAAAAACCAGGAAGAACTTTTATTCTGAAAATAAGTTTCCTTTGTATTGTTCTAATGATTGAGGAGACAAAACCCCTACCCTAAGTGACAAAAGTACATAATTAGTGAAGAATCCATAAATTAAAAAGCATTTGTCTGAATTATTGAAAGAACATAGTGGAAACATTTTCAGCCTTCAAGATATAAACAGTTCATTTCAACAAATAGTTAAGCTGAAGTAAATAATGCAACCTCCTGAAACCAGATAAACAATGGGTTGTAAAAGTTACGTTTTAAGAACGAATCTGCACCATTCTTTATAATGATATGAGCCTGTGTAACATTATTGTATTCTTGTCCAATGTTATCTTAGGATTGAGAGCTATTCAGGAAAGGCATGTTCCATTTGATAGGATGGAAAATTAAGTAGATGGGGAATTTGCTGGAGATGGCCATTGTTTTTTAAAAATATGTGAAAACTATCCCTTGAATTTCCATCAATTCTTGATGTACACCTCAGTAATGAGCCTGAGAGCTCCCTGCTCTTCTCCAGTCTGTGTTTTGTTCAGCACAGTTTCTATGACTGCACTGCCAAGACAAGTTCTGTCTATGCTTGTTTTCTTTCTCCAGGTATTCCCCGTTGGGTATTGCTTGCCTCATCTGTGGAAAAATCATTGCAATCAAGGATCTAGAAGTAGTTGCTCGACAACTTGGCATGTACATGGTCACTGTGATTGTGGGTCTTGTCATCCATGGAGGGATCTTCCTGCCTCTGCTCTACTTTGTGATAACAAGGAAAAGCCCATTTTCATTCCTTGCTGGGATCTTCCAGGCGTGGATCACAGCACTAGGCACAGCTTCCAGGTACACCTGAGAAATATCAGTGTGCTTTATTTTTTAGCAGATTATTACCTGCTGTTTAGACATGGTACATCTGCTGTTCTAACCTTCACTGCAAAATCATTCTATGCTATTGAATGAAAACTATTTTTAATGCAGCCATGTTCAAATAAATCAAAATACCACTTGACTTCAGGATTCTCTGGAGAGGCTGTAACTCTGCAGAACCTGCAGACATCTGGAGACCTACTTTTTTGTTTTCTTTTCTTTCTTCTTTTTGTTTTCTTTTCTGCCATTTGCCTAATCGCTTGTGCAAATTGTGTTAATTCCGTTCTTGTTTCCTCAAGTAGGAAAAGTGATAATTCTATTTATTTTGAGAGCATGTTAAGACCAGTCTCATTGCATTCAAGAAAGAAAAACCAAACATTTCCAGGTTTCACAAATTAAAGGAAAAAAACCTCTGTATTTTAATCATTTTTGGCAAAATAATTGGACTTCAGTGAAAAGCTGAGCATTTTAGACTTGGCATTGCACAGAACAGACTCAGAAAAGTCTGTAAGTAATACAGCTCTCAGTAATATATTTTTAAAAATCAAAAATTGGTGTCTTGCATTGGGGCTGTCAGTAGATGTTGAGTTGAAAATGTTTTTCAGTTAAATACCATATTTAGAAGTGTTTGCCTTCAATCAGCGGGGTTTTTTTCTGTAGAAAATGTAATCTTCCATTTTAATTAAAAAGGTGAAAACAAAAAACCATACTTCAAAATGGACCACCAGAAAACTGAGCATTCTTGATTTGAAGAATGCCTTGAAAGAACTGCAATTGAGCTGTCTCTTTGGGTCAACCCAAACCACTCTGCTGAACAGCTTCTCCCTTGATGAACAAGAGTCTCTGGGGGACCTCACTGATGTGCATAAATATCTGATGAGACATGCTGAGAAGATGAAGTGATGCCCGTATTCAGTGACTGGAAGAGAGGGAGTGAGCACAAAGTGAAGCTCAGGAAGTTCCATCTGAACACAAGGAAACTTTTTGCTGGGATTTACTGTGACAGTGCATGAATGCTGGCACAGGTTACCCAGAGGAGTTGAGGAGTCTCCATCCCTGAAGATTCACTAAACCTGGCCACAGTCCTGGGAAATGTGGGAAACCTGCCCTAGCTGCCCATGCCCTGAGCAAGGTGGTTGAGATGGGTGACCTCCAGAAATACATTCCAACCTCAGTAATTCTGTGCTCTGTGATAAACAGTGTTGGATTATAGGAGATCTGGTCTGGCCAAGAGTTTTCATAAATGACAATTTACCTGAGGCTTTTGTTCATTGAATTGTTTGAGTTTCCACTTCAGCAGTATTTTTAGATGAAGGTGTTTTATTTTGAGCAAGTGAATGTAACGACCTGAAACATTCCCACAAAGGCACTGTGTGCCTGTGCAAAGAGCTGTTCTCTTCCACCCATCTTTTGCATCTTTTCCTATCCTCCTACTGTGTTTCACATCCTTTCTTCCTGTCCTCCAGTATCTAGGAACAACTTGGATTGTATTTTTTTGCCTGGCTTTTTCAGTCCTTAGCACCATACCAATTTCTCTATTTAGAGTGAATTCACAATCAAAGAAATTAAAATTTGTCCCTACACTCAGAGGTCTGTGTATCACACTCACAGGTCTGTATATCAGTGTTACAGTCTGGTTCTTAAAACTATTAGAAATGCCTCTGCCTGAAAAGGTGCTAATGAGACTATTTGCCAAAGTCAATAGTATGGGTTTTATTTAATAGTGAATATGAGAGGGGGAGAGAGAGAGAGAGAGAGAGAAGGGAAGGAAGAGAGAGAAATAGAAATGAAACAGAGTGACAGATTAAAGAAAATATCACCACTCTGTGGATCCCACCAGCATCCCGTTGACCTGTCTATCAGGTCTTCTTGGTGGTGATGGTCCCCCAAAAAACACAGAATCCAATGGATTACTATACATTCAGGCCAGGTGGGAATGCCCAGGTACTTGCCCCAGGGTGGGAGGCAGTCTGACAGTCTCTTGCAGCAGACTCTGGGTCTGTTGCATCATGTGCAATGCTGTGGTGCAAGGCCTCAGCAATGAGTCTGAAAAATTCACCCAGGCACTCTCAAGCTCTCATCCTACATCAAGCCATGTTCATGTCTTGGCTTCAGTCCCACTTCCAGCTAAATGTAGGCCTAATTTAAAAATTGTCTAAAAAAGGCTTAAATCACAGCAGAAAGTGGAACTAGAAAATATAAACAATGGTATTAGAATTTCTGATTTTGCTCCCTTATGTGTATGTGTTATATTGATTTTAATTATGTCTTCTTTGTGTTTTTTGCTTTCTCTCCCTAGTGCTGGAACATTACCCGTCACATTCCGGTGTCTTGAAGAAAATCTCGGCATTGATAAGCGTGTAACAAGGTTTGTTCTTCCTGTTGGAGCAACTATCAACATGGATGGAACTGCCCTTTATGAAGCTGTGGCTGCCATCTTCATAGCACAGATGAATGGAATTGACCTGGATGGAGGCCAGATAGTTACTGTGAGGTCAGTTCAAAAGAGTCCTTTGTTTCTACAGCCTGTAAAATGTGAATGCTTTGGGTTGGATGTCTTCTCAGTCGCTGAGTCGTCTCAGTTGGATTCAGTGTGAAATCCATGGATTTCTAATAATGATAAGCAAATGAATGTTTTATATATGGCTCCTGGTTCTCTGGTGGTGTGTTCTCTATATTTGCAGCTGTAATGCACGCTGGTGGTGGTTTTGTCAACTTCTACAGTTGACAATTGTCATGGTTTAACCCTGGCTGGATGCCAAACCCCACACAGCCACTCACTGACTCCCTCACCAGCAGGATCAGGGACAGAATCACAAGGATAAAAGAAAACTCATGGGCTGGGATAGCAATAGTTCAATAGGGAAAGCAGAAAAAGTGCCCACAAGCAAAGAAAACCAAGGAATTAATCCACTACCTCCCACAGGTGAGCAGGTGCTCAGCCACCTCAGGAGAGCAGGGACCCACCACACGTGCCAGTCATTTGGGAAGACAAAGGACATCACTCCAAACTCCCCTTTTCTCCTTCTTCCTCCCACTTTATGCACTGATGATTCCACACACGTGGTGTGGAATATCCCTTTGGTCAGTTGGTTAACCTGTGCCAGC
>JAYDZK010000268.1:18414772-18432970 GCA_034509185.1 Euphonia xanthogaster | reverse complement strand
AATTAACTGCTTCAGCACAGGTATCACACCACAAAGTCTGTAAATATGTAAGCATAACAATGTTGAGAAGGAGAGGAGGAACTTGAATGGGACTATAATTCCACAGCTGAGAAAGGAAGATTTACTGATGTGTAGAGCAAAGATGTTAAAATGTGCTCAAAATTTAATATGGTCATGAACAAGCATGAATAATGAATGTTTACCTGTTGAGACATTATATATTTAGATGTTTTCTTCTCAGTGTTCTACAGAAAAAGGAGATGTCACACAAATCTAGTACTAGAAATACTAGAAAGGTTGTTTTGAAATTAGTCACTGTCTTGGGAAATGAGGTCTTACATGCTAGGTTTTGTCACTTGGCACAAGTCCACACTGTTCAACCTGGCCATTTTGTGTAAATTAATCTTCATAAATATACTTCTGAGAATTAATCAGTGTAATCACTTCTCTGACCTATTTGGCAGAGCTAGACTCATCTGCTTTCAGTCAGTCTAATTTGCAACCCTTGGTCAGAAGGTTTTTAGGAGTTTTATGTTTAGTGCAGATTTGAAGAGGCAAATGAGATTGTAAATTTTTTTTTTTTTTCTGCAGCAGGAAAGATAGCAGGATCCAGCTCCCATTTTCGCAGAATTTTGGTCAGGTTTGGGTCAGAATTCTGAAGTCAGGGAAAATCCACAACAGTGACTTCACTGTTGTCAGATAGAGCCACACTAAAGACAAGACAGGAGAAAGGCAGCATGTCTGTTTAATGGCATCCTGTCCAGAAAGTGCCAACAAACATATTTCTATGTAATGAAGCATGTTAGCCTCTGTTGGCACCCTCCTACAGCAAGGGGCACTCGTTAGTGAAATGCTGTCACAGGCTCATAATTTTGTAGGCCATGACCTATATTTGGGTTGCTCATATGCCAAGCTCTGGCACACATAGTGTGAGTGGGCATGCTGCCACACCAACAGATGGCCATCTGTAAAGGTGGAGCCAGGAGAGGAGCTTCAATAGCCTAAGCATTATGGAGATATTTCAGGCATTTTTGTTCCCCATAATTTGCTCCCTAAAAGTAAAGGGAGAGGCCTTTTGTTAATTCAAACTAGAAATGAGATCAGCTCATCAGAACCAAAATCCTTTTCTCTGGCTGCATTAGGTTCAGTGCTCTGATAAATTCAGATTAAATAAAGGACAGGGGTGGGAGCCTGGCACCCTGATATTGAAACCCCCAGCTCCAGAAGCAGGCACGGGGAACCTCAGAAAAGCACAGCTCTGCAGTTTGGCTGTGACCTAGCATACATACTTTGCCAAACTCCATGAGAATAAGCGGCTGGGACATAGGAGTTTGAACATCCTCCCTGTCCAAAAATGTCTCTTAGGAAAGCAAACTTCTCCCATTTCCCTTGAAAGCTGCCATCTCTGTATTAAAAAGATACCTTAAGCTTCCTGAAACAAATGCAGTAACTGTACCATAAACAGGGCTGCCATGCCCTACTTTTTCCTCCTCTCATGCCATTCAGCCTCTGCCTTTTCCTTCTTTTGTAGGGACCGGATGAGAACGTCAGTCAATGTAGTGGGGGATTCTTTTGGTGCTGGCATTGTCTACCACCTTTCCAAGGCAGAACTTGACACCATTGATTCCCATCATAAAGGGCATGAAGACATTGAAATGACCAAGACTCAGTCAATCTATGACGACATGAAAAATCATAGGGAAAACAACTCAAACCAATGTGTTTTTGCAGCTCACAACTCAGTCATGGTAGATGAGTGCAAGGTACCTTTCACATTTATGGATATTGAGACATGTATATAGCGCTGCATGCTTTATTTTATCTTATTTTTTAACCTGCATGTATTTTTCAAAACGTTCTGCAAATAACAATGTGACAACAAGGTCCATGAACCCCAGACATTTTGAATGTGTTTGAGCAGTTCAAAAGATTGTTTTTTTGCACTCTTCTTAAAACTTGTCATTTGATGGGAAACAATCATGTACTTTGTTTACATATCAAAAGGCAAGATGCAGCGTATTATGGAATATGCCAAGACACAGAGAATATGGCATCACCTTCTATGGACATTTACTTAATTTTCTGTGGCAACAGAGAACTTAATTGCCAACCCAAATGAAGGATGGCTGCAATACAGATGCAGGTGTTGTCACTTGCAGACTGCCTTCATGATATGCTGTTCAGAGGTCGACACGTTGAATGCGCTTTAGCATGAGAATGCTCCTGCACTCACACAGCACGCTTCCGCTTCTCTCCTGCCAGCGTTCCTTCCCGAGGCACTAAGGCACAAACACTCTCTCCCCTCTGTAACCCTTGCTGTAACTAACATGCAATATTCATACTAATAATGACGTCTTGATCAGAGTGAAGTGAGCTTGAGCAACCCCACCAGTTGAATGTGAAGACAGCTCAGGAGGGTAGTGGTTAAATGTTCACTAAGAATCCACCACTGGGATGGAGCTGTTTAAAATCCAGAGAGTGCTTTTGAAAAGGAGGAGAAAAGAAAGCAAAACAAGGTGGAACTTCTCATTTCATAGTGCTTTTTCCTAATTTCACGGTCTTTTTTTGTTTTTCTTTGGCACTGATTAATGCTCCAGTCTCATGCTGTGCACTGTCTTTGAGGCAGTGGATTTGCCAATCAGCCTACCTTAGCCATTTATGCAAACAGATTCTCTTGTACCTTCCAGTTGCCGCAACTGAGCCAGTATCTAGCTGTGAATGACTGCACTAAGTTCATTAGCAGATCACCATTTCTATTGGAAATATAATCCTATACTGCCATTTTCACTTGTCGCTAGCCTGGCTGATAATGTTTAGAATGATTTTTTTTTTTCCCCTAATGCTTACTTCCTGAGAATGCAGGCCAAACCTGAATTTTCAGGGGAAAAATTATTATTGAATTCATGAAAGCAACCAAACAGCATTCATCTTGTCTTTGATTTTTCCCCTGAATTTTCCAAGGTTCCAATGAAGTGATTTTTTTTTTAAATCATACTTTTTTTTCTGACATGACTCTCCCCTTTCTCTTCAGACCCACTCTTTTTCCATTTGGAAAATTTAAAAATAAGATCTGAAATGGAAAGAGAATACATGCTTACACAAAATTGAGAATTGTCATTAATTTATATTTCTCCAAAAAGGCAAGGACACAAGAGATTAAAATCTGAAGAAAAAAAGAAACTCTCTGGAAAGAAAGATGAAGAGTGTGTGCACACACACTTTTTAGATAACTTCTTTTGGAAGTTTTTGAAAACTGTTTTTAAGTTAAATAGACAATGCTGGGTTTAAGATTATGTTTTTGGAACTGAATACTGATAGTTTTATCTGCTCCCAGTTTCTCAGATTTGCAGAGAAATCCAAGTCAAGTTAAAAAATAGTAGCCTGCTGATGAAATCAATACTTGCTGGACTTTTTTTTCCTCCTTCAGCCTCTCATATCATTTTCCTCAACTGAGGCAACAGATTTCCTCAAAACCATGGATTAATGGTGCTGCATGTCATCCTAAGCACACCCTTTAATTCAAGTTTGGGACCAGTGATTTATGAGCAAGAAATGTTTGTTCTTTTTAATTGTTTTCGGTTTGCTCTGCTTACAGTCTCAGTCGCATGAAAAGAGCCAGGCTTTACTGGACTGAGCACAAGACTGACTTTGAGCAGGTCACTTCTCTTTTCTGTCTGCGAGCTGCCAAAAGGATGTGTTGTTGTGACCTAATTGATGAATAAATGCTGGCACTTGCAAAGCATTTGGATCATGTTGAAGTGGTCTGCAACTCCCAAGTGTTAGACTTGCAAAGGCAACTGAGAGTAGGATCTGGGGCTTTGAAACAGCCAGCTGTTAAATTTGAAAAGCCATCTCTTCATCCTGTCCAATGCGCTGGTGGGTTGAAAAGCTTACTGCAACTCTGGTCAGGATATGGAAAAGCTAATCTCCTAGCATGCCCTTTCTATTTACTTTCTGTAATATA
The DNA here is from genome assembly GCA_034509185.1 of Euphonia xanthogaster. Lineage (NCBI taxonomy): Eukaryota > Metazoa > Chordata > Aves > Passeriformes > Fringillidae > Euphonia > Euphonia xanthogaster. The sequence goes on along the minus strand of JAYDZK010000268.1, from coordinate 18,429,006 downwards.
TTCCATGTATAACACTAGTAGTTTATAATTTTGCATGGTCAATGTACATAATAAGTAGTTTACCTTGTATGGGGTTAGAGTGGTCGTTATTGCATGATATTTTTGTATTTTTTTATTATCATATTTCACGTGACTCTGTGTGATTTTCATTTCTGAATAAGCTGTTCATTCCTGTACTTGCATGTTTTCCCCTTCCAATTATCTAAGAAAAAGCTTGACATTGTTTCAAAAATCAGTGCATTTTGTCATGTTTCCATGTCCCAATGCTTCCATGCATCCTGTTTATCCAGCATGGGGAATTTCAGCTCTGTCTTTAAGTTTTCATTTGAAGCTGAAGATGTTAACTTACAAGGTAAGTTAGGAAAAAAGTAAGCCATCCATTTAGAATAAATGAAAGATTCTCTCTCTTTATCAAGATCTACATTACTTTTGTAAAGTTAAATTGACATTTTATCTTTTTGATTTTTGATTTTTTAAAGTCATTTGGCTGGAGATTCTTTCTTAAAACACGGGTTCATTTATACTGGTCTCTGGAATGGAACACATTGTCCAGTGTTCACTGTGAGTTGGTAGATCTCTATAGGTCTTTTACCATACTTAAAACCTAAAAAATCCAGCATATATCTTTACAGGAAAGAGTGAGGTTTTGCTGTACATCACATGAGGCCAGTTTAGCATTACTATGAATTTTTAATTGGACTGTAGTCAAAATCATTCACTCCATTGTTACAATGGTATGATGAACAATACTTTCACAACATGTCTTTTCTTCCATTTCTTTAAAGGTGGTGTAATTGTAGGTGAGTTTGTACTGACACACATCTATGTTTATTCTGGCCTTGCATAGGTTTCATGTTGTTGCATCAGCATATGCAGCTTTGCTAAGGAATTCCACTGAAAAAACACTATTTTTTACATTAAAAAAAAAAAAGAAATCTGTTTTTGACATTATCCAGAGAAATCTACAAGAGACAGAAAGGGGTAGAATCTGACATATTTATTTAAAAAAACCAAAACTGCAGTGAAGGTTAAGAAAATGTGGAACATTTTTCTGCTACTGATGTTTTTTAGTCATTATAATAAATAAATGAACAGGAGTCTCACTATTTGGGAGTGTTGTGAATTCTGAATAAATACATTTTACTTATATAATAAGTGACAGTGTATGTAATTCCTATAAATATCATAATCTTCCATATAAAACTCACTACTTTTCTTTTCAAAGTGCCTTGGCCTTTAAGTTGCTTGTTGATGATAATTACTTGCAGGTAACACTGGCAACCAATGGCAAATCTGCAGACTTCAATGTTGTTGAAGAAGAGCCTTGGAAACGGGAAAACTAAGAGAAGAGATTCCTAGCTGCATTCTTAATAAGTCCTGAAGCTATCTTGTGGCAGAAGATACCATGATTAAGAAGATTTCTCTTTTTTTTTTACTCCCTATTTAACATCTACAGTTTATGCTTAATTTTTTAACTGAAACTTAGCAAAGATCTCATCAAGTCATCGTAGTGTCTTTGCCAAGCAATGATCCATAGCCATCTGTTTCCCTTGTGTTACTGCTTGGATGATGCACCTGGAGAATGCTCCATGCAGTGCGATGTGCTCTCACCCACTCCCCCTTTCATTCGAGACACAGAGAATGTAAATGCTGCAAAATGGGAAGATCGAAGTGCCAGTACAGTTCACTACAGGGACTCAGGGTCACAGATACAAGAGAAACATAACACCACGTAAGCCTTCAAGTGTTTTGGGACTCTTGTGGCATACCTGATCTGTTTATCACTGTATGGCTAAAATACCTTTTGAAAACATCCATAAAGATTTCCATTTGTTTTGATAATAACAAGCACTGTATTTTTGTGCCTAGTTGTACTTTAAACTGAGCTTAGATCCAGGGGCAGGATTAATGCATAGAAGTCAATAAATTGTCCCAGACATTTTGTTAGATCAGTACAACTAAAATTTAGCATCGAGAGAAGATCTTCAATTTGTATGTGCATGTGATGTGTTTTTATCAGATGTCCCAGGGCAGGTGCAGCCTTTCTTTTACGCTGGGGCTGTGCTGCTTTGTGACCACAATGCACCATACAATACAAGGCAGTACAATTACAGGAGTAGTAGTTCCTTCACTAAAATCTATGGCTGATGTGCAAAGTACAGAAAACCATGGACTCAGTTGTGCCATTTTTAATCAATGTAGATGGTACCTTACTATTCACCTTGCTCCACTGATGTCAGAGGAGTTTCCCCCAAGCATGGAATACTCGGATAAGGTACTACTAAGATTGATTATGGATGTCATGATTGGGTGCTTGATGATGAGCTGCAAACAAGTTCTGAATCTATTACTCTTACAGAATTTTTGAATATGATCATCCATAGCATTTGCTATGAAGTGAAAGCCTTCTTTCAAGTATGTCATGTTTCATAGAGTGGCTAAATCCTGAATTCATTGCTAAACCAAATTCCATAAAAGGTTAAGAGAATTTGTCCAGGGTTAGGACTGAATGAAAATGGAAGCAGAATTTCAGGATTTAGGCCAGTATGTTGAATTACATCTCTGTCTCTTTTGCAGAGTAATAAGTATATAACTCTGTCAGAGAAATGTTTCTTTGAGCACATGGCATCTGAATTAATGAGACAGTGTTTGATCAACATACTATATCTGACTCAACCGTAAGAAGAAATTGCAGTGAGAATAAACACCTTGTGAAATTTTTTTTAAAGGTGCTTGTTAATACTTAGCAATTTTAAGATACTGGTGAATGCCATTATACTGTTAGCAATGTTCCATAGCAAAGCTGAGCCACATGGTCTTAGAAGGTTCTTCTCACAGAACAAGCTTTGTGCAATTTTTGGGGGGGGGGGACAGGGGGGAGGCCTCTCAGAAGTTTTCAGAATGAATCATAATCTGAGCATATGGTAAACTTAAAAATGGCAAGAAACAGAGTTCAAACATTTATGGAAATAGGCCATTTAGTGTCTATGCTCAGACCAGTCATGGGTTTAAAGGGGAATAATGTGTTTAACTGTAGAGTGTTATTTGGCTCTGTAGAAGCTATTAAAGTAAAAATATAATCTGCTTTTGTTCATCTGCATTCATATATATCTCTGAAACTGCACACAGACCTAAGCCTGCCAAGGCTACTTGCATGATTAATGGTGTGCAAGATCAAGTCCAATGTCAGAGTATCCCTCATTTAAACATTTATCGTGGGATATTTTTCTTACCACTGTAGTTTTGTCATCACTTGAATGCCATGGCCAAGCAAATCCTAAGCAAAATGGCCTATATAATTTAACCAATATTGAACCACTGTGAATTCTGTAGGCCTCTAACATGTATTAGAGGGGGAGGCCTTTCCCAAAGGCCTCCTAAAGATCTTGAGGATTTAATTTTTTTTTTTAATTTTTTTTTTTTTTGTGAAGGATGGGATTTTAGATTATTCAGAGAAGTGGCAGGCAGGTTGTAGTCTCTTTTCTTCAGTCATTGCTATTAGCATATCCAGAGTTAACTTCTGTCTACCTATTGCTTCCCAAGTAGCATTCCCTGGGTTATGGGCCAGAAATGTGCCTGGGATGATGGGTAGGTACTGTAAAATGTTCCCTACTCTGAGGGTGCTGGCTTTCATCAAGTGAAATTTGCTGTCCCTCGAGGGGCACTTATACCCAAGAATGAACACACAGCATTTACCCTGATTTATATCCAGCATTCTTGAGCTGTTTCATGGCACAGCTCACCCATTAATAGATGATTTTTCGTCGTCTTCACCACAGCAGTTCTTAGGAGCAGCCACACTGATTGCTTGCATTGAAAGTAGCTTTAGAAAACTGGTCTGTATACTTTTAGCTGCCATTTGAAATTGTTTAGCAGTTGGAAACAAACAGAAATGTCAGCAACATGTGACCAGGCAGCTCCACAAAATTACATATTGAGAAACACTTAGAATATGCTTACAGTTATCCACTTGGGATGTAATGCCCTTTGAAGAGTGCTTCTTTGGATGGAGACTAGGGAAGGAAGGAATGCAGTGCTAGAGAAACCCCACCCACAAATGGGAAGATAAATTTGGATCTTTTGATAGGATTAGAATAGCAGACTGTGATTTTAAAGTGGTAATTCTGTAGATACAGTAACTCAGGGATTTTTCAAAATATAATTATGACAGTATTTCTTTATTTAAATGTGGATGTGGGAGAAGGAGAAATGTTGGGTTTCGTATATTCCTCTGCTTGTAGCCTGACTGAACATTTAATATAGTGTTACTCCAGCACTGTATTAAATCATCAAAAAGCTTTCCATTTATGTGGGAAAATGTAACTCACTCTTGGCTTTCATTTCTCGATTTGCTCATTCCACGAGGCCGGGTTGCTACTTAACTAAATAAACAGAAAATAACCCAGGGACCATCCACTTCAGCTAATCCAAGGTTCACGTTTCAGCAGGCAGTGCTGGTTACTGGCCAGCCTCCTTTTACTTTCACTAGGAGTCTCGATGCATTAATTTTCATCTGGCAAATTTTTTGTATCTGCTGGGGTGGCAAAGTTAAAGAAAAAGATCCGTGAAAAGTCATTTGGTTGCTGTGTTGTTCATATTAACATTGTTTTCTGCATTTTCTGCTTTGTCAGTTCCCCCTACCTTTGTCTGAGCAACTGTGATATCCTTTGGCCTTTGGATTGTTTGCAGCACATTGGCACACGGAAGAGTCTAGACCAGGCAAAGACTCAGTTCATTACATACAAAATTACATACATGCTTACACATTTGCTTCATGCATTTGCTGCTGAAGCTGGGTCAGTATTCTCATGGTATCTGTTCACTGAAAGTAGAGCATGCTGTATGTTAGATCTGCAGGAGAGATGGAGCACTTTGCCACTTCTTTCTTCATTGTTTCCCTTGGAAAACAATGTCTGCACCAGCCTTTTAAGAAATGCGTGTGGGTCTTACACACAAAGATTCTTCAAACAGGTAGGGCAAAAGCCACTTGGTCCCTATTGCAAAATGTGCTTTTTCTATTTGAATTGGTGAGAAACTTATTATGTCTTTGAAAAACTGTTTGCAGTAGTAAAAACTGTGCCTGCAATGCTTTGACTATGTGAAAGCCCCACTGAAATCTGTGAGAGTCACAATGTTCCAGGAAAAGTCAAGTCTCTTCCTGACTCTGTTAAGTTATAAGACATTTCACAATCCCATCCGAGGGAATAGTCTTTGTCTGCTATTTATAATGAAGTTGATTCTCACATGGAAAAGATTTCTGCCAAGATATTTCTTTTATACTTAATTGTTTCAGTGCTACAAGTCCAGCACTGAATTTAAACTCAGCACAAAAATAAAGATCACTCTCATTACAGATTTTTCCCATGTTTTTTTCTGTGATGTAGCTGATCTCCACTTCTTTGTCAAAGCACATGGAATTCTAGACTTTATGCCACTTTTAAAAGTAGGAGTAATATAGATCTCTAATTTGTTTTCCATCATTCCCAGGGCCACTAGTTTTCTGGCAGTAGACATGCAGAAGAGTAGACTGAATCTGAGAAGCTGAGGCATCAGCATGTGAACAAATTTATTCTAGTGACCTGCCTGGATTTTCTTTGCTTCCTTGCCTTCACTTGTGTTATTGCAGCCTTGTTGTAGCAACACAGGAGCAGTCGCACAAATCCCCATAACTACAGGCAATATTAAACCTCTGACATTCACTTCTCTTTCTATCTTTAAAAAGACTCTGAGCTTTAGTACTGGGCTCAGAAGATTCCTTTTGCGGACACATAAAGGTATAACTGTTTCTCATCTCTTTAATTTCCATTCAGCTCTTTTTATTGCTGCATTTGAATTAATTTACAGAAGGATAAATAAGGGCACTTTATAAAAATGTACTGTAATATTATTCTGTTATGAGCCTGAAGACTATCTTGATTTTATTACTGTGACTTTTAAGGCCACAATTAAGATATTTTTCATATTAGCCATTATGATAGGTGTATAGTCCATTGGGACAGTTCACCTCAGCTATAATTCACCGTGTAAGATTATGTAGAAGCACCTGTTCCCAGCAGAAAGCATTCTTCTCTTACTTTTTTCTCTCCAATAATATTGGTGACTTTGAAGGGAAAAGATTTACCCAGTTTCCTTTGCCTAAAGAATGGTATAGAGAGTGTAGTTTCAAGTACTAAAAAGAACAAAGGATTTACAGTAGTGAAGTGTCAAGGAAGGCAGTCAAGCTGTAAATTATTCAGCCTTGCCATGCCATTTTTGAAAACATCGTGTTCTTGCTCATGATTTTCCTGAAACAATGTATGTGGTGCATATTCCTTCCAAAGTCATCAGTCTTTCTTCCCCCATGGGCACCAAGGCTGTGTCTCCCCCCAGACAATGCACAGACCCGAGGCAGGACTCCTGGGGAAGCTCCCAGCAGCAGTTCCTGCTGCAGGCTCTCCAGTGGGTGCCTCCCTCAGCTTTTCCCCCTGGTCATACTTTACGTTCAGCGGAAATCTGCTGCTATGAATGAGTCAAACCGCTGCTGATGTCCAGGTCCTGGTAATTCTTTTACTTCTCTTTGAGTGGCCTCCCTGGCACAAGGTTCTGAGGAACTGTCCCTCACAGGTGCCCACCATCCCAGAGACATCTTCTCCTGTTTAGGGGAAACCCAGTGACTCCCCACTAATGGCTGATACAAATCTAACAGATAAAGTGATTGTGCAGTTGCAACTAGGAGTCTTGCAAAAAAGCCAGGTTACAAACATTGGAAAAGGCTAGACCACATGACTGAGCCACTGAGTAGATCTCTACTAGTCCAGGATGGAAATAACCAACAGCCTAGTGCAAGATTTGGGGAGACAAGAAGACTTGTGAGGTTTCTCACTTAACCCAACCTTTGATCTCCTTTCACTTCTAACTCCATCCTTCTGCAGAGCCAATGCTGATCAATGTTAGAGCATCCAGTCCTTCTAGTCTTCTACTCACCATTCAGGAGTCCTGCAACTGTTTTTAATGATGCTCTGTGGCACACACCATTGCACAAAGGGAAGCTGTCACAGGCAGCATCACACAACCTGGATTGTCTCGTACCTGTATATTGCTTTGTACATAAATAGTGTAGTCTGCTGGAATTTTTGTACCGTTCTATTCCATTAATTTTTTCTACACTTTTTACAAAGGCTGTAAGCAAACTGTGCTTGCATATTGATTGTGCAGTCAGTATTGTAGATTATAGCATTTCCATGTTGGCGTTTTGTATGGACTTGTGAGTTCTTGTGTACTACACGTTGTCCTTCCTACTTAAAGACAACTGCATACACTTCCATCCAATATATCCTGCTCCTTTCTTAAATATATCTTATTTCCTATGATCCAGTATGAGCTCTTGCTTGTAGAATGCATCAGAAAAAGCTGAATATGTATGTATAGTGTTAAATATTGTGTGCTCAACACTGATTTAGTTAAGAATAATACAGGTTTTAGGAGTTTGTACTTGTTCTCTGGAAACTACAGTGTAGACTGAATTAAATTACCTAGTATCTGTAATTTACAGACATACAAATATTTTCTTAGAATGTTTTGTATGGGATCGTATGAGGTAGGGACATAATCCTTTAAAGGTGATCTATACCTTAGAACAAAATCAGTTTTCTTATGACATTTAGGATCAATGAAATATTTTTGTGTTATGTTTGGTGATGAATTATAGACAAAGCACAAAATGCAAGACACATATAGGAATTTCAAGATGTCCTTAAATGCTGCAGTTCATCATGGAACAATACTATAATAATCTGAGCAATCTTCTAGATTGACTGTCTTGGGCAATCGTCCCTCACTTTTATAAATTTTCCTGATGTTACCTTTGCCAAATCCTGCAGTTCTTCCTTAGGACCTGTTAATGTATAACTGACTGGCTCAGAATGCAGTTTATAGAAAATAGATCTGGGTAGGCAAAAAATATGTTGTCAGGCCCCATCCATCTTGCTACAATAGTGTGTGTGAGTTCAGCCTGCGGAAAAAATTCAGGATTTTGCCACCTAATTTTGCCTTCTTTAAAAAGGACCAACAGAACCACCATGGGACCAACGTAACTGGGTAGCATCCATAGAAATACCTCCTGTGTTCTTAAGTATTTTTAAGAGAATAACCACTATATTTTTCAACCCAAATGACAGTTACTTCTCATTTTGGTAATTTCTTCCCATTAGGCAAATACCTGTTGGCATTAAGGTCGTGGCTATAATAATTTCAACTCAATTAATAAAGAACTGTTTCTGGAGGAATAAAAATAAAATAATATAAATATTCATAACAACTATATAACAAACAAACAAACAAAAAACAACTTCTATGGCCTACTAGCTCTTTGACTGTAATTCAAAACAAAGAAAACATTGAATAGGAAGGACTGCTGTCCCAGTGTGACTGATACTGGGTATCTCTTCAGCTATTCAGAAATCTGTGGGGCCATGTTATTCTGCTGAGGTTTTGGAGCCTACGTTTTTAGTAGATATATATGTAGGAAGTGTGTTGATATACCCTTGTATTTTGATCTATATTGTATTTTAAATCAGATGTAACAGGTATTAACTTAATAGGAATTGCAGGTAGAATAGTGCCGAGTTACTAATAGGTGTAAAACCTTATTGATACCAGTTTTGACATTTTGTTGAAGCATGATGTCCAGTGCCTCTCTGCACTTAGTGTAGATAATGTAGCTATCAACATGTAATTTCAGTGAAATGGTGTATACAGTACGTGTAGCTGTGCTTTAAGCTAATTTAAGTGGTTTCTGTGTGTTGAACCATAGTAGAAAATTAGACTGTGTTTTAAAATTTTGTTCGACTTTCTGTTTTTCATTTGTATCTGGGTTTGTTTGTTTTTGACCATTCAACTGATTAGATTCCACAGCTTAGTAACTACTTTATCTGTCTCTTATGGAGTACCCAGTTTTAATGACATTCAGCATCATGTATGCAGCCAGCTCATTGTAAATATGTTAATTTTAGTTTTCAATATCTAACCAGTGCGGTGTGTGTTAGAAGCTGCATGTGTGTGGTTCCCTGGCAGTGAGTGAAAGTGATCCCAGCATAGATTTGCTGCCTGGTGAATACACTTGTTATGACTTAAAGAATTAATGTTCACCTGGAATGATAAGTTTCTGTTCTATTTTCTTCTTGTTTGCTTCAAATGTTTGGACTCTTTATCACCAGAAGCTGAGTAAGTCACTGTTTAAATTGGCACAGTGAATCAGGGAAAGTCCATCTAACTGCATTCCTGCTGGATGCCCGGGCTGCTTTTGGCTCTGTGCATCATTCAGCCCTTAGTCACCTCACAGCATCACAGGATCCCTCTGAGGCACTTCCAGTCAGTCCTTGACCACAGGTGCCAGGAAAGCAGTGCAGTCCCACAGCTGTGACTGGGAAAGCCTGCAGGCAGCAAGGGGCTGCCAGTTCCCTCCAGAGTGCCTGAGGAGTCCGAGTAGGAACCTCTGCTTCATCCCCCTAGCAGGAACAGCCTCTGAGAAAGACGAATACACTCATTGGCAATGGGGCACTGTTTCTTTCATTGTTGAAAAGGGATATTAGCACTTATTGGAAAATAAATGCCATACTAAATGCTTCTAAAGCTACTGTGGTTGTTGTATAGGCCTGTTATTTACAGAAGTATGTCTGATCATAAAAACAGACAGATCAACTGTACAGTCAGTGGCAAAAATCACCTGATATCAGAGCTACAGGTCAGATCTGTAAGAAAATAGAACCCTGGAGCAACTAGAAGCTGATTCATTCCTGGATTCTCTGGACTTGAGTCTTTTAAATAGAATCATCCCCTCTAGGCAGAAAGAAATAAAAATTAGGCCCCAAAGCACAGAAACTATCCTGCTTGGCGAGTCCCATTATGATGCTTCAGGACGAATTGCACACTGGAGTATTCTGTGCTGCCTGCTCATCATCCCATGCCCCTTCTTTAAGGTGACCAGGCATGAACTGGAATGTTTTGCGATGTTCTATTGTAAAAAGGATTAAAAAGAAGAGGGGTAAGGTTGGTCTTTACACTCAGAAAGTTCTGAGATTTTGAAATTACATACTGTACAGTATCTATAGCACAGTTTGTTTAGAAATTAAATAAATGCAGATGGTAAAATTTCTCCCAACCCTGGGCTCTGTTCTTGTATATTGTAGTTGGAATGCCCTGTAGACTGATTCTATTTTTGTAGTTCAGATCCTTTCCTCTTTACAAGGATTGTTAGTCATTTGCTTTTAATGCATTCTTACAGAGTGAACTGATTCCTGTAACTTTCATGTATAAAACCAACTAGACATTCTTTCTATACTGGAAATAGTCATGAATATAATATTTCACTAAGTGTTGTACCTCTTATGTACATATCATCAATAAATGTTGATTCATAATTTTCACAGCTTACATCTGCGACTTTTCCTTTCAGCCTGGGCTCAATATGGGAATGCTTTAGGAGTTTAGAAAAAGCAGTCTGATGAGAGAGGCTGCCTGTTCTGAGAACTACATGCAGGGTAGAAGACGGACCTGACTTTGCCAAAGAGTTAAAAATCTCACCCCTCATTTTATCCTCCAAATATTTCAGGATGCTGGCTGCAAATGAGCTCATTTTCCACAAAGGCCAGGATTCAATAACTTCAGTTCTTGGCAAGAAAAGAAGTGAAAAGACGTTAGAAGAGTAGGAGGACACAAATCAGTGGCTGCAGTTGCTTTAGAAACCTACTTCCCTCCCCTGGCTGCTAAAAAATAAATCTTTTATTCATAGCCTTTCTAAAAAAAATAATAAACAAAGCCTGTAGCGGAACTTCTGGAGTTCTTTATAAAGAAATCAACAGTATTTAACACATAAATTGAGAGATCTCATGGAGTGAACCGTGGCCCTGTGGAGTGGCAGTTGCCAAGCATGGAGGTTGATGCATGCTCAGAATAGCAGGCGCTACGGAAATAGCCCAGCTACCGGTGTGTGATAAAGGCACAGCCGAAACCTCGGCTGCGAGCACTCACAGTCTGCACAACCCTGGGCTTTTTTCTTCTTAATCATCTACTTGAGAAATTTCCAAAGAAATCCAGGCATGGCAGGAAGTGGCTTTGGCAGTGCCTCAGCTGGCAGTCTGCCCTCTGAGTCAGTAACGAACGAAATCCTGATGTGGTGCTGGGAGGATCTTTGGGCAAAGAGTAAATCTGAGTTACTGAAAAAGTAAATCTATCTGCTGCCACTTCAATACCAGAGCAAAAAATGTCCTGATCTGGCCTTATCAAGAAGTGTTGTTAATAAATGCATTCTGCTAATGTAAAATTCCTCTCTTGAATTTTTCCAGGATGCCCATCCCTCACATAGTTCATGTTCACTCTGTACGTTCAAATTCCTTCCATAAAAGGAATCTGTCTGTTCTTCTGTTACACATCAGAATAAAAGTTTATAATTAAAGGCTCGACACCAACCTCTGTACGTTGCTTTTTTCAAAGCAATGTTTCTGCAAAATTACTTAAAATAACCAACCCATGCAGGAACCAGTACTGCAGCTGTATGAAGCTGACCTTTCTGAAAATACACACCCCAAAGGCTCATTCTCTAAGCCCTTGCAAGCTCCTTGTACCCCTTTTCTCCATGGCTGTAGCCTTAGAGAAAAAGGTTATTTCAGGAGTGTGTTTGTGTCTGGAATTCGTTCCTCTCTACAGGAAACAATCTGCTAAAAGGGAAGATAAAAGCCAGTGAGTTATGAATCATGGACCCATATTAAGAGATATGGCTGTATCTCCTCTAAGGCATGAAAGAACAACTGAGATAATACTTCGGGGTTGTTAGATTGGAAACAATCTTCTCCTTTGTATTAGATAGTACAGGTGAACAGGACAAGGTTATGAAAGAAACAGGTGGCCCCAACGTACAGCGCTTTAGGAGGAAAACAGCATTAAAAATTACACTCAGCTGGGCTGGGTTATTTGCAGCAAGCACCTGCGTTGCAATAATGCACAAATACCCCAGCAGGGCTTGGAGCCATTTTGCTTCCAAAGCTGTGCAGAGCCCTGTGCAGGCTCCCAAAGCTGAGGCAGCTTCCCAGGCCGGGCAGGTGATTGCCTGCTCTCTCACTGTGCAGCATGCAGTGGAGGCAGGCAGGAAAACAGACTGCAGCAAGATAAGGGCTTGTGGTCCTGGTGGTTGGGGAAGGCACGTTCTGTGGCGATAAACAAGATGTGCCTGTGTACACAGATAAATGACAAAACTGACTGCTGCCCACCAAAACTACAGGAACAAGGTCTGGAGGAACAAGGCCTCACACTCTTGGTAGGGTTTCTGAAGTACAGGGATGAGCACTTGGAAAAGCAACATAGGGTCTGTTTTACACGGTGTTGTGCTCTTCATCCTCATTTCTGACTGAATTAAAAATGTTGGCTTTTCATGTAGTCATTTGTAAAACAGATCAATCTCCCATTTGGCTGGTTCTTTTAGTGGGATGCCTGAAGTGGCTGCATGGATCATTCTCCTGTGGTCCCTGGACACCACTTGAGAAATGCTGCTGAGCAGATGTGCAAGGGAGAAAAGGCAGCTGACTCCCAGTGCAGTGAAGGGACAAGAAGGGACCAAGCTAGGAAATGCACTCGAAAATCATTTCACTATTTCTCAGGTTACTGGTGTTATCTAAATTGACTGGATCATTTCAGCTTTGTTTCTGAACCAGGCTTCTCCCATTTTTGACTGGCCAGGAAACAATGGGCAGGCTTGATACCTGTCCTCTTCATGGGTGGAGGGGGGAAGTCAACCTTGAACAAAGGGTAAGTTTGTTTTTAAATCACTGACTGAACAAACAAACATCCCTACCTTGAGTTCATTTCAGACTTTCACTTGATTAATGAACGAAAGATTAACTAGAAAATAAACCACTAAAGAACTGCAGGGAAATACCCAAGAACTATAAAGCCAGTGAATCTGAAGACCTACTGCTGAACAGAGGAGGTGTTTGTGAAACAGTTTTACAGGAAGACAAACTCCATGTACTTGCACACTAGGTTACAGATAGACAGGCAATGCTTGAACAAAGCCAAAACAGAGGATAATTTGTGGATCCAAAAAGTAAAAGGAGCCCAACACTTGCTCTGAGGATTGTACCACTGATGGCTGTAGTCCACAGCACGTGCAAGAGCATTCTTCTCTCCTTTTGTGTGCAGTTGTCAGCTGAGATCACTGTGTCTCATGTATGGGGCTCAGCTGTCATGGACCCACCTTAGATAAACTCAGCTGCAGGAAACTCTCTCCCTAAGCTAGCTCTGGTAAGGTGCTGCTGGCACTCTGCAGCAGCAGCCCTGAACAGGATGCTTGCTTTTAAAAAAAGTACAATGATAAAATCTAAATCTAAGTATAAATATAAATAATATAAATATAAACTCAGACTTTTACCACATTATGGGGCAGAATAGCTTATTACTGTTTCTTATAAGGAAAAATGGAAGTGTGGAATCTCAATTTGTGCAAGGGAAAATGTGGTCACTGAAAATGATCTAAGGGGTCTTTTTTTAGATTTATCCAGGAAAGAAAAGCCTTCTGTCCTACCAGAAGCCAGATGATGTACACATCATGACCACAAGTAAATTTAGAATTAAAGCTAAAACTCAGCTGCACCAAGGCCATTTGGTAGCAAGCATTACCAAACAATTTATACACTTCCACATGAGACTGGCAATATGGGTGTTAAAGCAGACTCCATCCTACCACAACTGCCCAAGGCAAGGCTTTCAGACTCCAGGTACAAAATTTAGAGCCTTCAGAGAAGTGGAAAATGCCTTATTGCATCCTCCTCTGCCCTGCGTTGCTCTGAGAGTTACAAGGACCTCAGGACAAATTCAGCAGACCTGAAAGTTTCTGGATATACAGAGTCTCCACTGCCCATGAGCCATGTGCTGATTTAGCCCTGCCAGCCTAGGTACCCCTAATCTCAGCTGGGCCTCAGCCTCAGCACCAGCAGAAAGCTGCTGCTGACCTAAATTCTAAGTTAAGTGGGTGTTTGAGTGAACCTTTTCCTTAATTAAAAAAAAAAAATGCTGGAGGCTTTTTTGGTAAATGGACTTAAATTTATGACATCTTAGACTTAAACAATCCTGGTTTGATGTAAATTTGCATATCTTTTTTTTCCAGTGGGACCATAAATTACTTCTAAGAATTTCATTTTAGTACAAAGGGAAAGCTATACTATGTATTAGACATGGAGAATCTTCACCCACCAAAAGATCGGAAG
>JAYDZK010000268.1:18361494-18414672 GCA_034509185.1 Euphonia xanthogaster | reverse complement strand
GACAGGGAGAATCTTCACCCACCAAAAAAAAAAAAAAACCCAACCAAAAAAACCCACAAAAAAACCCACAAAAAAAAAAACAAACAAAACAAAACAACCAACCAGGAAAAAAAAAAACCTGCCAAAAACCTACCTACCAACCAACCAACCAAACAAACATAAAAAAGCCCCAAAACCAAACAAAAATAAAAAAGGAAATTTGTACAGCTGTATCTTCTATCTGGAATTTTAAAACTAGCTGAAACAATGTCAGTTCCTGAGAAAAAAAGTAATCTTCTTTTTTGCCAGATTTGTGCACTTTTTCTGATCCAAAACTTCATAATTTTAAAAATTTTCTTTTAAAGAAAAACCAAAGAAATTAACATCAGTGTTTGGTGCACACCTTTTTGTGGCAGAGAATGTATAAAGGTGGGTCTCATTCCTCCAGTTTTTCATCCAAGAAAAATTATTTATTCCTACTCTACTTTTTCCAGTAGAGTAGGAATAAATAAATTCCTTTTAATAAAACTTTTAAAATGAAAAGTCTGAGACTCCTTGAAGGTGTTACTCAGACAAAACCTTTCTATTGGTTGCTGGAACCATCCAGACAAAATTGAAAGGCTGTGTTTAAAGCATAGGTAAAACTTTCACTGCCCCTGCTTTACCTGCACTTTAACAATAATCAACTGTCTTGAGGTCAGGAGAGCTGCTTTGATGGTGGATTCTCTTCTAGAGTTTAAGTTTTAAAAACCCCCACGCAGCAGCTCACTTGACCAATGTGAAGATCTGTATCAGTCTTGCACTTTCAAAACAGGAAGATAAGCAAGGAGCAGAATTGCCCCATCCCACTGTAAGAGGAGTCAGGGAGGATTCCTACTGATAGATTTCTTGGATGAAAGTGATGCCCAAAAGCAGCAAATACCTGAGAACCATTTATTGATAGAGAAAGGATATGGTTCTGACCGGACTGGGTTAGAAAACAGACCGGAGAGAGAAAAAGGGAGATGGAGAGAGTAACTGCTTTTATCTGCCAAGGCTGCTCCCACAGCTCCATTTCCCAGGCATTTTTTCCCAGGCATCCTTGACACCTGGCATGTGTCAGGGCTTTCAGCACCTGTACAGTCCCTGCAGTCATTTTTCACCTCATGTGTAATATATGTTAAGGCATCAATAAAAATCAAATCAGTCCCTCTCAGAAATGTTTTTGAAATCTTGCCTTTATTAACCCTACTCCAAAGGGGTGAGAAAGAGAAGACAAAAAGTGCAGTCTCTGTGCTGTACAGAACACACTGTTACTCATCTTGCCTATATTTGCCTCTCCTCATTGCCACAGCTGCTTGCCCCCAGCATGGGGGATGCCGCATGGAGCAAGGCAGAACAACAGTGAGAAATGAGCTACCCGGGGAAAATTCAAAATCAGTTTGCAAATGAGGTGGTAGATGTAGAGGATGACTTGGAGGTGGGGGAGGTTCACAGGAAAAGGCTCTTTTTTCCTACTCAGAGTTGTGAAATATTTGAGTGCCAGAGTGCTGGGGGCGTTGAAGGTACTTTCCCAGTTGCAGTACAGAAATTTCACTTTCCCTTTACATCCTTTCCCAGAAACTGTGCTCTCCCTCCATCCTGAACCCCCCAGATTCATGCCCAAAACACCTTTGCACAATTTTTCCCACCCTTAAGGAACAGGAATTTTGTCACCCACTCCCACACAGCTGGAATCACACCCCAAAGGCGCCAGCCCTCTTCCTGCCACCTTTTGTCCTTTTCCCCTCCACAGAGAAGAAGCAGTCAGAACCTGTGGTTACCAAAAGGGCTGGTATTTTACTAATCAGAGCTCTTGCAGAGACTCAGAGGCATTGGACCCTTGAACTGTTTAATAAAGCTTAAGAAATAATTATTGTCTAATGGCCTAATATAGCTTAAAATAAACCCATTAATTGCTGACTTACAAAATACCCCGGCGTCTTTGTACGTGGAGGCAGAACACAGTTGTCAGAGGATTTATTTCCTTCATCTACAGAAAGAATAATTAGGACCATGCCTAACCAGAATGATATGTGCTAAAGAGACACTTGGCAATTGTCTCCTAAAAATATTCCAGGCAAAATGCTTCAAACTAATTAGTACAGAGGCTGTTGTTGTTGACAAGGGACACACAAAAAACATCCCTATCATATGAAAGACTGCAAAAGTACAATTTTGGAACTGGTATTGTGGAAGGGGTTTCACATCCACAAAGGTAGACATGACAGCTGCACATCCTTTCTCTGCTTTAATCAAATATTCCTTTTCAGAACTTCAAGGAAATACAGATGAAACAATCAGCCTGCATTATTTCATGAAAATATTACATTCCCATTAAACATACAGAGACTCTCTTAAATATGCTTGCTGCTTTAGACAGTATTTCCACTGGTCTGGATCACATTTATTTGAAACTTTTCAAGACAAAAGAATTAAGAGAAGCTGATCACAGGCTCCTTAGCATTTTTAGGAGAGATCCTCATTCTTCTTAGGCACGAAGCAAGGAGAGACCAAGACACAGTGAGATTTGTCAGTCACAGCTGATTTGTCTGTCAGCGCCCAGAGGAAGGGCTGGACCCTGCTGGGTGCTGCACTTTTCCAATGTTGGTTCAGTGAGCCAGGAACAGTCGTCAAGATCTCACTGGGCTGATCTTAAACAGAACCCAGTTGTTGTAGCTGTTGTCTGCTTCTGGGGTAAAGCTGAGCTCATCACAAACTCCCAGAGCACCTGCGGAGCCTACGGGAGGCCAGCAGAGCAGACCAGGTCACACAGCATTCACCTCAGCCTGGCTTGGAATTTGCAAGCAGAAAAAATGATCACAGCACTCAACATGACTATCCAGCTGAAGACTTCTCTCCCACTAACAGCTGGACTTACATTTCATCCTCAGTGTGGAATCAGGTTTATTTTGGAAGCTTATTTTAAAGTCCGATGTGTTTTTAGCAATACTATTTCTAGTTACAATTTAGAGATGGCATTTTCTCTAATTCTGATTAATCTGTTAAATAAATATGCAAATATATCAAGTGCTCTATATAAAAATACATACACACAACAACCCCTTCATAATAAAAGCAAGATTAATAAAAATATGTACTGTATTATACATATGAAATGGCCATCTAGTTTCAAAACTATAATGAAACAATTACACATAAGTCACAGGACATAATCTAAAAAGAATCAGCATATATAAAATAATGGCATTGCCTCTTGAGCATCTCTCATTTAAAAATATACAAAGAACCCAACCAGGGTTGCCTGTGCTTTTATATCTACTGACTATAAGATAAATTACGAAGAAGTTTGCAGATTTCTTCATTCAATATCTGAACAGGGAGATTAATAACGTGCCACAGATTTTTTTTGTTGTTTTTTTAAAAGAGAAGTTTAGCCTCCAAGACAGTGAAATACATCCTTCACACTGAGACCTATATTCAGTAAGGATTTAAAGATTTTTAATTCTTACTCTGGATCTCCATACTTAGTGGAACGAGTACCTAACACCAGTTTAAACAGAGCCTTCAGCAGATCATTTTGACTTCTCATGACAAATAGAAAAGTGTGCTTAAAAACATTAAACAAAAATCAATGCACTGTTCACAGATGAAATATCTGACCTGCATAAAGTCAGAAAACATCCTGTGTGTACTTTAAAACATCACCTTGTCTTGGGACTTTTTGCCCAGGTGTAAATTGCCCTGAGCAGATCTGCCAGCAGATACCAGGGCACTTGAGCATTTCCATGAAGCACATGGGAAACTGCTGGAGGGCTGTGACTCAGGAATATGATCAACAGTCTTGTGCTTTATGTTCCAGTACAGATCAGTGCTAGCTAAAGTCAGTATGTAGCCAGCTGAATATTCATGCTCCAAACTGCTTCAGATGGAGAACACAGTATAACATACTTTAGCAGAACAGTTTCAAAGACGGGGCTATGGTCAGTGAACAGAACTCCTGAACAGCCCTGCTACAGACCATCCACATCCCACAGCTGACACAGACCAACATTTTCCCCTGAATTTCCTGGGAGGAGTCCAATTAGAAGTTACAATTCTCCCTCCATTCCAATAAGCTTTCATAAAAATGGCACAGACCACTGGTAGTAAATAATTGTTTTCCTGAAAATTCATATCAATATAATGCACAGCATCATAGCTTAATACAAATACTTTACATAACAGACACAAAAGGACATAACAAAAGCATGTAACAATGCAGCTCAGCTACTCTACTATATTACATGGCTGGGAAGAGCTTCCTTTCCTTTGCTTTGATCTTTTCTGTAGATATTGAACTTCTGGTACCAAAAAGCAAGCAATGTTTCTTTTTGGAGTTTTAAAAAAGCTGATGGAAAAAATGTAGATTAAACAGAGTTCAGAGGAAATGAGTGAGATCATAGAAAAGCAGCTTTTAAAATATCAGTAATCTTGGATAATATAATAGTTATAGGGGAAAAAATTCAATAGGCTCAGCATCTCCTTAAGAAAATGGAGCACAATATGGAGACCTATTTTCAGGAATAAAATACTGTCAGCTTCCCTAGTGATCTCAATTGCTTGATTTGTGCACATATGATAGAGCTGGCGTCATTTTGTTTTATTCATTATCTTAACTAACAGGCTCATTAAAAACATGCACAAACTTGGACCAATGAATGAGGTGGGGAGAAGAGCAATGAACACCTCAAAAACTGAAGGATAATTGTACAGGTTGCTAGGATAATAAAGAATAGAAGTTTATTATGTTTCAGCTCATGTTTTCATGCCTTTATTACCCCTCCCGAGAAGACTTGCTGTATGTCCGTAGACATTTTAAAAATATGAGATAAATAAATTTTGTCCTTCTGGTTTCCTTCGTTGCAGACCAAGCCACACATAATTATAAAATGTCACTTTTTGTTTATACTGGCAGATTTTGAATGTACCCACAGCTATTCCTGACTGGAAGGCATTTCTGAAGGATTCTGCTGTTGCAGACATTGTAGAAGATGCCTTTTGGGTTTAAACTTGATTTTTTTTACTCTTGACATTTTTCCTCACTTATTTCTCTACCATGGCATGTTTAATACTTTAAATATCTGTAAGATGGAGTGACTGGATATTTCTTTATCTTCACACAGTGAATACCTTCCATCTGGGGAATAATGAAGTAAACTTGTATGCCTCCTAACATCCAGGACACAGTGAGAGTCCTCTGTGAAGGGACTGGGAACTGAAAGCATTACACAACTCTTGGGGGTGTACTTCAGAAAGCACATATCAATTTTTAAACTCAGGCATCATTGCAAAGTGATTAAAAAGAAACAGAAGTTATGATTATGTTCAAAAGACATCAGTAGCACAGTGCATCTGTGAATTCCTGTTCAAGTTCCACATGATTTTGGTTTCCTCAGCCCTGATCTGCTTGGCAATGTTGTACCATTACACTCCAGTCTTCATGTCAAACTCGTGATGATTTTGTGTTTCATTAACAGTCAGGAATTCATCACATGCTTGTGTTCGGTCATTTGACTGCTCTTTATGAACCAAGTGCACCATTTCTTGTGATTTACTGATATCTCCATTTAATTCACTTGTCTTCCTGTCCTCCACTGCCCCTTTGCCATTGTTAATCACTAGCTTTTTCTTCTGCCCACATCTAGAAAGAAATAAAAATAAAATATTATAAATGGAGTGTAACAAAAATAATAAAAAACTGAAGGTCAGTATTTAGGAAAAGGTGATTGGAAATTAAACTTGTGTATGCCAGTGCAGACTTATATCATACAAAGTGTAAAGTTTCTCCATATTGCATATTTTATTTTTGAAAGAACCCACCATTATATGTATAGAATTTATCAGGAGCTCACTTATCTAATTTATATTTACTGTTACTACATGTGGCAATAACATTCATTACTGAAGGCTAGAAATTTTTTTCTGTCATTTGAATTTATCTACATTTGTGAACTTTGTAAATAGCCCCACTATGAGGACACCTTCAAAATCCAGGCTTGGGACCACAGCTTTTAAAATTCACAAATTCTTAAGCAAGCAGAAAATCTGCATCAAGCTCTCACCTCATTAAACAAGGCAACTGTTTTTTCCTTTGTGTTAGCATGTCAAGCTTAGAAGCCAACCAACAGTAAGGAAATATGGAGAACTATTCTAGCTGCTGTCTGCAGCAGAGCTCCTTGGGATGTTCAGGCAGGAAATAGGTTCTGGGCTTTTAAAGTTACACTTGCTGCAGGGCTGCCCAATAAACTTTATATGCAGCTCTGAATCAAAACACGCGCGCGCACACGCAATCTTTTAAAGAGTCACCAGCCCAAAGCTGATGCACACTGGGTGTCGTGGGCTGGGTATCCTTCGGTGCAGTAAAAAGGCACTACTTACACAGCTGTCAGATTTACTGTTTAGATGACTCCCTGGCTACACGGCGCTGGACATCCTACTTGTCCTCAAACAGCCTTGTGTAAAGTGAATATGCAGAGCCCAGCATGCCTAAGAAGGACAATGTGTCTGTGAAGTTGGACATTTAAGTCCTTTCTTCTTAAATGAAGCATATTTATTCCTGAAGGACTGTTTTGGCTGCTCACTTTCACTAAGATGCTTCTGAAGTAGCATTTTTTTCATGCCTACTGACTCATAGATGAGGGTTATTTTATCTGAAGTAGCTCAGTTTACTCTGCTAATGTTACACACACCCTTGGGAATGATTTCCTGCTCTGCAGCCATAAAATGCCAAAAGCCATCAGCAGGGAGCTGTGGAGCTCCACAGCCTCTTAAGAGAGCAGCTCAGAGTGCTCTGCAACCAAGAGACTAGGAAAAAATGTGCTCACTGCTTCCTGCACAAAAATCTCCAGATATTACATGGTCATTCTGATGAAAAAGGATTTAAAACCCAACATTCAAGTAGCAAATAGTTACTCTGCTAAAAAGCTCAATTTTAACATTCACATAGCAAAAAGCTGTTGAAGACAATTGGGAATTAACCTCAGAACAGGCCCCAGAGAAAAGAAAGAGGTAAGAATATTATAGCCCATCCTTTAGGCTAGGGTTTTTCCAATTTCCCAGCTAACTGTGCACAAATCACTGCATTACTTTTCACTCCTCAGCTTCCTCATCTGTAAAATGGAGTACATAAAGCCACTGAGAGCTCTGAGAGCAATGTCAGCACATATGCTTGTGACTGTTTGTGATACTGGCTCATGCTCAGAAGAAACAGAGTAGCAGGTTTCCACAGAAGCTTGGATTGTCTAAGACAGCCCTTCACACTGCACACAGACAACGCTTCAATGCTGGAGGATTATTCCTGGCTCATCCTGTGGTTGTTACTGTCTATGTTCATCTCACAACTTCCACTCTCTGTGAACACAATCTTCCCATTAATAACTAATAGACAGAGGGTCATCAATTTTCTGTTAGTTTCCATTTCCAAGACTAAACGGTTCATGTAGCTGCTGACTTCATGTGAGTGGTTCCAGGTGAGTGTGAAGGCTGATGTGTGACCTGTGCAGGACATGGTGACCTGGGTCCCCACACCACAAGCCACAGAGCTTTGCAGAGGATGCTCTGGAAACTGTGGTTTGCTACTCTGCTCCTCTTTGAGAAAGCTTTGGGAAGAGAGAAGTGAGGCAGTGTGTTTTGGAAATGTAAAGGGGTGGCCATACCTTCTGCGACTGTTGACAGCAATGCACACAGCCAGAATCAATGCAAGCACCACGAGAGCAGCCACAATGATCAGCCAGTCTGCAGGGACAGATGAGGGAGGGCAAGAGAGCATGTGATTGTATCTCATGTGGTTTTGCCATTTCACAGAACTGCAGAAACACATTCTCTTCTACTTCCTGTAAACTGTCACGCTCTTTTCCTAGCTTCCATGAATGTTTGTTTGATGTACAAAGTCTTTCAGTGCAAATCAAACACATTTTTATCACTCAGCTATACACAGGCCAGCTCAGATTAAATACCCCATCACTGTTGTCACCTGCAAGCACTTTGGTGGGCATAGGTGAAGAGGAGCTGTTTCACTGATTTACTCCAATGGCAAAATAAAAAGCTTAGCATGACACGCCTACAGTCTCAGGCACAGAAGCAGGACGAGTTTTAGCACATTTTTAGTAAAGCAGGTTTCACAACCTTCCCAGTAGCCTACTTTCTACTACCATTATAGCTCTGCTACCATTACAGATGGGGGTTCTCGCCCAAGAGGTATGTCCTGTATTTTCTTTGTTTGAAACAATCGTTCCGTGTTTAACAAGACTCACACATTTAACTTGCAACAAATTACCTCTGTTAATCAGTTAATTATTAGTACTCCATGGTGAAAAACTGATAGGCATTCTTTTCGTAGCATGCTTTCCTTATATCTCCCTTCAGTTTTCCCTGCAAATGATGAGCTCTTCAAAAGGTGCTTCAAAGGTTACCTTCCCAAAATTTTCTCTGTGCTCTTCTCCATTTTTTTCCTGTGACTAATGCAATGCCTTGAACTGAACACAGAGTTTCACCTCTGGACGTGCTTGGCCTAAGTACAGTGGGATAATTACTTTCTCTGTTTTAGAAATGACTTTACCACTAATGAGTCCCAGAATATATTTGCATTCTTTTGCAGCTGTATCATGGTGTTGGCTTCTTTTTATTCTGTTTTAGCCTGCACATTCTCTTCTGGAGAGCTTGTCTCAGCTGTTATTTTCGCTGAACATTCTCACAGATATGATGCTATGCATATAACTTTACCAAGTTTGCTTGATTTAATTTCAGTTTATAGAAGTTAATTGAATCATAATCCCATTCCCCAAATGCATGGTTTCTCTCATCTTAATATTGCTGAAAAACTATATGAGTTACAATATGCTCCATCTTTCAGACTAGTTTTGAAATGCTGAATATTATCTGATCCAGAACAAAGCCTGAACAACTGCATTTGACCTTCATTTTCATCTCTTACTTCAGTTCATATGAAGAGAAACATGTCCTTGGATTTTTAAAACATGTGACTTCAAAAACCCACCTGGTACACGGGCCGACCTTGGCTGTGAATCTATTTTTGTTGTGGCAGTCTCTCCAGGGAAAGTTGTGGATTCATAATGTCCCTTGTCTGGTCCTTGGTTACCATATACACTAGGGGTAGAGCCTAAAGAACAAAAAACCCCAGCCATTAGGCCAAATATGCTTGATGGATATTTAACAGCAACGTACGAAGACTGCAACTTAAACAATGTAAAAATCATACTCTGGAAAGCCCACGCTGAAGCAGTAATGAGTGTTTATACTGAAAACTATCACACAGACTATAAGCATGACACTCATCTGAACTATGGCTAGCTTTAGTATTTTGAGAAGCAAAACTCATGGCTTTCCCCTCTTGTCTCCCTCATATGTTTCAATTCTATTCTGACACAGGATAAAACTGAACACCTAAAACTCTAATGCTGTCATAAAATTGAACAAAAGTTCTCTGAATGCTTGTGACTTTGGCAGCTATAGAGTGGGACTCTAAAAATTAAAAGTATTCTTTTTGTAATATTAAAAAGTGCTCTCTGCAAACTTAGATGTGGATCCTCTTGTCTTTTTTAATAAGTTGTGTAATTTGGTTCCAAGATGGTATTAGATCTTAACTCAGTCTCCATATTTTCTAAGCTGGCCATACTGCTTGAACTTTTAGGCAATTACATTCCTGGCCCATGCTATTACCATAAGGGTATCCCAAGTCTAAAATTATCAGCAGACTATAGATACAGTAATTTCATTTGGGACTGCTGCTTCATTATCACTACAAAAAATATATTACAGATCTCCACCTCTCTGAATTCTTCCAGACTCTAAGAAATTAAACACTAACTCTAATCAGCTGTTAAGTTCTTTTTCTTTATCACACATTACAACTAATTTCTGTCCAGTATTTCTGATCTCATTTCCTAGTAACTGCTGGGAAATGCAAAACTGAGAAGCATGTTTTATTCCCCCTGTGAAGCACAGCCAGCAAGCAGCTCATGACTTTTCCAGATGTTTTTATTATTTTTATTAACAAGAAACTTATTGACTGGCGTGCTGTTTGGTGCTATCTCACAACAAAGGACAGAGCACAAATGAAGAGTCTTGATCTAGCAGCAAAGAAAGCTGACCAAGAGGGACCTACTAACTTGTCTACACTACATCTCAGCAGATTTTTGAGCTTTTCCTCCACAAAACCCCTTAGAAAGGCAGACATTTATTAAAATTTGTGTGCTTAGAAACATGATACATTTGCTGCTCCTCTAAGCACTGAGAAGAAGCAGCAAGGATCAGCCACTTTCCCTGCAGTTCTGGCTCTGGGGAGGTGCTTGCAAGTGGCAGGGAGGGAACCTCAAAAGCCCTCTACATTTCATTTTGGTAACACACCAGATTTTTTTTCTGAACAGACAGTTATTTTTTCTATCCCTTCAGTGGACTGACTTGTTATGCTGGGGACACTTGGACACTTAGTGCGGTCTGACCACAGCTTAAACATTGCTGTAGAAAAACAGCAAGTGAAAAAAAGTGGTACAGTACGTCAAACCATTCATTTGATCAGAGAAGGCCTTTAACAATACATTCATGAATCTTTTCCAGTCCATTTCACCTATACTGGGCAACATTACAAATGAATGCACTCTTCAATAAGCTTTCTGATAACAATGGTGTGTCTTAGTAATTCCTGTAAACTGTGTTCTTCAAACGCACCAAGAGAAGGTAAACGAAAAGAGGAAGAGTTTGGAGAAAATGGCCTTCTGAGCCTTTTGCCAGGGTACTGACAATATTCCCACTGAGAAAGATATTCCCACTGGAAAAGATTCAAGCCTGTTCTTACAGGTTTTATGTGCTCAAAACAGAAAGGTAGCAAACATTTTTTCATAGTGTGTAATGTCTGCACATAAAATGAAGAAGGCAGCTTCAATTAATTAGGTGAATAGGGCCTGTGAAACGAAAGAAATGAGTTTTAGTAGGAAGACTTTTTTAAAACAGATTTAGCTTTCCAATAAAAGTCTGACGAATACATAATTTCCATTTATAGTGCTATGCCTATGTCAAAATACTATAACCAGGCAATTTTGTTAGAGTTGAATTTACTGGTTTATACAAAATTCTTGAAAAAATAATTAGCCCAAGTTCTACCTCACAGTATATTAATTCATACTAATGAATTATTAAAAGAATTAGCTTTCAAGTGTTTTCTGTATAATGCTGTAAAAATATAGGTACATAATCTTGTTTATATGCAGTGAATGTCCCCAGAGCATTGGCGAAATTCTGCTCTGGAATGGTTCCACTAACTGCCAAGAAAATGCATGAAAACAGTGTTTGGATTAGCTGAATTGGGAAAAAAAACCCTTACTGTTAGGATGGTTATTTGTGTGGAAACTACATTCGGGAATATGGAAAAGTCCCTTCATTTCCTATGTTATTAGCATGTGACCATACATTAAAAAAAACCATCCATGGCCGTATGTAGTATAATAGGCAAACACTGTTAACTGCAGTAACTTCATCAGAAGAATAACCCTTTGAAAAACAAGGCTGTTCACAAATGAAATGTCAGTTACAGCCCAGGAACAGCTACAACTACTCACTGGAAAGATACCAACAGAACATATAGCTAGGAAAAAATGGTGTCACAGAGAACTGCCTTTCTTTTGCACTTATTCAGCTAATTTAAAAGGTTACAAATGGTGAAAAAGTGACGGATAGTGAAGGGTTACATAGCTGTCATTTGTGCCCCTCAAAACAAAGAAAGACAAATGCTATCACAAATGTATGGGCACGAGCAGGAAGTTTTCACTTCTTATTTCAATACTTGTGTTACCACGTGCTTATAACAGAATATAAGACAAGCTTATTTGCAAAACACTATTTTCAGCCTTTACCTAATGCTTTTACTAGAAAGAGATACCATTCATGACATCTTATCAGTGGGTTAAAACCAATAACAAAACCCAGAAAGGAAATCAAAATATGACAACCATTTACAATTATGCTTAGTACACATTTTTGGACAACAGCCATTGTCCACAATAACAACTTCCTGATGGATAAATGAAAATGGTTATAATTCACTATTCTTACTGGTAGTAAGAGGAGTCTGCAAGGGAATAAAATGGTCTTCAATGTCTGAAAAAACTCCAGGTATCCCATGGACATGGAAACCATCTGTGGTGTTTGCTGGTTCACCTTCCCTTCCAGGTGCAGCGCCAGGTGCCAGCGGCTCCTTGGTTGCTTTCTCTTGGTCAGCATCATCCACAGACTCTATGACTGTCATGATGGTGGCATGATCAGGGAGCACTCACAAAAACCACCACCCACATCATTTCCTGGGCCACAGCAAACCAGAAAGCACCTTCACCTTCCTCATGCAAAGCACAGAAGAGGGGGGAAAGACATGAAGGCCTCTCCTTCTTCTTCCACACTGTCACTGGCTTCTGAGAGACCCTTAAGCTCCACATCTACACTCAACATGTAGGAGCAAGATGCTGGTGACATACACAGATCCCAGTGACAGATGGAAAGGGGAGACCTTTAGAAGAAGAGGCTTTAGCAGCAAGAACCTGACCCTGTAACTCAGGAGTGAGCGGCCTCACCTCTGTCAGTCTTGCCCAGCAATACACAGGGGAAGAGGAGTAAGAAACTGATGGCAGAATTTAAGGGATGCAATTCTTCTGTGAATGCACTGCCCCCACCACTGGGACACCACTGCCCAGTGATAGTGCCGCTGCTGAGTTGCAGGATCAAGTCATCTGATTAACCTGGCAGAGCACCTCCACCACACCAGTCATGGTGCCAAAGCATATCCAGTCTAATCCCACTGATGCACAAGAAAGGAAGATGAGGCTGGGATTCAGAATCACCAAAGTGCATATCTCGCTGAACATTTGGGAGATCATCCAAAAACATGCTTCAGCAAAGGTCAGAAACCACCAAGCACACCAGCAAGGAGTCCCTTAGGCCTCGTTCACAGGTCCTATGACAGATTTTTCACTGCAAGTCCACACTAAGAATGAAGATCCCCAGGATGAGAAAGATAGTGAAAGGAGTCATCTTCAGCAGAGATAATGCCTCATTTCACACCAGACATGAGAAATGAGAATGATCCATTATTCTTGCTGGTACCCATCAGAAGAGAGTCATTACCACTGGCTGTGGTCCTGTGGAGGACTTCATCTCTGGACGTATCCGTGGGATTTGTGATGCCCTCAGTGCCCTGTCCTGGTTTATCATCTGAAGGCAGAGGTGTTTGAGTTGGCTCTTTGTGGTGGGCACCCTCAGGAGAGGAAGCAGATGTTACCACAAGGTGAGGTGCCCATGCTTCCTGGGTTATATCTTCTGGTGCCAGAATGTCAGTGGAGGCTGTGACTGTTGTGATGATGGCCAAGTTAAATTCAAAAACATTTTAAAAATGCACCTTACATATTACTCCCTCTTTATTTTTAGTAAACTCTACCTTTTTAATTTATTTGCCTATGTAGACTATGCAGTGAGAAGAAAAACAAAACAAAGCCACAAGCAAAGAATATCCTCTGCATATGACACACTCTTTTTGACTTGTCTCTTCCTTCACTAATATTCACAATGCAGCCTAAAATGCTGGTTTTGAAAATACCTAGTGAACAGTGTTTAGAAGTGAGAAAACAGCAATATTATTTTCAGAGTGAGTATAAGAATTCCTGTTTTTACACAGGAATCAGATTAGAAAGACTTAATTAATAACATCTGAAAAAATTCCAAAATCATACTTGGGTTTTCATATTTGCAACTGACCTGTCAAACCTCATAAAGCTTGACAACAGTGAACTGGGAAACTTTACAGAATCTCATCCATATTTAGAAAACACGAGCAGATGATAGAGAACACAAACTTTTTAATCTACAAGCTGTATTTATAATCCACACAATTTGTAGTTTTCATAGCTCTCTGTCAAATCCTAAATGTTGAGGATTAAATAACCCAGATAAAAATGGATTTAGAGGAAGAAAAGCAAAAGGATAGCAGCTAATTTTTCCTTAGAATGTCTTTTTTAGATAATGCAGGAAGATTAAAGATGCAAGTTCCAAACAACTACAGTGTGATAAAGAAAATCTTATTAAATAAAAAAGCAGTATTTTGAATGAGAATAATTTTAAATGGATAACATGCAGAGTTTGGGAATTTAAGTTAGAACCTTTCAGAATTACATGAACAAACTCCAATAAATTATTTCAAGTTTTACAGTATTAAGAGAAT
Source organism: Euphonia xanthogaster (assembly GCA_034509185.1). Taxonomy (NCBI): domain Eukaryota; kingdom Metazoa; phylum Chordata; class Aves; order Passeriformes; family Fringillidae; genus Euphonia; species Euphonia xanthogaster. The sequence continues at coordinate 18,400,454 of JAYDZK010000268.1, read as the reverse complement.
ATGTTGAAATATTAAGACCAGGAATGACCAGACATGAAAAACAAGCTTTTACACTACCAGCCACCACCAAAAAGCAACTGCTTTCTCAGTTAAAAATACACCTGAGCAAAGTCAGGGGACATAAGAAACAGGGCACACAGGAAAAATAGTATCCTTAAGCAGACAGGAATTCTTGTTGGGATATTCACATGCAACAAAATCATAAAAACAATTGCACTGTAATTTCACAACAAGAATGCACACTTCAAAGATAAGAAAGACAAGGAAAGAAGTCAGTTTCAGAAGAAATAATGTCTCATTTCACACCAGACATGAGAAATGAGTACAATCCATTATTTTTACTGGAACCCATCGGAGGAGAGTCATTACCAGCTTTGATCATAGTGGCTGTGGTCCTGTGGAGAACTTCATCCCCAGGGGCATCCGTGGGATTCATGATGTCTTCAGTGCTCATTTCTGATTCATAATCCCAAGGCAGAAGTGGTTGAGTTGGCTCTTCGTGGTGGGCACCATCAGGAGAGGCAACAGCTGCTATGATGGTTTAATAACAGATGATTTAAGCACAGATTATTTAATAGCTGCTAATTCCACGTGTGTGCTGCTGTGGCCTTCCCATTACCATCCCGTCCAAGCCTCCTGTTCCCCTTAAAGCACTGTTACCCTTTTCTCTCCACAGAAAGGGCGGAGAAGGGAGACCTTGCATACATCATCACTGCTCTCCCACAGTTTTGGTGAGACATACCCATTTGCTGCTCTTGCCTGCTTTTTTACTTAATCAAAAAGACTCCCAAGGGCAGTGGATCCAGGGAAAGACACAGAGGCAGAAGTCAGAAGGATTCCCTGATCTGCATCCCAGGCTACCTACAGAGTCTCAGCTTCCTTGGCGCTGTCACTTGCTGTTACAGTGTGTTTCACATTACAGGCATCAGTACTGAAACACTGACAGTCAAGAAGACGTGAAGGGCTCTGCTTCTGCCTCCACACTGTCACTGGCTTCTGAGAGACCCTTAAGCTCCACATTTAGGCTCAGCATGTTGGAGCAAGATGTTGGCAAAATATACAGATTCCAGTGGCAGATGGAGAGGAGAGACCTCCAGAAGAAGAGATCACACCATGTTTTTGGAACAATATTTTGATGTTATAAATACTGTGTTATATAAGAATGCATTGCTGTGTCATGCCAGTTTTATAGATTCCAGCCTCTGATCATTCTATGAATGAACCAGAGGGATAAAGATTTCAATAAAGAAAAGAACATTCTTTCTCCAAGTGAATATTCACAAATTGAATGGATTAACCTCTTGAGGTACAAATATGGATTCGACTTTATGACAAAGACAGTCTGGCAGTACAAAATAATATAACTTATGTAATGAGCTGGATGCAATTTCACAGCCATGCTTCACTAAGGAGTGAAAAGCCCTATAAGAGGTGTCGGCAAGTAAAGAACAAATACTTTATAAAAGTAAAATTGAAGTTAAAATTAAAATCTTCTGTTTCACCACCATCCAGACAGGGCACAGAGAAAATGAATCACCCTACAGCTTATGAGATTATTTTAAGAGATCAGTAATTACTGCTATTCATGCAATATCTTTCCAGGAGAGGCCATCTGAGAGACAGAAGTGATGCAACATACATAACAGACATTATTACTAGTACCTGTAGTGGAAGAGTCTCTTTCATGATTGCTCTCTCTGGAAGGAGTAACTCTATCCATTACAGCAGGCTCTGTGGCATAATCCTCTCCCTCATCCCAGTCTGCATACACCAGTGGCTCTCGCGCTGAGTCATTCTGTTTGGCCCCATGGCTGGGGACCATAGCTGTTATGATGATGGTGAAGCAATTATGAACTCAGTATATAAAGATCCATTCCTCACATTATTCTCCTCTTCAGTTCTTGTCTTTATGACAGGTCTTGCTCACATGTCTACTACATTTAATGGCAAAGAGAAGTAAAGTAGATTTACTTCTCACCCTGGTTTAAATTTAGAAAAGCTGCCCACTGTCATCAGTAGGACCAAACCCTTCCTCAAACTGAGCATATGCTTTTCAGAATCAAGGTGTCTTACTGTTTTTCAAAGGTATTTATCTGAATCTTGCTGTCAACTTTGTATTGTTGAATATTAAACCAAAATTCACTGATGCACAATTAAAATCCTCAGACATAAATAACTGCAAGGATATGACCCATCAGTAAGATTTTAATCACATAATTTGAGTATGTTGACTATATCCAATTTCTTCTTCTCAAAGTTTCACTGTTTAATTAGTTGCAGCATCTCCAGGAAAACACACAAAGAGGTGTGACAAAGGGTAATGCTAGGTCATGGTTCGGGTTTGTGAATGGTGCACACAAGGAATAAGACAGCATACAGCTGGAGAATATCTGATCTTGTAGCTATTTAGAAAAACACCATGCATGTCACCCAATCTGTAGATTTTATTACACAATCAAAGCAAAAGAGGACCCAAATTGTGTAAAAAATCATAAACCTTCTTAATCCCTTCAACCCAATAAGGGGGGGAAAAAACCAGGAAATTTGCCACAGTGTGTTACAATTTTAATTGCAATTAGGCCATTATGTATTGGTATAGTAGTGTGGTATAACAGATTATCAGAGACCTGTATTTGATAATCCACAAGAGCAGATGATGACTGTGGTGCATTCACTGTTGGCAGTGCTCAGTACAGGACATCTGTCATTAACTCATAATTTTGGCACGCTCACAGGAACAGAAATTAGAATATATCAATTTTCAGTTACCACCTTTACAGTACAATTTTATCTTATATGTTTCAATTGATAAAACCAATGAAAGAGAGAAGCCTCTCTCTTATTCTACATTATGCTTTGTTTTCCCTTCACATTGCTACAGTTCAAAAGTGGGATGAGAAGACCTTTGAGAAATTTTTTTTAGATATAACTGTCATTAACAAGAACTGGAAAAAAAAATCCTAGGGCCAACAATGGCTTGCAACAGGGGAGTGAACACAGTTGCCAAAGGAGTGGAAAATGCAGCACTCATTATTATTTTTCCATTTAAGCCTTCTCCGTTTCCTGCAGACAAAACCCTGGCAGATAGCTTGTTGGAAGCTTGTGACTGCATGACACACAACACAAAATGCAGGAGACAGTTACAGAATAAACCTACTAAAGGTGTTGACATACAAGAGAAATAGAAGAGAAATATCTGGGAAAAGCCTGAAGAACAGACTAATTAAAAAAATAATAATATAACATCCAAACTGCTGGGGTTTATTCACAGAACCTGTGTTATGGCCTCAGAATGCAAAAATGTTAGTAAAACATCCTAAAACTAAATCTTTAGAAAACTCTGAAAATTTATTAAAATGTGACCTGCAATATTACCTGTAGAAGTTTCCTTTCCAAAATAATTTTCACCTGCAGTAGTAAATTCGTGTTGTTCAACACTGCCAGTGGTATTTGCAGGATTTTGCTCTTGACTGATCCCTCCAGAATGAAGGCTGTGTAATAGCGGATGTTGGGTTGGTCCTTGATGTTTTTCATTTTCACTTGTAACTAGTGCTGGTAAGATTGTGATTGAATCAGTAACGATCAAAATACTCAACATCATCATGTTATCCTTACCATCATAGTCTACATTACAAGGGTGTTTGGCTTTTGTGTTTTGGCTTTTTCTTGTTGCATTTCATGTGAAATGAAAGATGTAAGAAAACAGAAGTCCTTTGGAAACCCGATCACACAAAGCATCACCAGGAGCAGCAGAAGTTTTAAGTACACTAGAAAGGATCCCAATGACCAGCAGAAGATAAGAAATATCTGAGAAACAGAAGAGCTCATAGAAACAACAGCTTGCATGTCTATTTCATATTTATTAATACAAACTTCACTGTTGAGTTTGTTTGTATTCTGTGTTTTTAAAGTAAAACACTGATGAACCTTTTCTTTTGAGTTATCCCAATTGCATAATTACAAAGCTGGCCCTAAGGAAATTGTAATTTCTTCTGCGATTGGATGAATTAAATAAGCAGGTTCATATAAGTAGATAAGCATACTTATTTTGAACTCAATAATAATTAAAGCTCTTACCAATGAAATTCATTCATTGCTTACTCTTTAACTTGCTGTTGTTTACACAGCAGAAGATGCAGTCAGAAATCAGCTGAAGTACCACCACCATAAGAGATGTTCTAACGAAGGTTTGGAAAAGATACATCAGTAAATCTAAGATAAGAACTCAGCTGGAAATATACCTGCCTTAAGTATCAAACATTTCCATGAATGGTATATAAAAGTAAAGCTAAGGTCCTTAATCAGAGCATGCAAAGAGTGAGCTGGATGTGTCATACATGTCATAAGTTACCAGGGAGAGAAACTATGCTATTTCCCAAGAGAAAAACCAGAGGAATATTTATCTTCACATTCAGGCAATGAAATATTCGTAAAGATAGCGCTCATGCAAATGTAGTTCATTATTTTTAAATTAAACCAAATACAAATATATTGTCTTACAAAAAAGAGGTAATATTAATCAATGTATGAATACAACTGATCTAACAATACTTCACCACTAAAAGAAAGTTATCACAAAAACCATCTCTGTGTGATTACAGAATCTGTTCTAATGCCAATTGCATAAACTTCTGCTGTTCAAAACAATCTCAGAACCAGAATGACGCCGAAAAATAGCTTGAGGATGCACTCTGTAGCTTTAGCCTACAGAATTGAACATTTTGGTATCTCAGTTGGCTACTGGCACTAACACTGGTAGCAAAATTTTCACCTCCAGTTCTTCTGGAGGTAGTGTATTATCCTTTGTAGGACAATTTATGTACTGGAAACACTAGCTCCCTTTTTTGTCTTTTGTCTTCACATTTTACAACAGAAATTTGAAAGTAGAAAAAGGAATTTTCTTCCTCACCAAAAGTTACAGTCCGCTCAGTTTTATTGCACACTGCTGGCAGTGCAAATTTTAAAATACCAGAGATGTGAGAAGAAGTGGCAAGAAATGAACTTTAGATACATAAGATAGACTTGAGATGACAGATGAATGTTACAGATGCCACCTTTGAGGGCTCTAGTACAAATAATGTAAAGGTATTACTCTGAACTCATGAACTGAGGCTAATGGTGTGGGAATTACAAACAACTGCACCCCGAGTGTCATTCTTCATTGAATTATATCAGAAATCTGAGTATTAACTGAAATGCTTGATTGCTTTACCCCTGCTAGCAGAGCTAGAATACTGCTCCTCTTCATCTGTAAAGGTGGGGTTCCAATGGTCTTGTGTGGTGATTTCCAGAAGTGTTTCGTGTTGTGAGTCCACAGCTGTTGGGACAATGGAGGATTCAATGCTGACAATGCTCTAAATCTGCTGTCCGTGTGTGCTATAAAGGTGATGGAAAATGGAACTTCTTGCGTAGCTAGCTGTAGTCTCTTTACTCTTCTTATCAAATCCCTTCACATCAAACCAGTTGCTCTTTTCTTTGCATTCGACAGATGCAAAGCTTCCCAAGAAAAATGGGAAAAACAAGCAGCAGAAGAATAATGTACAGTAGAAGCAATGCAAAACCATTAGAGCAGTTGTAGGAATTTAAACTCATGTTTTAAGAATAATGCTGGACCTAAGGAATATGGCAGGTACCTCAATACACATAAAACATGCTTGCTAAGTACTCAAGAAGTACTTGAGAAGTACCATGTTAGAATATCCACGACTGAGCAAAAAAGCGAAGGTCAGCAAAAAAATGAGAGCACCTTGAGAGCACCAGGAAGCCACTATTAGTCAAGAAAGTTCTAATACAATTGAAAAGATAAAACAGAACTTCTACAAGAGTCTGTGACCAGTGGCTGAATAGACTTTCACCCATGGATCATGCAGACACCTCTAGGCTGTCAAAGGTATGGAATGCAGTACACCTGTGGGACAGGTTACCAATGCAGAGCCTCAAAGATAAATAAACACCAAAACTATCCAAAGAATAGGAAAAAACATAAGAACTCCCAAAGCAAGATAAATTCCTGATTTTGCGTTTTCTACTAAAAATGGAAACCACTGCTGAAAAAATGCAAATACTGCACTATCTTCAAACAAATAAAAGGCTTATGAACAGTGACTGCTGATTAAATAAGTACACAGACAACAGACACATTAAGATGTACTTAAATTAAATAAAATTACAGAAATAGAACAGATTAATATCTTTGTACAAGTAAGAGCATTAGAGTAGAGTCATTAACAGCAACATCTATACTAAAAAAACCCCAGGCCTGGGGCCATTCCCTGGCCATAAAGCCAAGTAGCAGTTTGTGCACTTCAGTTACACACAGCATTTAGCTTTGACCTTCATATGTGGTGTTTTTCTGGTTTTCAGACAAAATTATTTCACCTATGGATGGCTTTTGAATTAAAGAAGAGTTCTCAGATGATCACTGTGGGACTTTCACATGAGGAAAATAGGGCTATGTATTAAAATATCTCAGCTGTAATACTGGATGATGCCTAGACATCTGAGGTCACAAAACAAATGAGATGATGTTAGAAGCCTGCATGTGTGCAGAAGGTAGCAAACACAAGACTGTATTGTTGAAAGTTCCCAATGAAAAAGGGACTTGGGGTTTGGCCTTTCCAAATTGTGCCTGAGCATCTTCAACAGAGAGGAAGTCTGCTATTGAAGAGATGTAGGTAATATATAACACAAACTAGAATTATTTTAGCACATATATAAACTAATAAAATGAAAGAAACTTTTTTTTGTTTTGGAAAACCATGAATATATGCAAATATTTGAAAAACATGAAACTGAGATATTAATTTTAAGTACTGAAAGAACGGACATTATTTTATGCTAGGAACCTGAGATCATTTTCCAGTCACAAAAGAGGTACTTCTGAAGGGAACAGCTGATGAGAAGATCATCCAGTTTTCACAAAATATATGCATGACAAAGGAGTAGGAGAATCATGTAAGGCAGGAAAATCAGGAAAGAAACCAACTAAAAACAGCAGATGTTCCTTACTCGTACTCGGAGCAGTCTCGTCCTTGGCCACACTCCTGCCCCAGCCTGGAAACCTTGTGGGATACACAATCTCCTCAGAAGAGTCTTCATCATCTGAATCACTGCCACTGGATGTCACACCTGCTGTGATGATGTTAAATCTGCCATGAAGCCCTAACCCACAAGGCCTTCTGCTGGGGGCACTTCAGCTTTCCTGCCTCCCCTACTCGCAGCCTTACAACCACAGAGAAGAATTTACAGCCCCCTGCTTCCCAGGGGCCATAGCTGCTCCTGGCCTTTTCACTCACAAGGGGTTCTCCACTCTGCCATGGCCCTGCTGAAGCTGCCCCTCTAGAGCTCTTAGATACATTCTGGCACCCTTTCCATGCTCACAGCATATAGCAGGTAGAGCAGAGTACTGCCTTGAAAACCTTTCCTTCCTCTCCCCTACAAGACCTTCTCATTGGAACAGCCTGCTCCTAAACTGCTTCCAAACAGGAAGAAAGACAGACCCAGGTGCACGCTTTACAGAATGACTCCCATACTCATCCCTTTCAGACAGGCAGAATGCCTCCAGGGCACATGGACAGTGTGCACAACTGCTCTATTGCTACCACGTCTACAGTCTGTGACAGGGAGCCCACGACTTTGCTTCTCCTGCTCCAAGCACGGTGCAATGAACAGTGGTGACAAATGCCACACATTCATCCCCCCTTCCACTCAGAGTTTGTGCACCTTGCTGCCCTGCTCTCTGGTGATTCAGCCCCTAATCCAAGCAGCCTCTGAGCATGGCATTCTTTACCCCTGGTTGTTGGCGTGGGTTCTTGCGTCTTCTCTCCAGGATTCGACCACCACCAGTTGTCTGGGAATGGATTCCACCAAGCTTGGGTGGTGGTTTTCTCCAGGTTGTCATGATGAGGCCCTGGAGCTGTTAGGACATGGCTCATTTAACCAAGATCTTGTGATTACTTCTTGAGAAGCAACTGTTCCTCCAGCAAAGTCCAATCCACCAGCAGCAGCACCTTGAGCACGCTCATGCCCAGAGATGGATGCGAGAGCAGAACGAATGTATGAACCCAAGGTGTCATTACATTCCTCCAATGCCCAGCCAGATGCAAGCACTTTTGGCAGTCCCAGGAAAGAGCACGCTCCCTTGAGAGCAGCCACCAAAAAACCCTGTGGGGCTTTCACCCCTCCACGTTCCATAAGGTTAATGAGTTCCTCACAGGCTCTGACAGCAGGAGAGAGTAGATAGTCTTTGAAATAGAGCCCAGAATGAGGAACATCCACCAAGATGACATAAAATCACATACAAAAGATGAAAGAAGTATCCATGATAGGCAAAAGGGATACCCAGAGATAGGCACACCCAGAGAAGCAAACTGGTCTTCTACAGACAAGGCCATGAAGCCAATGCTGCCAAGGACCTGAGATCAGAACCGAGGCCATTCCACTCTAAAGACACATGCACTCCCCTTGACCTGATGCTGGCAGCTAAATACACACCAGAAACACCTTTCAGACTAGGCACCAGTACCACATGGAGAGATAGGAGCAGATTTACTTGTATCCTGTTACCAATGCACAGCCTATTCTCAGAACACAGTATATCAAATACCAGGATACCTAGATTTATGCCCAGTATTTACAGATGGAAAGAGATTTCTGCTTAGAAAAACTACAAGAATCAATAGCCTTTTCATGTACCATGCTAGGCAAGTGAACTAATTGTTGGCAGACAAAGAGAAATAAGCATGCCACTTCGAGGAGGTTGGAAATTCCCTCCAACGTGAAATCAGTCCTTGACTCCCAAGAAGTCACAAGGAAAATCCATAAGTCAAATGAGATGGAAGACAAAAATTCAGGAATCAATAGAAGGTAGTGCTTTTAGCTATATGGAGCCCAAATGTTTTAAATTGACCTTTTTTGTGACATGGGAGATGTGTCTGAAAAAGAGCTGATGAGATCATCCAATTTTCAAACAATATATGTGCACCTAAGGAGGAGGAGAATCAGGTAGGACAGGACAAAGAACAAACCAACCAAAAACAGCAGAAGTTCCTTACTCGTACTCGGAGCAGTCTCGTCCTTGGCCACACTCCTGCCCCAGCCTGGAAACCTTGTGGGATACACAATCTCCTCAGAAGAGTCTTCATCATCTGAATCACTGCCACTGGATGTCACACCTGCTGTGATGATGTTAAATCTGCCATGAAGCCCTAACCCACAAGGCCTTCTGCTGGGGGCACTTCAGCTTTCCTGCCTCCCCTACTCGCAGCCTTACAACCACAGAGAAGAATTTACAGCCCCCTGCTTCCCAGGGGCCATAGCTGCTCCTGGCCTTTTCACTCACAAGGGGTTCTCCACTCTGCCATGGCCCTGCTGAAGCTGCCCCTCTAGAGCTCTTAGATACATTCTGGCACCCTTTCCATGCTCACAGCATATAGCAGGTAGAGCAGAGTACTGCCTTGAAAACCTTTCCTTCCTCTCCCCTACAAGACCTTCTCATTGGAACAGCCTGCTCCTAAACTGCTTCCAAACAGGAAGAAAGACAGACCCAGGTGCACGCTTTACAGAATGACTCCCATACTCATCCCTTTCAGACAGGCAGAATGCCTCCAGGGCACATGGACAGTGTGCACAACTGCTCTATTGCTACCACGTCTACAGTCTGTGACAGGGAGCCCACGACTTTGCTTCTCCTGCTCCAAGCACGGTGCAATGAACAGTGGTGACAAATGCCACACATTCATCCCCCCTTCCACTCAGAGTTTGTGCACCTTGCTGCCCTGCTCTCTGGTGATTCAGCCCCTAATCCAAGCAGCCTCTGAGCATGGCATTCTTTACCCCTGGTTGTTGGCGTGGGTTCTTGCGTCTTCTCTCCAGGATTCGACCACCACCAGTTGTCTGGGAATGGATTCCACCAAGCTTGGGTGGTGGTTTTCTCCAGGTTGTCATGATGAGGCCCTGGAGCTGTTAGGACATGGCTCATTTAACCAAGATCTTGTGATTACTTCTTGAGAAGCAACTGTTCCTCCAGCAAAGTCCAATCCACCAGCAGCAGCACCTTGAGCACGCTCATGCCCAGAGATGGATGCGAGAGCAGAACGAATGTATGAACCCAAGGTGTCATTACATTCCTCCAATGCCCAGCCAGATGCAAGCACTTTTGGCAGTCCCAGGAAAGAGCACGCTCCCTTGAGAGCAGCCACCAAAAAACCCTGTGGGGCTTTCACCCCTCCACGTTCCATAAGGTTAATGAGTTCCTCACAGGCTCTGACAGCAGGAGAGAGTAGATAGTCTTTGAAATAGAGCCCAGAATGAGGAACATCCACCAAGACGACATAAAATCACATACAAAAGATGAAAGAAGTATCCACAAAGCCAGTGCTGCCAAGAACCTGAGCTCAGAACTGAGGACATTCTAAAGGCACATGCACTCCCCTTGTCTTGATGCTGGCAGCTAATTTTACAGCACAACCACTTTCCAGGAAGGCATTAGTATATTACAGGGAGAGGCGCAGCTTTAGTCCTATCTCATTACCAATCCACAGCATTTCCTCAGAACACAACATATCAAATATTAAATTCAACAGGTTTGTTATAGGTATTTCTGAATGGAAAGATGTTTCTGCTTTGAAAAATTACAGGAATCTACAGCTTTTTCTTCCACTGTGTGTCCAAAAATGTATTGGTCTGCAAATAGATATAAATGTGTCTATCATATATGGATGAAAAAAATCAGTCAGTTACTGTTCATGTAGGTAGCTAATTAATCAATAAGAGTCCTACATCTGATTCATGGCACACCTAGAGGTGAATCATAATTTGCTAATTACAAATTGTAAAACCTGTTTGGGCAAGGAGCGAAAGTCAGTGGTAAAGTGCTGATGCTGTATTAATCTGGCCCATTAACTTGATGGAGCACACCACCAGTGATGTCCAAATCCAGAGAAAGAATGAATGTGTATCATCTGAACAACAAGGAGCTCTGCAAATTGCTCATTTGAAATCATTGCACAGAATTCTTTAGATTAAGTTAGATATCTTTAAAAAAAAAAATTAACTTTATAAATGAATTGTAGTACAATGAAGAGCCACCAATTTCGTTTCTCATTTTAACATACTACAGAATTAGAAAGATGGATAGATTTTCAGCCATCTATCTGAAGATATACGACAAATACTTTCCTTTACTTATTTCTTAATTTTCTACTTCCTGGTCTGTGGGATTTTTCTCTGGGAAATTAAATTGTGGCCAGGATATTCCACTGAGGCTGCACTGCCATACAAACTAAGTAACAGATATTGGGACATGGCTTTATTCCTTCTTTTTTGGACTGCTCTCCATGTCACTTTCTGTGCTACTGAACATTTGATGACTTTTTAGAGAGATGCACAGGTTATACTTTACGCCTTTCTAAAAGGAATGCTAGGTTACTGATTCATTTATAATGCAGTAAAATTAAACTAAATTACTTAAACACTTCTGTGTTAAAGTGATGTTGCTGGGTAACAGCCAAAGCTATCAGAAAAGCCCAGAAGCATTACTTTCATTATCTTTTTTTTTTTTTTTTTTTCTCCAGAGAACCACTTTATCAATCCTAACCCTGTAAACAAACATGCCAATGCTATCACTTCTGTGATACACATTTCTCATTCTTGACACATTTTATCACATTGCTCTATAGTTTCTTTGATCTTTTCAGATGTTAAATATCTCCAGTTTTCCCTCTGTAAAACAGTCTTGCCCATGAGAGAGAACTGCTAGCAAGAGGAAGGGACACACATATTTAGGACCAATACATTTGATAATCAAGTATTAAAATGAAAACAGAAAGCTTTCCTGTACAGAAACAATGCACAGGTTTTTGCAGTGGGTACAGAAACAACAGCAGAAGGAAATATTAAGTCACATGTGCGCAAACATATAGGAAAAGGAAAAATCACCACCAGAGTCAACCAAACTCCCTACTATTACCAGGTGGGATTTTCTGAAACCTCTATCCCTTACAGGCAACATTTTGTAACAAAAGCTTTCACTGGAAACAAGCACCAGAAAATTCTCTATTTTCAAGGTTGGGGGTAAAATCAGGCTAATATTCCTTTTTCTGTCTACTAATTACTAATCTTCACGTCTTCTGAGAAAATATGTTTGGGTTTAATAATTCATGTCTTTTAGCAAAGCTTTTGCTAACTGTAATGCATACAATCATTCTTCCTCTAAATACAGTGATGAGGGCACCATTTCTCCAAGTCACTCAGACCATTTGACCAACTATCAGCAACCAATAGACAATCAAGCAACATGGATTCCCCTGATGGGGAAAAAAAATAAAAGAGCCAGTGGGAAGAAACTTTCATTTCTGTCAGTTTGATGTTTACTACAACAAGCCTCTGTAGATTTCCTCTGTATAATTAAAATGTTCTCCCTTTAGGTTCACAATATTTTCTGAGGCAAAGATCTTTATCACTCTAACCATAAGAACTAGTGTGAACATATGTATGTTATTTCCACTTTAAAATGTGGAACAGGACTTCAAAAGCTTTTTATTTATTGTAGCTTCTATGCACTACATATTTGATAACATCACAAGCAGTTTTTCCAACTCAGTAAAGCTATTTAAGGACAAAGAGGACAAGATGGCTACTGTTCTTTTGGGTCCTTAAAGACTGTGGAGTCACCACAGAACTCAATCTTTTCTTATGCATATTGCCAACAGCAAGGATGAAATCAGTTTTTTCAGTGCACAAATGGCTTGGTAGCTGGAGCTACCATATAAAGCACTGCCCTGGTTAGCAAGGCCATGGTTTTTGACATGGATTATCTACATTCACAACCACAAATATATTAACATCATATAACATCACAAATCTACAAAAATATCCTTTTCTACCTCAGAAATAAATTGACTTCGAGTGATAATAGGTTGTACTAATTTGTGATTCCTCATAAATTGATAAACCAGCTGTGGAAAACCCAAAACAGCAGTCTTTCTGAGCTCAGGTACAAGCATTGCAGCAAATATACTGTAAATGGTTTTGCTCCCCTTATCTCAGAGAGTGAAGCTCATTTCCCACTTAACCAGTCTAGAAAGTAGTCTCTCTCAATGTCTTTCCAATTATTGAGGTGTTGTAGACTTCACCACTTACCAGAACGTCCTTCTGGAAGAAGAAAGCAGTTTTAAGGTGATCTATGTGTAATGTAGTTATTATGAAACATAAATCTTACTAGTACTTGCAGGATACTGTCCGTCATCTCCTTCATGGAAATCTCCAGCCACCGTCGCGAAAGAGGTGTCAGGTGATACAGATGGAAATTCATCATCTGTATGGTGATGGATAAACCATTACTATTTCATAAGCTCAGCTGCAATACATTACTCACAAGTTCTTCAACTATTCCACCCTGCAAGCTTCATTCCTTCATTTACTGGTCCAAGAGAGAAGAAAGATGCAGACCCCACACAAGCTTATCTCACTAACACAGAAAGGATATCACCCAAACAGGTCATTTGAAGAGGAGAATGTATTACAGTGATAATGAACATTCTGGCAATGATCTGTTTATGTGATGCAAGATCTCATTGTACCTGTACAAAACAAGGACAGGGATTCTAGAGCATTGAGTGAAGTTATTCATATTCCCCACCCCTGAGATATATTCTGAGGTTTCAAAAATCTAGACTATGCATGCAAGATAGATATATTCTGAGGTCCAGAAATCTAGACTATGCATGCAAGCAGAGGTGGTAACAGTTGGAACAGCAACCAACAGAAATACACTGCACACACCTTGGGGAATGTGGGGAATGTTTCTGATACTAGTTCCTTAGCAAGACAATCTTAGGATTTACCTTTCATGGTGCAAGCTACATGTCAAAACAAGCGTAACATGCCATGAGTACACCACCAATGAAAAGTAATTTTATAATCCTAATGCTCTTGCTTTTTTTTTAAATTAATTTCAGTGTGTATTGAGGATAGTGATGCAAAATACTGGTATCCTTCACTGGTAATTTATTGGTGATTTGATAAAAAGCCTGTGGTCACACAGTAAGCTTCACTGTACTTAGAGGATGACTTGTATCTGTATTCCTAATGTTCAATGGGAGCGAGTCTTTCAGACCTCTGATAATTTCAGTCACACAAGCAACATAAAAAGATTAAATAAAATAAGTAGAAAAGAACATGGAATTTGTATTTGGCAGGGCCCCATGAAATTAGTGTCAACCTACTGTACTTACCATAGTCTTTTCCAGGAATTCCTTTTTCACCTCCTCCAGAAGAATGATCTGGCAGCTGTGAGACTGGAGTAGGACTTCCATAATACAAGGGGCTGGACCTGCTGATGGAGGCATCCATGGGAGTTGTCTCATGAGTTGATCCACTACCTGCATTTTCATCATCCACCCCTGAGGTGGAGGACTCTCCACCGGTGTGACGCGTGCCGTCCGCGTTGTAACGGGAGCCATCTGCGTTGTCAATGACTGCGGAAACGGAATTAAACGGAATTCATGTCAAGGAGCTACACAGCTATAATAAAGAGTAATGCCTATGGATTAATACCAGTTCACCCGTTTTTGCCCTCCTATCTAACCTAGAGAATACATCACTAAAATATGTCTAATGCATATATGCCAATTTATATATTTTTTGCATTTGTAGGGCCTGACTTGCATCAGTTATTTTTTATCAAACTGCTTGATTTTAACATAAGGTCTTGGCATTTGTAAAGTCAATCAGAATTTAGAGTTGGAAGAAATAATTTATTATGAGTCTTTTTTCAGCTTCCAGCAGCTTTTCTAACAAACAGCTCAAATCAGATGTATGATGGTTGCAGTCTTAAGCAAATTCCTTTATGTCAAAGGGATGTTAGCAGCTCTGAGGTGCCAAAAATGTCAAATACCTACATAAAAAATGGTTGGTACCCTGAAATAAATCAAACTTCATAGGCTTTAGGGGAAGACAAGCAACTAGTTGCTTTAATTTCTATTGAACATCTCTTAACTTCTTTTTCTTATGTTTGGCTTGACTTTTTTAATATTACTGATTGTTTATGTAAAAATTAGATAACCAGTTACTAAAAATTAAGCAAGTGCATGTCTTTCTAATCAGTACAGTACCTGTTTCATCCTGATTACTGAGTAAGGAAGTATCTATTTTTACAACTGGCTCACATGTTTTTTCCTCTGTTTCTGTGAAAGAAGGAAAATAAAAAGTATTAATTTAAAAAAATTGATTTAAAAAATCACGTGTATGCCTACATCAATTATACATAGTGACATAACATCAGCTTCAGATGAGGAGGACTGAAAGCAAATTTCCAAACAAATGTTTGGATGTACCACCACTGATGTACCACCTTCCCAGGTGGGGCACTCCGAGATTGTTCCATCAGCTAACAACGAGATTCTCCATTTCCATAACTATTCCAGCAAATGTCTGCAATCAGTGGCAGTTAAAACAGCCTTATGACACAGCTTCAATGCAGTCAGACCCACTGCCATTGTGGCAGTGGCAACTCTAATCTTTTTTAGCTGGCAAGACTCCGTCCCCTCCACGGAGGGCGTGGCAGAGGCAGCGTGTGCCCTGCTCTGGTGAGCACTGCTGGCTCCTGTGGGCTGAAGTGCCCCACTTGGGGCTGGTGTACGAGCTACCTGCTCATACACCTGAGCTGGTAGGGAACAATACTTGGGAGGAGTTATAAAGATCTGGAGGGGATGGACATCACCACTGTAGTCATCTGCGAGTGACAGACAATGGCAACTCACATGATACTACGCCAATGCAGAGATTTTTAATTATATCACTACCAAGAACAAAATAAAAAAATATCACTGCGTTCAAATCAACGATGAACTTTTCCTACATCTTTCTGCAAGAACTCTCTGTTTGCACTACAAATGTCACAATCTACTGAAATTCAAGATCCTTGAAGGCAGTTTAGATTTTATTTTCAAACAGTGTGTTCAGCATTTGTCACAGACTATATACATTTTCCTAATAATTTGCTATAATATCTCCAACTATTAAAAAGCTCAAAACCTTAGATGAAAACGGTCTGCTGCTGACACATGCTGCTGTCCAGCTGCCTCATGTCTAAATGGAGACTTGCCTGAGCAGATACTGAATGGATCTGCAAACGCGAGCAGCAGCCATGTCCAGGGGCCTGGGATGGCCATCGCAGGCCTTGGAGCTGCTGCAGGTGGCAGCCACTCCCAAAACACAGAAAGCTGCTCTTGGCTGTAAAGCTCATGTCTGCATGAATGAAGAGCTGAGTGCAATGGCTGACAACAGTTATGTCTTTCAGATTCACTGCTGCAGTGGTTCACTTCACAAAGCCATTATAATGAACTGTTCTGAAGATGCAAAGTGTGTCCCCAGGCTAGAAATGTGATTTAGTTCCAAACACACTGATAACAAAACGGTCATTGCTGACATGACAGATACACTTTTAGAGGCTGACAAAATGCATTTCTTCTCAGCTGAAAACCAGGCTATGTGTATTATATTAGCCCTCATCCCAGTACCTTAAATAGGAGATTACACATGTTATTTTTAGTTAATCTGTTTCTAAAATGCATCATAAAATCATCTCCTTACCTGTCGCATTGTAACAGTATGCATCATACCGAGCAGTTGTATTTGCTGTAAGTCTGTAAATGCCAGTGTTATTTGCTGCACAGAGATGATAGGGATTGATCCGTGGGATAACAATATGCCCCACCACGAAACCATACCTGTGAAGAACAGAGGTAAATAAACCATATTACTTACTATAGCAGATGTCACATCAAACATTAAGAAGCTACAAAGAAGCCATTATTTTTTAAAGATGCATGCATTTATTCATACTGTTTTGCTGCTTGTTTCTTTTTCATTAGAGTGTTCCTTTCTCACATGCAGCTACATCAGTCTCCCATCACTCAACATAATTTTGTGTTTAATTTCTAGACCTAAACCCATTTAAATTAAATATACAGCTTATTAGCTAGCTAGGGTGATCAGTTCCAGAGCAAGGGAGTGAAAGTGAGGGAGGTGAGTGCACTTTTTGTTCAGTGTGAGTGTGTATCACCTAACACTAAATTCCCATTCTTTAGGGATTCACATTTTCATTGCTTTGACGTAACACACTGAAACATTTCACAGAGAAATGTTGAGGGCTCAAGTTTTGGTACCTGAGAAAGTTTAAAGAATGATTGCAATACACATCATTATCTGCAAAAACTGACGGCCTAGTAAAAAATTCAAGATACAAGAACCATTCATCCACAAACTCTTACTGTATCTTTCAGTTGAACAGAGTGATTATTGTGCACAGAGCTCACATAATTCAGTGAAAACTGTGGATACATAAGGTACAATACATTATTACTGTTCTGCAATCATGTAACACCTGATTGATTCCAATGTATTTAACTGGAGATGTGATAGAATGGTAACAAGAACTGCAGTTTGGTTTGGGTTTTGCTTTACTTCTTGAGAGGAATGATTTATCAGGGAGGAGCAAATGTCACAGCTTTGCAGTTTTTTATCTAGGAACATCATTCGAGTTTCACGTCTAATGTGCAGATATGTGCAATTCTGAAACTCTTGTAGGTGGAATTATAAATTACTTTACTCACACTCCCAACTAAGCTTATAATGCTGACACTTTACAAACAGTATTGACCTACTTGTGTTATGTTCTGTTGATTCATCTTATTCACACACATTTGGATGGTTATAATGCAGCATATTTTCCCTCTCCTAATCACATTTAATAAGAGCTAAAGCTTACTGACAAGGAATACTTCTAGCAAAGGATGAACAAATGAAAGTAATAGGGTGGGAGGGTTGGCCAGAAGGAAGGGAGGAAGAAATACTATCTACATGGCTTACATGTCCAAATCTGTCCTCTTTTAAATTGTGAATTAGGGAATTGTAACATTAATTAAAAATTACATCTTTGCCCTGGGAAAAAAAAAAATCCTTCTTCTTTCAATTGCCTTCATATTTTAGCTTTAGAAAATACCTTCCATAGTTTTGAATACTCCTAATTGCTTGCATAGAAATCTCTACCCCTACGCATTATTTAGGATGAGAGGCTGGACACTAGCCAGCAGTGCCTGCTCGCAGCCCAGAGAGCCAAACACATCCTGGGCTGTGTCTCAAGCAGCGTGGGCAGCAGGTGAAGGGAGGAGATTCCCCCTCTCTGCTCTGTTTTGCTGAGACCCCACCTGAAGTGCTGTGTCCAGCTCTGGGGTCCCCATCACAAGAAGGACATGGACCTATTGGAGTCCAGAGGAGGGTCATGAAGTTGATCAGAGGGATGAAGCACCCTGCTATGAGGAAACACTGAGAAAATTGTGATTGTTCAGCCTCACATATTTTTATTCACTTAATTTTTTTGAATTAAAGGTTTTCTGTAACTTCTAGTCTCTTGGTCTTGGTACTTTTTGATAAACTAGGGAGTCTGTATCATCCACATTTTTTGCCCTATACATCATTAATTACAGCAGTTAATTAGGTCACTTAACAAGGTGGTTTTGGGATTTTTAATAACTACTATAGCTGTCATTTGAAACATCTCCATTCACAGATTACAAGAATGCACTAGTACTGGGGCCATTTTTTCCCTGCGATGTCAAGAGTTCATCCCTCACAGTACCACCTGCTGCTTTTTACTGTTCCTTGGCAGGACTGAGTTCCATACACTGCATACACCATCCTCAGCCTTTGACCTCACACTGGGTCTTTACTTTCCACATACTTATGTTACCAATTGTTCAGTGACACACTAGGATCTGAACATCTTCCTAATTAGCTTACTATGCTGTCAATCTTTTGTTATCTTTATATTTTATCTGTGAGGTTGTGATTTCTTTAAAAAAATAAATGGTAAAAACTATATGCCTCAAGGACTTACTTATTACTGGACTCAGAGCAAACATACACATGCACAAAGATGTTTTGTTCATTATAGAATATAACTTATTTAGCTAATCATAGCATCCACAATAAGCCAAATGTAATTACCACATCAGTGGTGTCATGAAATACTATGTTTTCCAGAGTTTCTTTACCTGCAAGTTTCAAATCCAAGCTCATGAGCTTTCTTCAGCTGCTCTAGTGTTGCCAAGGTACTGTTGAGAGCTCTGCAGAGTTCAACTGCTTCAGATCGTGTGAGACTGTAGCGACCATTTTTTTCAACATGAAAAACTCCTCCATATCTGCAACTTACATTGAATTCTGTTATCAAAAGAAAAGAAAGAGAATGTTAAAAATGTACTCCCAATGCTTCACTGAAGACCTGGAAATTATTTATTTTCAAGTATAATGCTTTCAAAGCAAACCCACAAGAAGTAACAGGTACCAATTCACTCAGAAAAAGCACTGCCACTTTCAATCACCTTTTTCATACTTTCCCTCTTTGGGCTGAGGCATGAGCCAAATCTCCAGCCTTCCCAAAAATAGCAATATGACATGATTTTGTAGGGTATCTAGGACAATTAACGTACCATTAACACTAATGTGCAGAAGCAAGGGTTAGTAATAATACTAATATCAAATAAGAATAATCATGTGCGTAGAGAGAAATGGGGAAACAACAGGACACTTCAAAGCAATGTGAATTAATTTTGCTTCAGCCCCACCTTTCCCTTAACACAAAAAAAGCGGTTGCAACTCCAGACTAGAATGACAACTGCAAAGCACACTTCATAGCAGTAGCTATTATTTCCAGGGCAAAGAGGAGCATGACTCATTTTTATCTTAATTTTAATGGAAGTTCCATGTGCAAGAAAGGGAAAAATAGACCAGTCTTCTCCAATATTAAAAGGGTGTGTCCTTATTGTCTATTTGAAAAAAAAAAAAAGATGACATATAGGAACTGTTTTTCTAAAAGACACGAAATGCAATTCATGCACATTTGCACTGACACGTTATAAAAAATGAGCAACTTTCCTAATGTGATTTTTGCTTGACAGTCTATTTTGTTCTATAGCATAAATGTGAAAGCAAATTATAATATTTAAGGCATGTACTCTTTCTTTAAGTACTTTTGTCCATTCATAAATCAATGTTATTCTGTGTACAGGGTATCTACTCAGTGTAAACGTCAAGGAACTTTCCTTTCCATAGCTCACAGGAAACACTCAAGGAGATAAAATACCAGATTAAAGGCAAGCTGGGTCATGCATGAGAGGACAACCACTATTCACAGCATAGGTAGGAGTCCAATAGCATTGATGCTTGCTTGTCCAAAGGAGCTCAAAAGCTGTGCATCCAGTCTTGAATGCTTGCACCATAGGCAACAGAATTAATCATTATTGTTACTTGGATAGCCTTCCCAAAAAATGAGGGGGAAAAAAATCTCTTCTCCAATAATTCTACCTTCCCCAGTATATTGGCTGACAAAAAAAAATTTAATTTAGACAAAATCAATTAGTATTTCAGAGCTGTTTAAAAGTCTTGCTGATTATAGTTCTTTGTATTTTTAATATTTTGTTGTCATATGTCATTAAAAAACATATGGTCCTTCTGCCACTCCTTGACTACTGCTAGGATGGAACTGCTCTCACATCTGCCATGCAAGTGACTTCTACTTTGGCTCTAAATATTTCATATTCAAAGCCTGATAGTGTCTTGGAAGTTGTCCAGGCAGTAGCTGTATTAAGCATAAATGACCTAGACAAGAAAAAATTTCTCTTTAGTTTTCCCTTCTTGATTCCCTCTTCCTAAAACATACTCTGTGAGGCCCAAGACTTAATGTTAAATATAGGGATAAGATCACAAAGTTGTACTTGATTACTTTAAAGTAACAAGCTTAGTGATTTTGGAGATAAATTTTCTTGGAGCATCAACATCTTTTCTGATAATTTTAGGCTAATTTCTGAAAAGCTTTTGCTGTGAAAGCAGATAGCACATACACTTGCTTTGGGTTCCATTTGATTGCAGTTAATCCAAGATTCACTGAATTCTAAAGTGAAGTTTGCTTTTTTAGAGTGAGTTGATTTAGCTATCATCAAACCTCAGCCCATTCCTGGTTTCAAGCACTACAATTTATGCTCTATTACCACTCTGATATTCACGCATAGCCAGAATTCCGCTTTGAGAGTCAATTACTTAGTGTTCTGCTGTTTTAAAAAGCAGGCTTGCTTACACAGATAGGCTTAATGGAACTACACGTGGGCTGCATGCCTACACATGTGTACCTTTTCCATGGAAACGCTCAGCCTGAGTAGACCCTGCACACCAGGACACTGCT
This sequence comes from Euphonia xanthogaster, assembly GCA_034509185.1. Classification (NCBI taxonomy): domain Eukaryota; kingdom Metazoa; phylum Chordata; class Aves; order Passeriformes; family Fringillidae; genus Euphonia; species Euphonia xanthogaster. The sequence goes on along the minus strand of JAYDZK010000268.1, from coordinate 18,379,216 downwards.
GGGAGGTCCCAGGCTGACTGCAAGTGTGCTGCCCAGCTGCAGAAAAAAGCCCAGTAAAGCTCCCAGGAAGCCTTGCTTGCGCAGCATGAGGAGATCACATGGGTGTCCAGGAAACCCCAGGCAAAAATGTGGCAATCCAGTTCTCAAAACTGGGTTTGAGGCCATCCAATTTGTTGGCACTGTGCCCTAAAGTAATGCTGAGACAGCATCTTTGTCTTCACTTTGATGATATCTTCTACGCCTACTATTCCAAAAGTACCAGTGCTGTAGCAGAGACACTCTGCTCATGAAGAGCCGAGTCTGAGTACAGAAACAGGACCAAAGCAGTATGGAATTTCTGAGGACCAAAACTCACATGGAATTTCACAGTTTAGGCGAATTGTGTAAATTCAGAATCTACTCTTTGAAGGCAGTAATTACCACATTTTAAAAATGACAAAACACAAACCCAGAGCTATCAGGGAATGCAGCATTTTTACTGTATAGTCTCAGATTTTAATGTTCACACAATAGGGACCCTTAACTGAATTAACAAAAAAAAATTTAATCATCAATAAATACCATATCAAAAATAAATGACAGGATCTAAACTAAATTAATACCTTAATTTTTTTTCTCATGCTGAGGCTTATAGAGTAATTTTGAATTAAGGAAGAAGCATGACTGTAAACTTAAATCAAAACACATATTTCACCTTTTCCCATAGGGCAGGAAGGTCAAATCCATAATTTTATATTGATGTTACTTAGCTGGCTGTAACACACTTATGCAAAAGATGGATTTTTATTGTGTTCCAAGAGCCAAGGCAATGTAAAACTCATTCTGTGTGACAAACTAATGCTGATCCTTTTAACATTTCTGAAGCTTCAAAGGGGCTGACTCAGAGTGGACTCACAGTGAAATCACCAACAGCACGCAAACTTTCCCTCCTTCCCCCTCCTAGAGCTGTCTGGCTTTGGGGCCTGACAGGACACAATCCTTCCTTTTTTCCTTCATTCACATGATTTGCTACAGCTGTTTAATAATAGCCCTTGAAGAAGGCAAATGGTACGAAATACGTCTGAATTGTCATAATCATTAATCTCACCCAGACCATGAGATTGGGTGACACAAACGAGAGCCACGGAGTGCTCCTGTCTGTGCTGAGCTTTAAGAGGATGGAAAGCATAAACTTCCATATTTCTCCCCGTCCTTGCTGGGATTTCTGGTGCCTTGTCTCAAGCAGCTGCATGCAAACCTTTCTCTGCTATCCTCATTCACATATTTAAACCAGGTTCAATTAATACTTGTCAGCCAAAATCACTAACTTTGGTTCCCCAGACAATTTGCTAGCTAGAGCCCACTGGTGGGGTGGAATCACCTCACACAGACTAAAGAGCATTGTCCTGTCAGAGAAGTGTGAGTTACACCCTGATAATTAATAGGAGAGGCTTGTTAGAAACTGTAACTGTAAGGAACCAGGTGCAATTTCCATTTCCACCCTGATTCTGCAACCCTTGTGTATAATGAGTAACACTGACTCATGCTAACTCTTCCCACTGGAATTAATTTTCCATGAAGATCTTTGGTGTACTGTATGGATGCCTCATGCACTACTCCCCAATTTTCATTGTTTTCAAGACACCATCTGGGGGTTTCATTCTCAAGGTGGACATTGTCTTTTATTGGAGGGAAAAAAAAAAAAAAAAAGGCAGCAGTTCTTTTAGTAACTTTAGTAACTGCAGAGATACATCAAAGCAAACCAAGTGGAAGATCTGCAAAGAGCCTGCCCGCTGGAGAGAAGGGAAGTGTAAGACTTGTACGTGCTAACAGACTTCTTGGTAAAACCGCACTGAATTGCATGGCAACCAGGAAACGTTAGGGGGATGGTTTGGTGGGGATTTTCTTTTTCAGTTTGTGGTTCAAGATGACTGATAGCTCACCAGGTTGTGCTAAACTGGGGCTGACAACAGGGACAGAACTAGAGTTTTGACAGTGCATGTAGTTTTCATTCTCTTTGTTTTAATAGATACAGGATTTACATTTACTGTAAGAACTTGGTTCTAGATTTATTAAACTGATTTCTAGCTCTAGGCAGATGTACATGTGTAATTGTTTCCTTATAATCACAGATTATTGAATTTTGTACTGACTTCTGAACAGGAGCAACCACCAGCTTAGCACTGATACCTACATTATCAATATTATCACCTGCTTTAAATGCATGCTAGTAACGAAGTAGCAAAAAATAACATACTGGAAACAGATTAAAATATACTTAAAATGAAATCCTAGTCATTACTATTCCTCTTCAGGCAAATCTATGAATTGGGCCATATGAGTCCTAAAATCTGAGGAGATCTGGACAATCCAGATCTTGTCTCTCAGTCAGACCTATCTCTAGTTATGCCTGGTTTTCTAATTTTTTCTCAAAAAAACTACTTCATGGCTAAATAAGAATGCATATTTTATTTTTGACTTGAGGAAATGGCCTCTGAATGCAAAATTTCATAAGGGATGGATTCATAAAACATTTCAGGATCCAAAACATTTTGTCAATGTATAAATTATGTAAGTCTGATTACTGCCATTTTGACATCTGTGAGAACTTAAAATATAAAAAAATATTATTCAGGGATTACCTAATACACTACAACACACATGGACCTGGAAAGCATTATTTGCTGAGTATTTTACCTTTTTTTTAGTCTATTAGTAAAAAACTTCACTCAAGCAACATGCAGCCCAGGCAACTGGAACAGGATACAGAGGCTTTTACCTTTATGTCAGAAGTTGGACTAAAGCCCAAGTCAGTGATGAAAACCACTGGATAGCTGTTTGCTAGGTTATGTAAAATGATTCATTAATCCCAGCCACAGCCACTAATAGACACGTGTCGACATCATTAAAACACACCTATACTTGAATCCCTCGGGGGTGATGAGGAAAGGAAAACTGAGCTGGGAAAATAGGACTCAAAACTGGGATGACTACACACTGATCAAAATTCAGAAGTCAAATTTGCAAGACCCACGTGAATGAAGCCAGCAGTCCTTTACCATCCCAACACAAAAGCGCCAAGGATCAAGCCACGTGTATCATCATTAAGTGTGGCTGGTTTTGTGCTCCTCCAGTTATGATATTCTGGTTCTGCTAACCAGCATTCTCCAAAGAAAGCAGAGAAACAAATCTAGAAACAGACCACCTGCACCATAAGCAAGGCTCTTCCAAATAGTGACAGTGAATGTAAGTCTTCATAGATTCTTGGGAGTTGTGTGATTAAATACTTTCCTTGGAGTATTGCCAAGCTGTGAAACCTACAATGGTTTATAGGAAATACATTTCCAGATTTAGTGGCAATAAACCATATTTTGGTTTTCAAAGTATCCCTTGTGGATACTTAAATAAAGCAAAATAAGGAATTTGTTTTTCAGTTTGAAATTACCCTTAATTCTGAAATTAAAATAATTCATTTGCACAAAATAAAAAAAAAATCACTTAAGAAACTAAGGTTTAAATGTTTACATGGCTGCAATACAGGTAGATGGTTTAAGGAACCCAGAAAAATGTTTCCCTCAGAGATTATAAAAATGTCATATTTTAATTTCAGTTTGGCATAGAAAAATGTTCTAAGCCTTGAAAATTGTAATGGGAGAGAAAAACCCCACATAATTATAACCCTAGTAGATATGTGATATTCAGGGAGGGAAAAATTCTCTGCACACCTGGCTTTTGAAAGACAGCAATGTCCAGGAAAACACTTTAAAAGGGATTTACCTGCACGTTTGCAAGGCATTCCTGCTATAAATAGAGACAACGTTTTCTTAGTAGTTGGGTGTGGTGACAAGAAAGTGAAGATGACTCTCCATAGATCCAAAGGCGTAAAGTCAGAACTTTCTTTGAAGCTGTGCCTAAGCTGTTCCTACTTCCCAGTTATATTTGGGTACCTAGTAATTCAGTCTAAAAAAGCAAATTAGAGTGTAGCTTTCTCACTTTCCTGTGTGCTGCTAACTGCATGAAAAGTCATGAGACAGCCATGCTAACCTTGAGGTCCAAGTGGGCTGATGTGGATCTCTGCAGCAAAAAAGAAATGTGGCTGGACATATGCACAGGGGCCAGAGTGGGATACAGTGCTGTGGGAGGTTCTCCTTTCTCCAACAAAATTAGCAAGTATTCCTTGCATTTCTGTCTTACTTCTGAGAGTGCACACTGGAAATGGGATGTGAGACAAAGCTCAAGCTGCTGGCTTTCTTCTAAATTGTTTTTCCTAACGACTCTGCCTACTGATCATCGCAGTCACTGTCTCTGTATCTGTTTGCTGACGGACCAAATTCTCCAGTCTCTTAACTGACAGCTCTCCTGGCTACTGCTTTAAAACAATGGGTGTGGGGGTAGTGCTATTAATAAATCAAGCATTCACAGAGTCACTCAAAATGCAAGTAAGTACAAGAAAAATGCTTCAGTCCTCAGCAGCTGCTGTAGGAAGAAAAGAATCTGCTAATGCATCTTCCAATCATACTTTATCTACGTGGCAACTGTTGCTCTGGTAAACATCCTGAGTGAGCCTATACTGTGTCATCACTTATGATAAACCTCCTTGCTGCTGACATTAATATTAGTCTTTTTGTAATAGTCTCACCCAATAAGGAGCTGAAAGTTTTCAGACTCCAGCAGAACACGGTGCAGCTGCGCAGCACCTCGGGGGAAAAATTGCAGGCAGTGATATCATAGTGTGCAATTAGTTATCTGACATGCCCCCCTCGAAATGATGAAAACATAATCAACATTGCTGATACAAAGAGAGCTCCAGGCTGTACAGTGAGTAGTCTAACCCCAAGGGCTGAGTAACAAGGGCTGTGAGGAGAATCAGCTGGGATCAGTTCCATCCAGCCCAGGTGAAGAAACACACGAAACAAAGCTGGAGAATAATAGCTGGAGTCTGATTTTCACTGTTAGACCGATTTAGTTATTTGGGATAAAAGCAGTTGACACACACAGAGAGACACATCAGACAGAGCCCCAGCCTGGAGCCCAAAGGACCTCACTCCTATTTGCTGCTCTGTCACTCATCCAGTCAAAGAAAGGAACCTCAGGAATCTTTTCCAAAGCTCTGAAAACCAGCCAGTTAAAACAAAGATAACATTACTCTGGTATACATACCAAAGAAAGGAAGACTGCTCAGAATATGCCTCACAATGTAGGACATGATCTGTAGAAGTCAAAGGAAAAGTTCTTATGCAAGCTTCTGATGATGGAAGAGAATATTTTCCCATCCACTATTCCCTTTGTTTTTCCCCTAATACAAGAATGACAGGGATCCCATAGCCTGTAACCAGATTGCCTAGGCCAGCAGGCAACTTCTCCTGGAATTTTTGGTGGCAAAATATTTCCATTTTCTGGAGTCTTTGTGGCTCTATCCACACATATACTAGGGTTTTAAGAATCTTGAGATTTCTACTGAAAATACTGAGGAGCAAATAACTTTCCTAAGATGTATGCAGGTTATTCATACACAAAGCTACATGAGCAGTTAAATTTCTTTAATAATTCTTATAGTCTTAGTTATGAATCTTTTTGAACTGGTTTCATAAAAAGGCACATTTAATAACTAGAGTTTGCAATAAATATTAAGATGTACACAATGCTGTTGCTATCACAAATATGGTGGGAATAGTGATATTTTTCCTATTTAAAAAAAAAGTTTATTTAAATTTAACAATTCATGACAGGCAGTGAAGATTCTCTTGTCTGAGGGAAGAATGGGAAAGAGGCACTGGCAGTGGGCCTTGATATTCTGTGTTTTCAAATACTACATTAAATCCCACATATATTTAGGCAGTGGAGATACATAAAGGCAATACACTATTGCGTGAATGTAATCATCCTCAAATAGTGAAGCATCATTGTTTCCCAAAAGTGCTGGAATCATTGTGAAGCCAATGATTTTGTTGTGATGCTCACTGACTCTAGTAATTTGTTTTCATGAGATATAGCTGGCTTTTACAAGAAGATCCAGAGCTAAATCCACATTTGAATGGTAAATGATACAGTGGCAGACTTCAGCTCAGATACAATGAGTTCTACGACATTGGACTCATTTTGAGCAAGAATCAATTCAAACATCAGTTTGGCAATATGCTATCTTAATAAATGCAAAATTTGAGACAGTTGCTAATTAATGAAGCACCACAATATTTTTCCTCCCACCAAGGACATTACTTGAAGCAAAATTCATCTAGTGGTTTATCAAGAGCACTAGACAAAGCATCCAACCAGGCTGAGTACAGAGTACTCAAGAGTACAGGCTAGGAGAAAAACTCATTGAAAGCAGTCCTGATGAGAAGAACAGGTATTTGCCATGGATGAAAAGCTGAACATGAGCCACCTGTGTGTGCTCCCAGCCCAAAACGCCAACAGCATCCTGAGCTGCATCCAAGGGAACGTGGCCAGCAGGGCAAAGAAGTGATTCTTTCCCTCTACTCTGCCCTTGTAAGACCCCACCTAGAGCACTGCATCCAGCTCTGGGGTCCCCAACACAAGGACCCAACATGGACCTTTCCGAGCAAGTCCAGAAGAGGGTCATGAAAATGACTGGAGGGCTGGAGCACATCTCCTACAAAGAGAGGCTGAGAGAGCTGGGGTTCTTCAACCCAGAGAAGAGAAGGCACTGAGGAGGCTTCACAGCAGCCTTGCAGTACTTAAAGGATTTTTTGTTTTTTAAAGAGGGAGAGTTTTTGCACAGGCAGATGGTGATAGAACAAGGGGGAACAGTTTTAAACTAAAAGAGAAAAGATTTAGATTTTATGCTAGGAACAAGTTCCATATTGTGAGGGTGGGAGGCACGGGAAAAGGCTGCCCAGAGAAGCTCCATCCCTGGAAGCATTCGAAACCAGGCTAGATGGAGCCCTGAGCAACCTCCTTTAGAGGGTGGCATCTCTGCCCATGGCAGGAGCTGGAACAAGGTAATTTTTAAAGTCCCTTCCAACCCAAGCCATACTGTGATTCTCTGATGTCCTAGAAACAGCAGAAGTAGCCAATGCAGTGAGAAACCACTTTTCCAGGTGATTTGCTATTAATCACTGTGCATAGATCCTCTTGTCTTCCTTGAACAGCCTAAAAACATGTCTTAGACACACCTTGCTATAACAAACTGCTGATTGACCTGACTCATAAAACTACTTATTCTGGAAGGGTGGGAGGTATCGGGCTATTTCCCAATATAGAAATCAATTCAAGATACCAAACCCAGTAAGTTAAAAAGTAAAAGATATATTTCAATTAGTCATGTTGCCATGACTATCACTGTGGATATATTTGTATCACATCAGGGGTGGAAAAAAGGTGTCAATACATTGCCTTGCAATTGCTGTGAGTCAACTGTGATGTGATTGTGACTGTGTTGATAAAATGGCATGATCTGAGCACTATGAGTAATAAAGTCATACAGAAGACTAATACTGTTAAGAAATTCAGTGCAGATCTACAAAAAGTTGGTTGTATTGATGCCTTGAGGGGCTACCTAGAACACAGGCTAGACAGTGTTAAAGGAATAAAATAGGTATTCATTGAAAGGACTTCAAAGGATACACCTTGGGCAGTACGAGAGCCCGGCCATGGCTACATCCAAGATGAACAACAGGTCATGAGTTTTTGCACTTTTATAAGTTTTGGTCCATTTACATGTTGGGGTTAATTTTCCAATTACAGTTTCAGGTTATGAAGTCCCATCCTCCCAGATTGCTCTCCTCAGTTTGCTGTTGTTTATGCTTTTGGGGCCTGAAGCTGAAACGGTGCCCTTGCTTCTCAGGCTGGAAAAGGATTGTTTTGTCTGACAAAACTGTGAGGAGAACTTGCTGACACTTTATATGAAGTTCAGAGTTATATATTAATGCAGTACAGAATCTGCAAAACATGAAAGCTAAAACTTAAGGCATCAGTATGGGTGTTTCAAAAATTAGGAAAACACTGACTCTTACTCATAAGGGGTATTTTCTCACACATACTGTTTGGCTGAAGGAAGGATTGCACAACCAGACTCAGTGATGGATTGCCAAACAGTAACTGAAGAGGGTTTCCTATTTTTACGGTAACAGTTTTCAGAGAATGCTCTGGTCCTCTGTGTTCTTGTTCACTTCCTATCCAGTAGAATAATATTTGCACAAGAACGTTTTTCTTACAATTAATCATAATGCTTCTTTCATCTGAAATAGCCCTGTATGTGAAATGATACCTGCTTTCTGAAACTGAGGCAAAAGAGGGACTGATCTTTTGATGGGACAAGGGGCTGGGACTTTGGAGAAGATGTTCTATTTACAGCTACATTTCTGTCTCTCTGTTGTCCTACCTGTGAAGTGGGGATAAAAACACTGACTTCCCATGGGCTACAAAAATTACAAATCACTATTTTCTGCTGGCAGCATGTTTGTCAGTTCACTTCTTTCTCACTAGTTAGGAATATTATTTCTCTGTTAAATACTACTATGCTTAGACTTCAAATTTGGAGTTTCAGGGTAATTTAAATACATTCAGCCTGACTCCAGCTCTGCTGAAGGTGTTGATGAACTCCACCAGATAAGCTGACTTCTTCTTGACCAAATGTTTTAATATTTACGTAAACTCTGTACAATGGAAGGGGAAAAAAAAAAGAACAAAACAAAATTTCAACAGAGACACCATCTATTTCCAAAGTGATACATTGAGAAAGCCTAAGACAGCAAATCTGTTTCAAGAATTCTTCTACAATAGTCAGAAGAATCCAGCAGATGAAAAACAGAAGGAGTACATCTCAGACACGTGCTGGGGTTGAAATGTTTGAATGTTTAAGGTACTGTAGGATATACTGAGGAGAGACCACTTGTTTTTGTTGCTAATGTCTACCTTGAGCTTTGAAGACGTGGATGTGTTTCAAGTAAATGTTACCAATAAATACTTTTGTAGGTTATTAACAGATATAAACCTTGCTGGGCCCAAGACTTTCAGTGCTGTGGCTACATTTTTAAGGGGCTTATGATAACACAGAAGCAATTGAAGCAAATAACACTGTTTATATTTTATTTTGAAGGGTAGCCTAGTCAGGCATAGAGAGTTTTTTCAGTTTTTCCTCATTTTCTCAGCAAAAGAAGTTAATTAAAGAGTTTATTAATTTGCAAACACAAAATTTTGGACAGAAAAATTGTGGATTCTACTGTTCTTTAAGGGCACTGTAGAAACATCTTACTAGTCTTGCACTATTCTTTATGCAATATATTATTGATGCTGCACCAATGTACAAGAGGTCTGGTACCCACTGGCATATATATATAAGTAATAGGAGCTGTCAAGAAATATAAAAGAAGAAGAAAAACGATCTCCAGCTCCAGAAGGAAACACAAACTACTTGTTATATGTACTACCTGAATTAAAATAAGCTCCCATCAAAGCATTATGGGAAAGCAAATTCAGATTTAGTCATTGGTCTTAACAATCTCCTACTCACAGGATATGTCTCCTCCTGGAAAACTGGACAACTGGGCATCTTTTAATCCACATGAACCCACAGAGACAGAAAACACTGTCTAGTGTTTATGCCTAGAGACACCCTTGAAAATCACCGGAAAAACTGTGCTGATCTTACTCTTCCGTGATGCTCCAAGATTGCCCCTGCTTCAGTGCTCTGAAAAAAGAGATAATGCTGTGCTCTGTCCAGTGTGAGCACAAGCAATATCACTAGTGGATAATGTGTGAGACCTGGCAGGTCAAGAGCATGCTGAGAAAATAAAACAAAACTACTGTAATTGTTTCCCACCCAAAAAGCAGCCAGGAAATTAAGCCATAAGAATAAAAGGAAAAAGAAAAAAAAGAGTGAATAGAACTGATCTTGCAGAAATGTCACAAGACACAAAAATCATCATAGACACTCTTAGAAGTGCTCTGCAATATTCTATACCACAACAGGGAGCAAATGGATCCAGGGTTTTACTGAGGCAAGCCACAAATGCAGGAAAGAAACTTTTCTCTAGGCAGTCACCATGGGAATGTGTCTCACATGCTCAAAATGTCTGGCAGTTACTGCTTTTAATGCAAGAATTGTCAAGGGGATAAGTGCTTCTCTAAAACCTTAGCTGTGCCCTCTCAGAATGAACTGGAACCACCAAGCATCTCTTCTCAGTAGGCCATAAAAAGATTTGGTTACATTGTGGAAAAACAGGAGTTTAAAAGTTTAGAGCTCAAAACGCAATCTCAAGGAGGGCGTTTTTATTTTCTGTGCCAGGAGATATGTGCTCCTCACAAGACAAAGTTACTCTGACTAGTACAATGGAAGAGTGGTATTTTGTTAGTACCAATCCTCCAAAGTCACTGGACACTCCACCCTACAGCCTTTCCCAGAGCATCAGGCTTTAAGCAGGAATACCTCCAAAATCTCAATAAGACAGTTGATATTTATCACTAGGAAGTATTGCTTCCAACAGGAGCAAAACTTGACTAAATTAAAGACGCTATTCTTCAGCTGAGTATTAAATTTTCGAGTTCTTGAACCTAAAGAAGTGTTCATTCTGACAGCAGGGCAAAAGATGTAAGTCAGTTCTCACTTGGCAAACAGCTTCAAACATCACTAATCATAAAAAGATAAGCATGGAATAAGAACTCTTTAAGGAAACCGTACTTTGCATGTGCTGTTGTCTAACAGGAAACAATTGCTATTGAACTCTAAAAAGCCGCCAGTCCTCAGTGCGTATAAAGAGAGCAAACACACAAGTAAACAGGATAAAACTGTCAGAGCAATAAAGTTTTATCTGATTTTAAAGAACTGCTACGGGTGAAATTGATTAAAAGAAAATATGTATTATTTCACTTCCATGTTCTAAGGGTTCCTATTTATCAAATTTATGTATAAACAACATATGAGAACAGAGAACAAAAGCCTACATTTATAAATATGAAGACTCATTAGCAAAATAAGCTTTTTATCTACATTTACACACCTGTGTAAAGGATGGAAAAGCGAAAGGATGTGTAAACAATGAAGGCCACCTAATCAAGCAGGAGGAGGAACAATAAGGAAGCGAGTGAAAGATGCGTTCAGGCCGCACCCTCAGTGTCTCCATTATGAATGGATCACGTTTCTTTGTAATTGGCAAATACTGCTTTCCCTTGAACCTGCCTGGCTAACTACTCCATCTTCCTCGTGCAGTAGCTTTATCCAGAGCACCAGGATGGAGCTGGGAAGATCTGGCTGTCCTTAGCAGTGGCATATCGTGTCAGGCCCTCGTCCCCTCATTCCGTGATAGGGACACGTTGTCTCGGAGATGGGAGGCGGCCGGTGGCAAAGAGCAGGTAAAGCACTCCCAGGAGAGCCAGCGCCCCCAGGAGAGCCAGCGCTCCCATGAGAGCCAGCGCCCCCAGGAGAGCCAGCGCCCCCAGGAGAGCCAGCGCCCCCAGGAGAGCCAGCGCTCCCAGGAGAGCCAGCCGTCCCGCCCGGCGGAGCTCCCGCGCTCGCGGCTGCGGCAGGAGCACAGGGCAGCCCGCTCAGGCTGCTCCGAGCGGGCATGCGGGCGCCGAGCGCTCCCGGCAAGCGCCGCAGCCGCGCTGCCCTGGCACGCACCATCCCATCCCGCGGATTCCCCGCCCTGCTGGGAAGCCGGGCTCCCTCGGAGAGGCTGCCTGCTCGGGGCTGCTGCTCAGCTTTTACACAGCACTTTGGCCAGCAGCCTGCTTGCTGCCTGTGCACTGGCTCACATCTGCTCACAGGGGTCTGGGTGCCCACAGAACATCCACTGAGCTCCAGTTAACCTCTCACTTCTGTATGGGAAATCTACCAGAAACTATTCATTACAGCTACCCACACACACCACACCCTGCTCCTTTACAGACACCTATCCATTAACAAAAATAACAATAAAAAAGCCCCCTAGGGAAATGTACTTCTGAGAACCTGTTTTGCTAACACGCTGTCACTGTGAGACATACATAATTAACAAAAGCTATGCCATGGCAGGTTTTTTTTTACTATTACACGTTCTGTCAGAGGCAGCATCTTATTTACGAAAGCAGGTATTTAGTAAAACATTAATTGTGAAGTTGAGGATTGCAGGCAAATGCCCCTTTCCTAGGCAGCTGACAGTATGTGCTCTGGCAATCCCTTTCACAACCCTCTTACACTGCTTTTGGAACAGTATCATTAGCAGAGAGATGAAGTTTTAACACAACTGTTGCATCCCCGGCGTTTTTCTCTGTTTTTTTTTTTTTTTAAGACACAACACAGTCTCTTAGAGTTTCCAGCTACTAAGCTACATCAATCACCAACAGAAAAGCGAGAGAAAATAAAAAAGTGAAGCAAAGTATTTTCAAACTCCAAATATAAGGAGAATTCAGGTCTTCTCAGTGATTTTTACTTTGAATTAGCATACCCTGCTTGTCCTTTCATGTTTTTAACAGCTAAAACTGCAGATTATTCTTCAACTCCTTTTAGGGTTTTTTGGGGTTTTTTTGTTGTTTGGGATGGGTTTTTTGTAAAGTTTCACAATATGAGAATTGAAGGTTATTGTACCAAAATAAGACAGCTGCATTATATAAAGTTGCCAGTGTTGTCATGTAGAGGAACTGGAAAGTCCCAAAGACACTGCTTACAAAAGAAAGTTCAATTATGTTCCTAATTGAAATCACAGACTCAAAAAATGACTGCAGGTTTCGTTAGGCAGGAAACAGTCACAGAGGTTTGAACTTTAAATTGCAATTAGCTGAACTTTCTGTCTGACTGGAAAGATTCTCCAAGGAAAACCCCTCTTTTCCTCAGTTGCCACTTCACATTACTGCCTGCAGACTCATTCATAGGGTGAGCTCTGCCGTCCTTGGGCGGGGGCAGCTCCGGCAGCCGCGGCAAGGGAGGGAAATCACAGCCAGCTGCTACTGATATTACTGCCGAGGCACTGCGGGGAGGAAATGATAAACACACGGCACTGACACAATCCTCTCTGCCACTGCTATTAGCAGCACCCATCGTGGTCACTGATAATTAAAGCGTCTGATAGCTTTGAAATTATTATTACCTCTCTGGGAGGGAGCGATGGCTGTCTGTTAAGAGATGAGGGACTCCTGGAAAATGACCAGCAGCTACACCAAGCTGGCTTCCCGCCCACAGTCGGGGATAACACACAGAGAATGGTCCAAACCACCAGGTTTATCACACAGAAACCCTGACAGGTAAAGGCAAAGGACAAACTAGACTGTGGATGTGTTCTGCTTTCTAGCAAGTTGGAAGTTTCCATTTCTCTATTTTAAGAATTCAGTTTAATGCTGACAAATTGAATCAGCATGCTCCCAGATGCCAGCTGATTCTAAAATATGATGTGGTTTGAACACCATTAACTGTTCAGTGCAATGCTGCATTGTTTTCAAAGTAGGCAAGATTACTGTGATGGGTCATGTTTGTTTCACAATTATGCTCTCTGTGAAGTTATATTCCACAAATAACTATATACACTTAGCCTTGGTCCTGGAGAAACCAATTTTAGAGGCGAGTTTTGCAGAACTCCCTCCCTTGCTCTCTCACATAGTATTCACTTTAAAATAAAAGACCAAACAGTGATAAATGAAGGGGAGAATTCTCATCTTCCATATTGACTATATTTTCAAACACTTACCCCTTAGTTCTGGAACAAAAATGTGATGCAAGAGGACCAGAAAGCAGATGGAGAAGCCTTTTTACAGCATTTGGAATATTAAAAACTTCTAAATTCCTTGACTGATTTACTATCTCCTTATCAACTACATTCAGAACTAGTATTATCAATTATTATCACATCTTTTCAACAGGTATTTTAGGAGTAACGAGCTCATGATTCTCTCTGGTGTTTATCTGTCTATCAGCATGTCTTGATGCCTCCAACTCCTGGCACATTCTTGATACAGTCAAACCTCATGCATGTTTAGGTGCTAGATGAATACCTGCAATATTCACACTATCTTCAATTCAGGCCTATAAAGGTCATGGGAACTCTTCTGGAAAGAAAGATACACCACATATGGATTAACGTTTTGTTTAACCTTGGCTAGGGCTACCAGCGGTTTTAAAAGCATTTACTTAAAAAAGTTCTTCCTCAATTGTACGATGCTATCTGTCCTCATTACGCCTTTCTCTGACTTCCTATTTTCAAGGTAATGGCTCTTCATTGTGGTGAACACCAGTACCTAAAGAATCTTCAAACATTTCTCCAAAGACTGCAAAACAATCCCCTGCCATGCTTTGTTGGTTCTCTGTGTGTGAGGGTTTCCAGGACAGCTCCATAACCCTTCCACTAAACAATGATGGAAAGTTCAAGTGAACTCTTAATAAAGTCTAGTTATTTTGCAGCTTTGGGAAACTGCCAAGATACACACTGTAAGGACTGAGTGAAAATAAACTAGCACAAAGAGCTTCTTCAAACTGCTTTATTTACAAATTTACAGGATAGATATGCAAACCAAGGGGCAGGCAGGTCTGTTCCTTTGGGACTGACCAGCAGCTGCAGGAGCCCTGTCTCAGAGCCTTACCTTGGAATGGGGCTCTGGCAACCTCTCCAGTGCCAACAGGCAAGCTCCTTCCTCCCACGGGCAGACTCATTCTCCCTCTTTCCATTTCACCCTTCCTTACCACTACTACTTCTCTTCCAGTTTCTTCCAAATTTGGGGGTCAGAATTCTAGGATTTGTTTTGTGTTAATCAAGGAAAACTTTGAGAAAAATATTTCTACAAATACATAATGCTTGCAGGAGAAAAATCTCCTTTGAAAACATCATTAACCAAGATGTCAGCATCTATACACTCTGGGATCCAGACTCCTTAGACAAGTCATGTCAACACCAGGAGTGAGAAACATATCCGTGACAGTATAGTCACAACACCACAGAAATCAGGATGATTTCTCTTTATCTCATTTTTCCTTCTGAAATCACATTAAGACTAATGTGGTCCTCTTTAATTCCGTAAAATTCTGTACTAAAAGAATCAAAATTCCAGTTCAGGAATTTCCCAACAGCAATAGCCATCAGTCTATGATATGCAGCAAAATCATTGGCTAAAAATAGAAAAAAACACCATCAACTGCTGTTTTGAAATCATTACTGACTACAAAGTCACGCTGGAATGTACTGTATACCAACTCAAATACACTGTAGCTATATTCTAATACCTTCCTAAGCCAGTAAAGAAACTTCCCTGGAGGGCATATGTGAAGTTTGACACACTTTTTGCTACTATGCTGAGGGCTCAATAATGGAGCTTTCTGTCTCACTGTAAAAACACGCTGCTCCCAGAGTCGGCGCAGACCCTGCTCTCTAGGACACTCCAGGACACTCCACAGAAGTTAAAATCAGCCGAGCAGTTATAATATTTATACAGTGCACAGACATGGACCAAGCCAAGGATTTAAACACATCTTAGACATACCTTACTTGCCTACAGTAGCCCTGCCCTTTCTCTTAAGGCTTTGTCTATGTACCTGATCTTAGCAAGAGCGTTTTGGTACAATGGACATACAATTTTAGAAAGAAAAGCTATGAGGCTCCTTCAGCTATCACAGAAGCACTGGGAACTTGTTCCCCCTGACACACCCATTCCCAGCCTGGCAGAGCTGCAACCATTAACAGAACTATCCCCTGCTGCTCAAGCAAATGAGACACATATTTACTATACACACACAGCCCTTGGGTGACAATGGCCATGAAAAATGCATTTTGTTCGACTCTGGAAGTGATGAGTACAAAAACAATATAGAAGCACAACTGTTATCCCTAACCACAAAATGCCTGGAGGCAGTTGCAGTCACAGTGAGAGTCTGCTAAAAGTATGATCATTCCCCTAAAACATGGTTGAGCCTGCACCATGTAAAATTCCAAAAGCTTCTTGTCACTTCTAACATAAAATTTTTACTTTTTCCTCTCTATTAACCTTAGATTTTTAAATACAAATATTTGAAGCAGATAACCAAGCTGCAGGAAGGTGAGTGATACACAACTGAACTTTGTCACTTCTAACCCCCTTTGTCCCCAAAGCTCATCAGTCAGCCCCAGAGAGACCTTAGAAAGTCAGAAGCAAGCATGCTTGGCATAAAAGCTCTCCAAATTTCAGCAGACATCCCTGCGGTTTTTCTCCTGTTCAGCAAGGCTGTGCCCAAATGCAGCTTGTTTCAGCTGTTGGTTAGCTGATGTAAACTCCAGAATGCAGCTGTAAGCTGGGGGGGGCTCACCCCCTTCCTTCCACCACCACCCCCCCCCCCCCTTTCGCTGCAGTCCGAAGGGGAGCTGGGAGAGCAAACTGCGTTTGAACAGCAGTCACATTGTCAAACTGAGCTTCACCAGAGCCATTCCGAATTCCCTAATGTAGTTCTGTTCCTGGTTTAAACTTCATTCTTTAATGTTCTGCAATTCAGTTTTTACAGATTTGGAATTGCCCTTTACAAGCAATACACAGCTTTCCGTGATTGTACAGACCAGCACAACTGAGATTACACTTCTAAAACATCTCTGATAACACTTGAAATAATAAAAGTTTATAGATGCAAGAAAGCTGTTAGCTATCTAAGCAGAAGCACGCTTGCTGTGTGAAGCATTAACTTAGCAATCATAAGCATTTTCATTCATAAAAACCTTACCTGTTTCTGCTAGACAGAGCTTCAGCAAACATAATCCAAAAACTGTCCATAAGGAGAAGTTGGCCATTGTTTTCTTGGAACTGTTTTGCAAAATCCAAAGATCCTTGCAAGCTGCAGAAAGAGGGAAAGAAAGCCCCGACGCTTGTTAAGCCTGCAGTCAATGAGTCTGAAGTTTGCTGCACTTTTTATTCAAAGGAACTGAAGTAATGACATAGCTGGGAGGGGGAAGCTCCATCAAAAGTCACACCCATATTGCAACAAAAGTTACCCAGCAGCAGAAAAGGGGGGAGTGGAAGGAGAGCAAGGACTGACTAAGCAGGCACACTTGAGTTTTAAAGAGCCACTAAACCTTCTCTTCTTACACTAGTCTAGTCAGAAGTTATACTTAGTGTGCTTGTAGGAAAATTTGTGTAATCTCTCTAGAGTTCGCTCAGAAATGCACTGTTTGTTATAAGCTTTTCATCCTGCATTTTAAAATCTTTTCATTATTGCAAACCAAGTGAACATAAAAGCACTAGAGTTTCTAAACCCTGGTAAAGCATCTATAACAGCCTAGATATTTCCCAAAAATATTTTGCTTATTTATTCTATCTCACTATTTTCTCTTCGTGTGGTTCAGTTAAGAGCAAGTAAATGCCTGCTCTGCAGTGAGGCTTTCTGCAATGTTTTTGTTCAGCGCTGGAGGATAACATCATGCACAAGGTAAGTCAAGGCTGCTCTGTTTCCCACAGCCCACTCCACCCTTGATGTCCCTGCACAGGCTGCTCCAAGAAGAATAATGAATGAGCAAAAGTAGGGAATAATACCAGTGCCAGAAGTGAGTGATGCTGAGGACTAAGGCTGATACTTTATTCTATTGATGGCATAAGGCACAGAAGGAATTTTTCCTCCTATTCCCGATTCAGAAAGCAGAGAAACAGGATGAGAAGGTACCAGATCTTTGAGGTTCAGACAAGGTCTCAGTTCCTGAGGGACATATGTTCATTGCAGTGTGTGGTTTTGTTTAGCTCTTCATGAAACCCCTGGTGAAAACCCCAAGGCCTTTGTAGATAAGCAAAAGGTTTGTCTCTTGTGTGCCTTGGAGATTTCCTGTGGTGTCTCGAAGCACTGGCTTCTCTTTAGAGCTGGAGAATTGGA
>JAYDZK010000268.1:18333496-18361394 GCA_034509185.1 Euphonia xanthogaster | reverse complement strand
GGAGAATTGGAACAGTGGTTCCTGTGCCATGGGATGAGGGGTTGGTCAGGGATCACTGAAGCCAGCACTTCTCACCTTTAACAACAGCCAGAAATGCCCAGATTTCAGTTTCCCTTGCCAAATCTGGAATGAATACTTATATATCAGATTACCATTTTGTCAGTCTTCCCACTTGAAATAAGTTTCTCATTAATTTAATCTCTGTTAACACAAATAATGGAAAAGTACAGACGAGTCTCCAGCCACAGGCACAAGAAGGTCACACAAAGAGGTTTTCAGGACTTTGCCCTTTTATTGCCATTTGACTTAGAGATGGCTGGCTATCCTTTCCTCAACTAGACAAATTTTTAGCAACAGGTTCCAACAGGCTTTTCCTACAGGTCTAGAATATCTGATGGGACAAAGTTAAAGTAAAATCTTTCCTTTAAACATAGGGAATCTTTTTATTATGAAGCTAGCAACTTTGAAATTATGGATAAAACATTTTCTTTAGTAAATATGCAACTTTTTTTTAAAGAAATTACTTAAAAAGCAATTTAAAAGTAATCTCCTATATAACTTATTGTCTAAAGTGGAAATAGAAATAGTTCTGTAAAATCCTGTACTTTTATATCTATAAATGTTTTGGCATCAAAATCCATGAATAAAGTTTAGTGGGATTTCAAAATGCTGGCACACAGTTAATGAATGTTTTAAATTTACTAAGTATATCTTTTTCTCCAATTGCTAAGTTACTTTTAAAATTCACGTCCTACGGATGAAACAGAATAATTAAACATTCAATTAAAATTCAGGAAATTTTGAGTCCTATTTTTGATTAACATAAATTGCCTCTTCATTAATACCCTGTATCACCCATAATGATACAGAATTTTAAAAAACAAAAAGTTTTCTTTGGCACAGGTAAAGGGAGAATAACCCAGAGTCTTAGATAAGTAGGAGTGGAAATTCCTAGTCTCTTCATGGTCTGAAGTTTCTAATTCTAGCCCTTCTGACACCTGCATATGAAAAGGTTGTTTTCTAGATACCAAAATATCACTTGTTATTCATCTCAGTCTTTTCAATACTCCTGCATGTGTTCAGCAAGGGTGGGTGGTATTCTGCTTTGGAAAGACTCTCTCTTGGTTGCTGACCTGGAAAACTGGACTAAGATTAGACACATTTAGACCACGTGAATGGAGGTGCTAGTACCTAATGCAAAAGGAAAAGACAGATCTACACAAGAAAAAGAATTGATAACATTACATCATTTCATGGGATAAATCACAGAAACAGTTAATGAGCTGTTTGTATGTGACATGTGAGTTCGGCCATTCCTCGGTGCCGTCAGCCTGCCTACATGGCAGCCTAGAACACACACGTGCATTCCAACAAAAAAATGACACAAAAAAATTTCCTGCTTTCCCACACAAACATGGTCAACTAGTGTCAGTCTCAGGTAGCCAGCAGTTCAAATTTAGCCTGGCTGCAGGGCCTAGTGCTGCTCAGAAAATTTAGTCAAAGCAGATGTACGACTCTGGAAAAACTGTTGGGTCTGGGGGTTTGATTTTTGGGTTTGTTTTGGTTTTGTTTGGGGGATTTTTTCTGAGAAATATGAAAACTTCTCCTTTCATTTGGGAAAACCTTATCACATAGGAACAGAAAAATTCTGAAGCAAACCTTCAGCTGAAGAAATGCAGCAGAGCATCCCTTTTTAGCCTGTCAGTACAGTTAAATATTAGAGGTCTGGAATTTGCTTACTTCCTTGGCAACAAGAAGCTAAACTACTTGCACCAAAATTTTTTTAAATTATTAATGAATTAAGTTTTCAAAAGAGAATGAAACAATAAGACTGAAAAAGGATAAAACCCCAGCATTTAAAAGAATATTTTTCTATGATGCCTTTGATACAGTGAATACTGAATCTGTGATGTAAAATATAGTACAGGAACACCAAAATAACTGATTTGTGATTATATCACATATGTGAACTGTAGGCAGCACTAATTAATTTTGATAAAACTCCTAATAGGGAGTACATATGTTGGAGTCAGTCCTAGAAACATATGCATGGCTTACAATGATATAAAAAGTTGGAGTTTTTGAAGGAATTCACATATAGGATGAAATTCTGGCCTAGCTAAATTGAAAGACCAAAATTCTACTGAACTCAGTGGCACAGCCTCTCCCTAGAATGGATACTTAGATTTTTTTTTGTGGACAGACAAGAAAATGGATGTACCTGAATGAACCTGTACCTATGATGGGGAAAAAAAGGTATAAATGGAGATTGATTTCACTATTGAATGGGAGAAATCAAAAAAAGGGTAGAATGGAATTCTCTTTCTGTGAAAATAGCTGGAATTTGTCTTCTAAAAATTTAAAAAAACCCCACAGCTCCTAATTTTATTTTTTTTCTATTATCAGCAGAAATACTATTTCTTTAAAAATTAAAAAAACAATTTTCTGAGCATAACTTTGTGAATATTTCAAGCTTATTATGGGGAGTTGAACAGCAGCTGCTCTTAGTGAATATAAAAAGCACAAATATCATTAGGTAGTTCTGGTCATGGCTGTGTACACTTTGCGTAGACTGTGGGTGATCTGTGAGACTGGCTGCAAATCAGATTTGGGGGAGTAGGGAGCATTTCATACCCACTTAACTGTAGTATCAATAAAATATACTATTTTTAATAAGATTTCCTCCATGTTCCTGGACTGCAATCTAGTTTCCTGCATTTCAGACTGGATTAAATTTCAGAGTAGATTTAATTTTCATTATCAATGCTGAAAACAGGTTTTGTAATGGCAACGGTTGTAAATGCTCCAGTGTGGCAAATCTTGAACTGCACACTTCTCTTGGGCTCTGAGTGCTGATGGGAAGGCATAAGAAGAGCCTGTGCTGGTTGAAGCAAGAAAAGCTGCTCTTTTGGCTGGAGGGCAAAGCACTCCCTTGGGAAGTTGAGCGCCCGGTTCTACTCCCATCAAGCTTTTGTTCCTGGATGTAATTTACAGCCTGTGTCCTGCAGAGAGTTAGGAAGATGAACAATGGCTCCTAGTTGTTTACTCCTGAAAAAAGCAGCAACCCAGATTGGCACCTACCGTGTGGATTCATCAGCCTGTTTTACTGGTTTGCCCCAGATCCCTAAACAACTCACTAATCCAAGACAGGCAGAAACCTCCACAGTTGGCATGGCCCGAGCTTCCTTGAAGGAATTCTGTCAGACCATGTGGCCCCATCATCACTCTTGTTCCCAGCACCACCGCAGCGCACGTAGTCCCTGGGCAGCAAATCACATCCCAGGCCCCACGGACAGCTCCAACAGCACTGTCGCGCCTCGGCTGTTGTTGGGGATGGAGCTGGGAAGTGCCCCCAGCAGGGCCACCAGCTGTCCCAGCCCGCAGAGACACAGAGCACGTTAGTGACCGACTGAGTCAGCAGCAGCTGCGGAGCTGGGGGTGGGGGAATACAGGGGAAACCGAGGGGAGAAGGGCACACTCTTCTTCTCTGCCCGTGATTTCTGTCTGTCTCTGCCCCTCCTTCCCCTGGCTGGCCTTCCCAGCACACACCGTGCAAGAAGTGCCTGGAACTAATGCACCCGAGCAAAAGAAATAAAAGTGGGAATGCAGAACACTGAGCACGAGCTGCCCTCTTTGTGCTCAGCAGTCTGTATTCCTGCTTTTATTTCTTTTGTTTGCAGTTATACAAGAGGTGAATCAAGCTTATACTAAGCCACTTCCTCGATGTACTCTTTTGTCCCTGCTGTCTTTCCATTTTCTTCTACTTGATTTTGCTATGTGACTTCTTCCTTGACTTCGCTCTGTCATCTCCACTAATTTCTCCTTTTTCTTAGCCCCCATCCTCATTCTTTCTCATCTATTCTCTGTTCCATACAGCATATTGGAATTATTAAAATCAAACATTTAAAGCCCCAGAAGAGCAGGTGAGCTTTACAAAAGGCAAACATTCAGGAAACTCAGGAAACACTTCATATTTGCATAACCAAACTGTTAACTGTTATATATAGATAAAAGCTTAGGGGCCCTTGTGCCTAGCACAGACCTGACCAGAGCCATTCAAAGTCAAGGGAGGTTTTCCATTGATTTTGAGAAATTTTGAATCAAGGCAGCTGCAAACAGTGCTTAGTTCAGTCCCAGTATCTGTATTACGATAGCTCTGCCCACTGCATTATGTGTTTCCCCTGTACACATATATATATATATATATATATCTATTCTGAGAGGATAGAGGGGTTACATCAGATTTATAGCCACAGATAAAATATTTTCCTGTCTAATGAATGTAAACCACGAATTTTAGCTGGAACAATTTCTGTTCACACCAGATCTGTTTGTGCCACTCTTGCCATAGCCACACACAACATATCCACATTTAGACTGTGTCTTAAACATAGCAGTGTGGGAATGAGCAGCTAAGCCTAGTTTTTTCGGTTACAAAGAGTGCTAAAACCAGACCCTGTCTGTATATAAACAGAAACTCAGTAAATTTTAGTAGTCTCCCTGTTAGTCAGTTTTATGATTCCTTTGAAAGGTGGAAGGGAAGGAAAAGCATCTTAATTTTAGACCATAATAAGCACATTTGTTTCCAGAGGCAAGGGTTCCAGCTGTTTCCAGTGTGGCTCTAGGAGGGAAGGTGCAGGTGTGCACACATCATAGCACGAACAGGGTGAGGAGGCTGACAGGCACAGCAGTGCCAGGTTTGGGAATGCTGAACTCGCTGGGTAAAATACACACAAAGCAGTCTGACCCTCGTATACTTTTAGGGAATGTATTCCTCCAGCAGTGGCACCTTCTTCCTCAATGGGCAGCCCTTTTGCCTTGTTGGATGTGCAGGCATCAGCAGCAACCAGCATTCCCCCTAAACCCTGTAAGCTGTGCAGGCTGGACATAGCCAGGAATCAATGAATTGGTGCAACAGCAGCACCAATTCCCTAAGGTTTGATCCTTTCCACCTGGATATCCCCAGACAAAGCCTGGAGTGCTGTCTCCATGAGCTCAACTGGAAGACAGGGAGCCTAAACAACTGTCTCACATCCAGGTGGCACTGAGTGCCCCTCCATGGATGGATAATGCACAAGGCAGGAAACTCCTCCCATTTTTTCCCCTCGGAGCTCTATTATTTCTGAGCTCTAAATAATGCATGTTGGAATTGTCAAGTAGAAAATCCTAGGACTTCTGAGGGAAGTTCCCTTCTCTGTAGTGTAAACAAGCGAAGGAAGGTAATTCTGGGTGACTGAAGGAAGGAGATTTGTGTGAGGCTGTGACAGAGGCACAGAAAATAGAATTCATCAAATTAGTGAGACAGAAACTCTGGTTTTGCACATTTTCATGTGCCTGAATTTCTGCTATAGAAATAGGTAAGGGAGGAGCTGAGTGCTATTACCAGACAATGAGTTTTTCTTGGAACTGGTAATTGTCACACTAGACTGCACATTCATTGCCTACTCAACAACTTGGCTTAAGTAACAATGAAAGCCAACATTTTAGAAACTAAAAATAAACACTCATTTGGGATATTATTACATAGTTGGTAAGAGTTCAGTTATGGATTAAATTTCTCTCATTAGCAAGAAATTCTTACCTAGAACAACACAGCTGTGTTTGAAAATGTACCTTGCCTACTGACCAAAATTTGGTTTCTCTTTCTTTCCTCTAGTAATATTGAGTGACAATAACTAACTAAATTTAAGAAAAAAATATTATTTTCAATATGATTTTGAAAATATGCTTGCATTCACTTGCAGTCCTTTTGGGTTGCCTTTTGAGGGATGTTTGACAGGATCTATCAGCAACAGATATTAGCCAGACAGAAATTTTATATAGAAAAAAGAAAAGGAAATTTCAACACTATTCTGTGTTTTATGTGGTTGAACATTACAAAATTTGCATTATGCTGATGATTTATATAAATACAGTAATCATCAAATTACACAGTATGACATGATCATCATAGCTAAACTCCATGTCATCTTTTGGTCCCTGAAAACTCCCTTTTCAATAATTTGTGCTTCACTGAGAAAGCAAATATTTGTTCATGAATTCATCAGTTCTTCAGAATAGTGCGTGTCTAAAATATTTGCAATGTGTTCACAGCCATTTTGTTTGCAGAAATACAACTGGCAGTAAATACATTATAAGCTATTAGTTCACCTCTAAAACATTACTTATATTGTCTAAATATTTTACTGAAGTGTTGGAAGAATTAAGCGGTCATGTCTGAACAGCTTTTTGAACAAGTCAGATCTGGAAAGCTATTAAGACTCCTTCAGATGTTAAAGCTTCAGCCAACTTGCACTGAATTTACAAGAAATTATCCCTGAGTCACCAGATATTTCAAAGATACATGATATGAGACTAAATTCAGTGATATACAAATAGAAATGAAAACTAGCAAGAGAACCTGTACTTTATCTGCTGTCCATTGTACCCAAAGTCTCAGCTCTGCAAAGTCCCTCTTCCTGTCCTTTGCAAGACACATTAAGATAAAGAAGTTTGTACACATGAAGATTTATCTGAGGTTCATACTCCCCTCACTTTGTTTTCTATAAGCAATCATTCCATAATTGTTGCAATAATTTAATGAAAATTTTCCCTAGGGGAATGGGTAGAAAGGCAGGAGGAATAGAAGGAATAAAAAACTGTTCTGATAGATCTGGTACTATAATAAACTCCACACAGCCCTATCTAGCAAGCAGGAACTGCTAGACAAGACCACAGCAAGTGAATCATACTACACAGTTTTTTGAGAGTCTTGAGACAAAACAGAATGTGTTGAGTGCACTTCTGCAAAGATTCTTTCCCATGTGCAGGAGGAGAATCACTGTTTGGTATTAGCTTGCCCTGGAAGGAGAGATCTGCATCAACATCAACATGATCTCTAACAAATATATTACTCCCTAAGTGATGAATTATACAAGGCATATCTCAAGGGGCACAGATGTGAGATAGGCTATGAATGTTCAAGAGTCTAGTTCAAATACAGATATAAGGATACTAAAGCTTATCTCAACTATTTAAGGATTCCTTTTTAACTCCCTATTCAAATTCGGTTCTTCAATCCCAGTCTAGCTAGTTTTTCCTCTCTTCTTAATCACATAGTTCTGTACAGACAGATATATCTGAAATACAGTTCACATGGCCCAGTCCTTCCTGAACTTAGCAGTTCCAGAATACTTTACACTTTTTTCTAGCTTTAGAGAACTAACTGAAGCACACATAGAAACCTGAGAAATAAGAATGTAAAAATACAGCACACAGTGCTAGTCACAAGCAGCCAGAAGCCCTTCCTGGATGCCCGAGGAGGCTGAGGCTGCCTTTACCTGCTGTGAACATTCTAAGCACGGCTGCCACTGCACATTTGGTCCCTGGGTGTCTCCTGAGCAGTCACTTTGAAGTTGCTCCATTTTGTTTAAACAGAGAAATATTAGGCCAGAGAGAGAAGCTGAAGCGATGGCTGATGGCTTTGTTTGACACTCTTGTGTGAGAATCGAGATCCTCCTTCCTTCAGGGAGTAGGCAGCCTAGCATGAATTTGCACATCTGCATAGCAAAGGCAGCTCTAGCCTGCTGTCAGCCCAGCCTGCCTCAGAGCTGAAAACATTGTAGCCTCACTTGTTTGGCATTGCTTGTGAGCTAATTAGCCTTGCAGATAAGCCTAACTCGCTGGGACCAGCTACCCTCTGGTAGTGATCTATGGCTTTCAGGAACTCCTGTCTCTACATACCTGGTAATTACAGCATGTGGAAGTACCAGCTGGGTACAGCTCTTCGCCCTCTTCTACTCAAACTGAAGTCATGTCCCTCATCCCCGGAGGTGAGCTTACCTAAAGAGCATCTCATTGCAGGATTTAGTCCCAAGTCACCTGTAAGATAGCTTGTGACCTGTCAGATAAGAAAGACTTCATGAAAGGAGCTGTCTGTGCTTTCCCTACCTCCCTACTCTTTTCCTTTGGCAAGGATCTGCATCAGATTTCAGAGGTATGGATTCCAACTGAAGCCAAAATCAGTAACAGATTTAAAGCCTAAAGCCAACAGATTGTAAAGCCTATTCAGTAACAGATTTTGGTCTTGCCAAATAAATTCTTTGCCAAGCAGGAAGCAGGTCTAGGAAGCCAAATAAGACTACGAAAAATTTCTCCAGAGGCTTAACTGGAGTAAGCGGTAAAATTCAGACAGGAAAGAAATAAACCTGAACATTAGAAAGGTCCTGTTGTGAGACCAGCTCCATAGTGGAATAGCTTTTGAGAACATGCTCACCCCTGCAGAGGAATAGATGAAATGACTAGAGCTTTTTAACTATGACTCTGTGATTCACTTAAGAGGATCCCATATCTCAAGTGCTGTACTTGGAACATCTGAACAGTCACTGAAACCAGTACTAGGAATTAGTCACACCATGGTAGGATTTGCCACTCCTCAGAGACTTTGCTGCAGATAAGGGGTGCTTTCAGTCATAGAGCTTTCAGATTAAAACTCAGCTAGTAGCTTTTTTTGTTCCTTGAAACAGTTTAATTATCTTATGGGACGGGACATTTGTATTTTAACCCATCTCTTCTCTGTTTGTGTTATTAACCATCTCACAGACACCTTACTTTTACATTTCTCAGTTGTCCATTTAGCATCCCTGACTGATTGGATATTGCCAGTAGGTAGCAAATTACTAACTGAAAAATTAGGAATAGTCTATGTATGAATTTATGAGATTCATTTTTAATCGTCTCTTACTTTTTTACTCCAACAGAAACACCAACTTATTTTCACTTTACTCCACTCAGTGCCATTGCCATGGAAAGAGGCCATTATGCTCTGGGCTCTGCAATGCCATTAGAACCTCACAGGATCAAGATCTTAGAATAATTTCTACTCTCTCACAGATTCAGTAATTGCTTCTACCACAGAGAAAATGTGGGTTGATGCCTGACTGAATGGAGAGTTCAGGCATTTTAAAGAAAAACATTTGTACAAAAAAGAGTTCTCATGGAGACGTATAGTGATCTCCTAGGTCAAGTACACTCTCATTGCTGTGCTCTTATTACGCATTTGTCAGTGCTTTGCATGCTGAGCTATTACTTAGCAAATAATATTTGCTTTTTAGAATACAGGCAGTGCTAAAGGAATATTGGAATTAATAACTGTGCAGCTCTGACTTGTTTCAGAAATTCCTGTGAGTGGAGTGGTACAGAGGGAAAGAAATTATAAATGAGAGAGACACAGGATTTGAAACAAGGGAATAAGGACTGGGCTGGACACATTCTTTTCTTATTAGCATTATTCTGCTGAGGTCAGTGAATCCCTTCTGAGCCACAGCTCAGAAACATGAAATATATCATGATCTCTTGCTATAAGTATGGTAATAGAGTAAGGAAAAAGTAAAAGATCTGTCAGGAGATATGCTGTCACAGAAAATATCAAGCCTAGAGAGACAGAAATCTGAAACAAAATGTATTTATATAATGTTCTTGAGATGACTCTTGACAATGGTCATACATGAACAGTTTCAGCCATGCAACACTAGTCATACAAGAAACACTGGAGCATCTGGGAGTCACAAGAGAAGTTATAGAAAGCGGGGGGGGAAAGGGGGGAATTACAGAAGTTCACATGATGGTGGCTCCTTTTCCTTGAGGTAGACCACAGGCTCACACAGCAATATTGTCCTCAGCCCTTCTTTCCTACAGGCAGAGACTCAAATTCACCAGATTTTTTGTTCCAGCCTGTGCCTTCCCTATTTCTAAATAGTCCCAAAATGAGCCAGAATTTGAACTTATCTATGTTTAGGCTTTGGCTCCTGAATGTAAAACTTTAAGACAGATTTGGCTTCTTAGAGCTAGAAAGGTAATTTTTAGTTTGAGTAAAGATTCCTTTTCCATGTCAGTGTAAAAATACCTTTTTTCCAAGACAAGCACCACCATTTTTGATACTTTGAACCCTTTCAGCATTTTGAGATCTGTGTACTGTCTGTCAGCCAGTCTTCAAGCGTGGAAAGCAGTCTGAATTCAGATGTTCAGCCCAACTTCAAAAAAGTTATGACCAACTCAAAAGGCAACCAGTTGTATCTGTCAATGACCTCAAACATATTAAAAGGAGAATATAATACCAATTAAAGTCTTAGAAGTTTGGTCTGTTCTGTGCTGGAAGTATTAAAATCAAGGAGGTTGTTTTCCCCATTTCTGTTGTAAAGTTCAGCTTTGTTTAGGAATTGAAACCTATGCCTAAGGCTGAACACTTACAAATGTAGAATTATGCTCAGTAAACCAATCTGCTTCACTAGGCCAGATACTATGTTGACTTTTCTCCCTATGTATGCCCTAAAACCTGACAGATTTTAGAGGGGAAAATAAATTCCAGTCTCAAGAGTTACTATACATCTCAGTTTGCCTTCTCTGTTAAATCAAAGGCACGAGTGATTTTGCATCTCAGGTGATTTCTACGAGGTGGAAAGAGGCACAAACCGAAGGAGATGTGCAGAGCAGAGAAAAGGGGAGCCTGGAGAGGATTCAGAAACCTGCTACAAGTCATAACATCTCAAGCTCCAGAAAGGAGACAAAAACCACGATATGGACAGGGAACTCATTTCCACCCAGCAATTAAGACAGTGTTGTCTCAATCAGTAGTCGTTTGGATGTAACCACCTCCTACCTACCCTAATTCTGGATAAACAAAACTTCAATTATTGATTTTAATTTTTAATTCAGCATCAAACACATTTGCTTAATTATTTTTGAAAGTTTTTCAATTGGAATCAGAAGCCATGTGTGGGGTTTAAAAATAAACTCCAGTTTCCAAAGGAACAAATACTTATTTCTCAACTTCCACCTTAGTCCAATAATTTCTTTCTTCTGCATGTGGCTACATGAAGAGTAAAGGAAAGTCATAAATAACGTGCCAGGTATTTTGCAATGAGCTCTCAATTACAGTCAACAAATTGCACATCAGATGAGAAGCTGCAGAACAGTGTGTTGCACCAGGTTTGGGGGTTTCTGTTGGGGTTTTTTTTTGTGTGCTTTTTTTTTAGTCAGGTTTTTGTTTGTTTGCTTATTTGGGTGGTTTTTTAGTTACAATTTACTTTAAACTTGAAGAAATTCTCAGCATCCTCTTAAGGGAGACAAGAGTCTCAGCTATGCCAGTAGATTACCGAGAGGGCCAGACTGGCATTCAAGCATTGGTTGGTTTAAATATTGCTCTGTATTTCTCTGTGCTCATAGCACAATTGCTGGGCTGTTTGAATTCCTGTGCAACTATTAACAGTGTTTCACTTTTGTGGAGACATTTCTTTTAAAAGGAGAGAAACTAGAACAGAAATAGATTTGGTTGTAAATGTCCATCATATTAATGATCCTTAAAAAGAAAAAGGAAAAAATACAGTTGTGATACCAGGTCTCTTCATATCTATTTCCATTTTGAGATGCAAATAAAAAGTTTGAAACCTCTACAGTAGCATGTAGTCATCCAAGTATACTTGTATATGTATATATATATATATATATATACACATATATATATATATATATGTGTACATATTTCTAGCACTATGTTTGTGTGTGTCTGTGTGTGTCTGTGTGTGTGTAAGTAAAACAAGAAACTTTGTGAACGCCCTATCACATATTTAAACAGCAAAACTAGAAGCAAAGCAGAAAGAGTAAAAATGGATGAAAACCCTGAAGGACTTTATTAGAATCCAGCATTAACCCAAATCAAGGAAACACTTCTCTGTATCAGTTGTGAATCTACATTTAGGGTCCTGCCAACTATGCCAATTTGTCATGAAAGAGTGTTTAGGGCTCCTCAAAGAACCACTATCAAAGGTATTAACAAAAAAGATTTTAAAGGAAATTTATAAAAGTGCAACTTAACAAAGCTTGATGGGAAGGTTCCATCTATTACTTACCACAGGGATGAAACATAAAAAGGAAAATTGATTTAGCATTGATTTAGAATGATTTACATAAAACAAAAGATGCAAAAGGATAAGAGAGACCCTGTTGTTGAGTCACAAGGTTCAGAGTAGAACCCCCTTGCTTTCTAAACTCCTGATGGAGCTTAGGTATGGCTTGGTCCAACCTGTATAGCTCAAGGAATTATAATGATTAAGCCTTTATTTCTGCCACTGACTCGAAATACAGAAAAATAACTTTTCCTTTTAAAACCACATTACTGCATTTTTCTGCTGTCAGAAACTGAGTGTTTAGTGCAGTGGGAATCTTTAAGGCCACAGTAGCCATACAAACTACACAGAAGCACGTGTTTGGGGCTTAGTTTCCTTTTGTCTAAAACGTCTAAAATCTGCATTCTTGTCCAGTGACTCTTCTTAACAACTCACTGAAGGAACTTCTGACATCTCATTATTTTAATTTTTGAATTTCCCCTTTCTACTCCCTAGACAAGTAAGAGTAATCTCACCACTTCCATCACAAAAAGTACCCAACATTCTTAGCTAGATTTAAGAAGTCAGTGGGTCTTTATTTCGGATTTACCAAACTCTTGTTAATTTCTTTTTTTTTTCCAGGCAGGAAGTTAGGTTAAGAATTGAGCCCATAAATTCTCTTTGAAAAATTCTTTAAAATTTTTAAGAGAAGATGTGTTCAATGATGAGCTGTCCATATTCTCTGATGTTTCCACAAAGTGAGCAACCTCGCTTCAGCATGTGGTAATCCTCAAGATATCTGCAATGACTGATAGCACATTGCAAGTACTGGATGCAGAGACATGTTCTGTCACATTTCCTCTGGAGGGCAACTTCCTGTATTCCTGTACAGTCATCAATGGCTCATGATCCTGGCTCATCAAGTGCCTATTTCATACTCCAGACAGCTTCATTTATTTGTAACTGCTGCTGAGAAACCCTTGATGACTGCACATATTATTCAAATAAAAGTGCTCAAGACAAAAAGAAACTCCCAAAGAGAAAGACAATTGTTTACCTGCTAAAGAATCTCTGAAACACTATTCTTTGTTACCTTTCGTAATATCACCTTTTACAAGAAGGTACTGTGATTCCTGCCTGTGCTTCCACTCATTCAACAATGGCACAATTCTTTTTTATTCTGATTTACTCATTGGATTAAGGAGAATTATGTCAAAAGACCAAAAAAAAGAGAAGCTGTGTTAACATGTTAGTTCAGAGAAACATTCTGCCCAATCTGTTGCCCTTTTATCTTCCTGATTAAGTAAAAATTAAAACAAAGAATCTTCTTGCATGGCCTCACTTTTCTTTAGATATATACACGAGAATGTATCTTCATGATTTGGGACACTTGTAAATACTGAATAGGATAAAACGGGATCCCTCCTTTATCACCATGGTCAAAAATAATTTTTTAGAAAGACAATTTTTTCCCCACTATATTTTCTCACAGCACTTCAGGGCATTTACTGTATTTGTACAGAATACATGGTCAGGAGGGAGTTACTGATGGTGATGGGATAATTTCTCCCCTCACTTAGCAGACTGTAAGAAATGTTTTCCCAAAGCAGCAATGACTGCAGCTTTTCCACCACCCATAAGATCACAACCATAATTAAAGAATTTCCTTTTCCATTACTTACAACATTCTTTCTTTTTATTTTATTATTTCCCCAATTCTTCTGGCTTAAAATACAAAACATAAACATACAATATCTATTTCCCTGAGCACTTTAAGCAAAGTGGATATAAATCCCTCCCAGGGATCTCTCAACTTAGAACTCTATATTTTAAGGAATTTTGCAATTCTGACCTAGAAATTTAATTGATTTTATGTTTATAAGAATATGTGTTTACATTTATGTTCCCATCTATGAATGTTCACATCTTAATGGAAGAAATTATTAAACAGGAAAGCGAAGCAGTGATAATCAGTGCAGAAATGTTATTGTTGAGCCTAATAGTTTCTCCTTCAAAGGGTAGGCCTAGATATTTATCTATGCAATGCAAACAAAACCATTCCTCCAAAATGGATTTTCTGATTTGAAGAGATGTAGTTAAATTATTTATTCATCAGCTCTCTTACTATGTTGTCCAGATAAAGAAATTACATTCTACTGCAACTAGAAATAACTGGATGGGTCACTATTGCAAAAATCCTTATCCTCCTTTTAAAGAGGAGTAAATAAATTATTTTGTGCTCTATGCTGATTTTTTGTTTGTGACCCCACTGGCTTGAGGGGCAGTTCACATAGTGACAATAATTTCACAGGATTTGAGAAAAATTTTTTATACAATCAGTGGCATAGGGAATGACAATAGTAACAGAGCCCAGCAAAGAAGTGGGTAACACAGAATATCGAAAATATTCTTCTTTGCCAGGACCAACAGATTAATTTGCATGTTTAAGCCACATTGCTTTGGCGACATGCAGAGATGTCCAATTTAAAAATGAGCTAAAATAGATAGACTACTTTGCTGAGAAAATCTGAAGATGCACTGCAGTGCTGGCAGGAATTTCACCAATTTGTGCATATTTACCTCTATAGTAATGTAGGAAATTATTTTGACAGGGTGAGAGAAGACCTGGGGTTTATAAACAGATGATATTGTCTACATAAATACTAATGCAAATGATAATTTGACAATCTTCATACGTTTTTTCTACCCGCTTGCATTAAGCAAAACTAAATCATTTCAGTGACCAAGAATGCAGCCATTGTTTTGAAAAGTCTCAGGAACAAACCTGATCTTTCCACAGTAAGATGTACTTGGTATTTTTCTAGATAACAAGAGTCAGTAATTATTTAAAAATCCACTATGTCATCCACTGAAACCTGCCTTTCTTTAATTAATTTCAGGAAAAAACAACAAACAAGCCCACAAAAATTTGCTTCAGCCAAAAATAATAGGTTTTATAGGGAAATCCAATGTTTGCATCAATCCCATCACACATGTTTTGGTCTCACAAATAAATTGGCTGCCACCCAGAAAAACTCCCTTTTGATATATACATCCATTTGGGCTCTTACATTGAAGAATCAAAGCTTCGTAAGGTTTTGGTCAAAAGATCCTGCAGTTACCCAATAGGGCAGGAGCAGAGAACTACTGTTTCAAAGCAGCTCTCATAGTTTATATGGCCATATTTTTGCGTTTCTATGATGCTTGTTTAGCATTCTTGTTCAATATAAATAATGCTTGTGCGTGATACTTATAAATTCATCTTCCCAGAATGTTATTAAAATGATGAGTTTCACCAGTTGTAGCAATTACATCATATTTGCTTTCAGTATGGTAAGCTGAAGTAATTTGAAAGACCATATTACCAGTTAAACAGATTATGTGTAAGGCTTTCTTTAGCCACTCTAACAGCAGATCTCAGAGGAGTATTAGGACCTTTCTATTTGAAATTTAAAACAATACAAATGAAAATAATCTACTTACATGCTTGATTCCAGGATTTCTATATTTCTTCTTCAATTAGTTTATGCTACCTTATTTATTTTCACATCACTCCATTTCAAGTGAATTGAAAATGTATTGCTCCTCAGTCTTGATGTATCAATGCTGATTTTCTGTCCATCATTAATTATATCTGTGGACCTGGGAAGACATAGATAAAAATCTGTTCAGCTTTAATTGTCACTGAATTAAGTACTGGGATGAGGGAGTAATTTTCCATGAAGCCAAGACTTGTTAATGGACACAGCACTGCAGTTGTGGCCTCACCAGTGCTGAGCAGAGGGCAAGGATTGCCTCACTTGATCTGCTGGCAGTACTTTGCCTGATGCAGCCCACGACATCATTACCTTCTTTGCAGGAAGGTGTCCTGGTTTCAGCTGGGATGGAGTTAATTCCTTCTCAGTAGCTGGTACAGTGCTGTATTTGGGGTTCAAAACGGTGAAAATGTTGATAATAAACTGAAGGTTTGGACTTTGCTAAGGTGTGTTTATGTGAAGTCAAGGACTTTTTTTTGTTTGTGTGTGTCTCATGATCTGCCAGTGAGGAGGTACACCAAGGAAAGGAGGGTACACCAAGGGAAAGAAACTGGGAGGGAGCATAGCCAGGAAGGGTGACTTGAACTGGGCAGAGGGATGCTCCACATTCCATAGAACCTCGTATCTGGTACATAAACTGGGGGAGTGACCTGGAATGAAGGGCTGGGGGGAAGGGCAGTTTGGGTTCCGGAACAGGGTCTGGCCCCAGTCAGTGGGTGATGAGCAATTGTATTGTGTGTCAGGGATTTTTTTTTTGTTTTTTTTTAATTATTATTTTGGTTTCAGTTGTCAGACTGTTCCTATCTCAACCTACAAGCCTTACTTTTGATTCTCCTCTCCCTTCCACCAGGGGGTAGGGGGCAGGGTGGCTGAGCAAACAGCTGGGGGGTGTTTAATTTCCAGCTGAGCTTTAAACCACGACACAAGGGCACATTACTCTCTCATTTACCCAGTCTGCTCATCATTTTCAGTGTTTTGTTTCATTTTCAGTGTTTTGTTGCAATTCCTGGAGAAAATATTATGTGTTCTAAAGGTCAGCTTAATTGCTACCTGGACCATCAAACAGGGCACCAAGCACCTCCCACAATTAGTAGGAGATGGTCTTTAAAAGCTACTGAGTGTTTGGTCTTGTTTTTGCAAGCAATCAGGGAAAAATAATTTTAATCTTTCAGACCTTATTATGGAAAGTTACAGACTCACTTCTAAAAAAGTGATGATTTTGCATTAGAAGTAAAGCTAATACTTAATTGAGCAAGACTTTGAGCAAAATTAAACAGCTGAAGCAGTCTGGAACAATGTAGTGTTGAAACAGGAAGGGAAAAAAATAAAAATATTTACATTTGGAAAGAGAAAACAATTCAAATGTCACTGTGTGAATGTTTTGCTTAGAAGTATCAGATCAATAGGAGGGGGAAAAAACGGGAAAGAGAATAATAGTTTAGCTGTAGGTGTGGTCTAAGGCAAAAATTATACCACAATCTCATTTCCAGTTAGCCATCAATCATAAAAAAAGAGAAATGCACATTGTTGTTTGCTGTTTGTGGGATTCAGTTTCCTGTGTAGTAAACTGTTCTTTGCTCACAGTTCTAAAATATCACATGAAGCTGTACTAAAATGTGAGGTACAGGCCAACCATGTGAACTACAATGGACTCTGTATGATGGACCTGTCTGACCATTTTTTTAGTGCACCCTCTTTTCCATAAACTTGCTTGGAAATGGCTTTATATTCTAATACTCATTAAAAAGGAAAATACCAAATAACAGCTGAGCCAAGAAAGCAAAGAGTCCTCTAGAAACTTTTCCATGTTCTAATGATTCTCTTTTTACAGTTACTTTTTTCTGATACCTCAATTTGTCAGATTTTGTTTCACACATGTGCTGCTTCTGGGTGTTCTCTTCCATTCATTTTCTCCCAAGTTTTACTGAAGTGGTTCCTACAGATCTCAACTCTGTGTTCTTTTATGCTGTTCCTGCTATTGCCAAAACTCTTTACCACGTGTTAATATAAGAGCTGGATCTCAGCTGTCTCCTACACTCAGTAGATATCTGTGGAAGATGCAGCAGATTCTTTCACTCTAAAAGTCACTGAAAAAATGTATTAAAATTTTATCAAAGGGATTGAGAATTCAGTTTGAAAATCAACACTGCCACTTTATTATAACATTGTGATAATAGAGATTAAAAACATTTTTAAACTGTTTTGACTGCTTTTATCTGCTAGGCCTTCAGCAAGTTCTCAATTAAATTGTCCTTAAATACTCTTTATGAGAAAGTAGTGTAGATCAGCTTTTTTCCTGCCAGCTATTAAAGCAAGCCACTTCATTCATACAATTCATCTATTCAACTGCAACAGGGATTATTTAACTAAAACTTTTCTCTTTGACTGATTTCTGTGTTTCAGTTCTCCTTCCTTTCCTTCCCCTTTTCTTATTTATGCTCCTCAGTTATTGAATTCACCAAAAATTTATTGCAAGAAATGTCAAACTTAGTATGTTACACATTTGGGGATATAATTCAGATGGTTTGCTTTACTCTGTGTGTTTATGTTTAACATGATCTTACAGAAAACTCTTATCTTCAACAAATTGCTCTTAGATTTTGGACTTCCCATTTCCGTGGTTTGTAAGGCTGAACAGAAGGAACCAAGCAAAAAGAAGCTGAATGACGTAAAAGACTATTTGCTCCCACTGTAAAGAACACCAAGCTAGGGAGGCAATGAACTTGTGAGGTTTCCTGAGGAAACTACCTTGCCATAGCAACCAAAGGCTTTTTAGAGCTAACAGAGGAAAAGGTTGATTCTTGACATCTGGGGTACAGCTCCTATCACCCCTCTCATGCCTCTACACCAAAGCTCTAGATCATTCAGCTCTAGAATTCATGTTTCTATTTGATTAAAAATCTTAGGAGAAACTTAAAAATGCCTACAGCAGGCAAAACAGTAGTGACACCTGAACAGCAATGGCTTTCTCCCAGATTTCCAGGAAGAAATGCAGTGGATGTGTAATCATCAGAGCTATGCCACTGCTGTCCTTCCCACCCAGGGAACTACCAAGTACCTTTGCCATGGAGAACTAACAGGAGCACAGAGATGCAGCTAAGCTTTAACTAAGAGCAGACAATGTTCCAGATGAAGACAGAAAATGCTCCTGCATTCTCTCAGTAGTCTTTTTGGTTTTGCTTCACAAATGCATGAAAGAGCTGTTCATTGTACTGGTGCTGTGCCAAGGAAGAAAGTAATTCATGTGTTTGACCTTCAGTGGATTGGACCAAAATACTGATACTCTCTCCTTCCCCACATGACTGCCCTCCCACGTGCTACCCAGGAAACACTGAATCTTCACACTACATTTCCATTTGTACAGTACAATCTATATTAACAATTTATATTATCTCTTCTGTAACCACAAGCTTTCTGAACTTCACACTTATATTGCCCCATATTAACCAGATTTTAATGACTGTGCTTGTGCATTTCTGAAACTACAAATTGTTTATGCAAAAACATAAGCTATAAAACCTAAAGGATTACTATCCTGAGGAGGAGCACACTATAATGTTCTGGCAACAGATAAGAAGTTCTTTGCAATGGCTGCATTAAAATTAAAAAAAAAAAAAATGTTGTCCTCTGTCCAAAAACCCACCCAGAAACAGCAGAGGGTTAAGGTTAAGGGTAGAATTTTTAGTGTCTAATAATTGCTTACCACATCTGTTGGACTAGTGGGGAAACTTCCAAAATTCAGATATGCTTTGAATTCCAATGAATAGTATTCCAAATAGTATTCCATAGTATGCCAAAATATTCTTTCAAAAATTACTGCAACTCGGGGGAAAAAAAACAAAAAACAACAAAGCAACAGGGTTTGCATGCAAAACTCCTTCAAATAAATTATATTAAAAATGAGTACAGGTCAAGACTAGAAAGTTCTCCCTTAACAATTATACAGGAGCACAGTCTGGAAACCAGAAACCGCTATCACTTCTGGCTCATGTCCACTGCTGAATTTTTTGAGTTATTCCAGGCTGATTTCAGGCTGGTAAGCAGCAGGAAGTAGAACTAGCTTTATGTTTTACTCAGTCTCTTCTGCTGTGTTTTGGTGATACTTCCACTGCAGTTTCCTTCAAGGATTCTGTTGCCTGTATCTTCTGCCCTGTACTTGCACTCCATCACTTCTGGGACGTAGGACTTTCAAAGTAGGACAATTAGGTTTGTGCCCAGTAGGAAACTACAGGCAATAGTACAGGCATTCCAGGTGTAGGCAATGCTCCAGCAGGCAGTGGGATTGAGGAGCAAGGCATGCCTGGCTCACCCCCACTGCTCTGCACCCAGCTGGCACTGCTTAATAGGTTAAACCTCATGCCTGGCCCTTCATGCCGTGTCTCTTTATATGCAAATACACTCCATCACAGATATTTTCGGAGAGCAAGGCAGGTGGACTAAATAATCTCAAGAGATCTATTCCAACCTCAACCAGGTTTCTAAAAAACACCAGAAGTGCAAAGTCTTTTAGGATACCAACTCAGACATAAGCCTCAGTGTGGATTATGCTTGATTGTCCTATGTCAAATGACTGTCCATGCAGAAGTCCAAATTTACACAAATATAATCAGTGGTCAGATGGCATTTAACCAAGGCACATTTAAAATCACGTTTAGAAACAGGTTCATATGACATAAATAGGCCAGAAAGGATATGGGGGAATTCTATTAAAAATGTATAATGAACAGTTCTATCAACTCTTCTTCTGGACCCAAGAGAGTGACTGAAGGTCAATTTTAAACCACAACTTTTTACTTATACTACAGAATAGTAAAGCAGCAATCACTTGGAAACAAAACCAATACTCATGTCTGAATGCAGCAGCTGAAAGTATGATCAAATCCTACTGCTATGCAGATTCATGCAAAGAATTTAGGCACTATTTAGAAACATAAACCCACTGAAATTATAACTTGTATGTTCACAAGAACATTTCACTTATTTTTGTGTCTCTCTCACTCTTGCTCTCGATGAAATCCACCTGCTTAAGTACTAAAAGCAACTGAGTTGAGGAGGTTTTCCAGAAAGCAAAAAATTTTTAATCAAGAGTAATATAGAATAATCAGGCTGGAAATCATTCTTACTGCATTAAACCTCCTCCCCTTACAAAAAAATGGAGAGAATCAGATACATCATCTACAAGAGCTTCATTTTTTCATTTCTCAGTTTTTGCTGCACCTCTATGGAATCATCATTTGGTCTTACCCCTGGACCACTTACTAGAATGGCAGTCAGAGACAAAGAAATTGAAACACTTTTTTGTTGCTGCCTTTTAGTTCTTCCACTCTAGTTTAGTTATCATCTGTCACTCAGGAGTACCAGCACATAGGTCTTGTATCTACAAAAGCAAAGCACCATGTAAAAAATTACTTTGTGGGCTTTATATGTTGACCTTAATGTGTTCCTTCCAGAAAAGAATTACAGCATTTTAGTTGACACTATGCATGCTTCCTACAGGGAATTTTCCCATGAGCAGAATGTTGATGGCTTAGTTTTATCGTTCAAAACCCCTAAAATGGTTTCCAGAAATTTTTCAGCAGATAAATGAAAAATTATTGAATTTCTGACACAGCTTTTCTATTCTTAAACATACAAATTTAGTTACTTCTCCTGTATAAAATTTATTACACTGAAACCTGAGGAATCTCAAGGGTTTCAATTTCACAGAGAAAAAGCAAGTTTTATGGCAATTCATACTCTTTATGAAGTGAGAATTAAGTGTTGGTTTTGCAGAAATAAAATGCCTTGTAGAAATGAAGATTTTTTTTCTAACATAGGGTTTGAACATTTAGATGAAGACAGCGACAGTGAAATTATTCAAACTCTTGCTAGGCTAGGATACATGAAGTGAAATTTCAGAGCAGTTGAGACCAAGTACATTGTTCTGTACTCCCTTCCCTTTATCTATCTTGCATTTTTCAAGCTTCTCCACAACCATTCTAGAGTGTTTCCCTTTGATTATGACTTTCCTACATTGAAGGAATTAGATAATTCTGTGCAATTCTACCACTTTCTCGTTTTCTGTCAGCCACAATTGTCTCCTGTATTCAGCATCCAGCCCAGCAAAACTAAATTGTGGCTATAAATGCATGTCCACTTCCTGACAATGTAATGCATTGACAAACTGAAATCTTCTGCAAGACTTTTCTAAAGTGAACTGATGAACAATAACAAACAATAATGTAATATTTACTTTACCAGATCAACAGTGCTTGTATTTTATTGTTTCCTACATGGTACATCATTTTATGCACTGTTTACACGTAAAGATTCCTGGCTGACATAGCCAGTCTGGGTATGCCATTAACTCAGACACTAAGAGTGGCAAACTGCCCTTGGAGCCCCAGGCACTGGGGGAATGAGGTTTTTCTCCATGGAAAATGGCCACCCTTCGTGTCCAGTCACACATGGCCAACAGTGGGGTGCCACCTCCTAAAAACGCGAACTTTGCTGGATTTCTCCCAAACCAAAGCTGCCAGCAGCCAGGGCTCTGGCTGCCCTTGGAACCACAAACACCACATCTCCAAGTGATATTGTACATACCTTCACTAGCAAGATTAGTACATGAAAGAGGTGAGGGAGAGCTCGATCCGTGAAAGGCAAGAGTTTAGCACAAATTTCTGCGCTCTTCAGCGGCTCAGAGCAGCTCTGCTGGTGTAGCAAAGTCAGCAATTTCACACCTGTGCAATTACACATGGTGATGTCCTGTGCCACATATGGACTTCTTGCAGGAGTAAAACAATGTTTTCAAGTACTAAACTGGAGGGAAGAGCGGAGAAAGAGGTGATTAACTGAAAAGTAGAATAAAATAAATATCCAGTTAATATTTAAGAGGGGGATTTTTTGCTTGTAATTTAAATAAGCTCAGCAGGATGAAATTTGCATGTTGCCCCCTTCCTCAAACTTTGACCTGTGCAATTCCTCAGACACAGCAGGCCGCCAGTTCTCTGAGTATTTTGGTGTCATTAAAATGATGACAGGCCATTCAAATAAAGTCAAATGAGAGGGTTTGGGGTTTTTACCTGCAGGATCTTCCATAGCATTGATAGGGATGAAAAAAGAGTAGTTTTTTCTCCTTGCCTACTAGAGGAAATGCTACTTAACCCACTACATTTATGAATAAGTTCATTGTTGTTTTAACAAGGATGAATTTTGGGAAATGTTTACTGAGAAGTCTGTTTATATGGAAGAGCTAAACAGTCCCTGCATTGTAGACTATGGGAACTGGAGAGGAATCAAACTATTCACAAATGATTGAATACACATTTAGACTGCAAATTTAGAAAGATTTTCCAAGCTCACTCAGAGCAATTTCCTGTCCAAACAGACACCTAGGCACAAAAGTGATTTTTCATTCTATTCTGATCTTTGTCTTAGAAGTTCTGTGAGTACTCTGGACTATTTCTAATGAAGGGCTCCTCCAGAGTATTCTTGTTCTCATTTTCAGATTCCATATACACAAAGCACTTCTATCTATTTGATCATGTGCTCCTTGGGGTAAGATGTCATCTCTTGGTAGTGGTTATCCTCATCTTTCATGTGCAGAGAGCAATATCCCCTTTTCCTCTTTGTCTTTCTAAGACAAAGAATGAAAATTTCTTCTAATTGTCTCCATTCCCTTAAGCATCTGTTGTGCCCTTAATTGCACCTCTGCCAGCTTCCATCAATTGTTCAAATACCCTCCATCATAACTAGCAATGCTCTGAATGATATCTCCCAAGACTTTTGTCTTTTCCCAGGGTTGTGTATCTTGTCAGCAACTGATAGCTGTCCATTCTCTCACCTAGATTCATCTTCTTTCTATGCTGCCCTAATTGCCCACTATCCCTGTGGCAGTGCCACCTCAGAGTTGTTCTGTGCTTAGTCTCTACATTGAGTGCTTTTCTCTGCTGTACTGTTGAATTCAATCTCATTTCTACTGCTCCAGTACCCAATGCAATCAAGCCTACCTGTGTGATTTTGATGGTGACAGATTAAGACCTTTGTCATTATCCAACTCTTCACTCCCAAGGTGCTCCTTTATCTCTCCTCTACCAGCTTCTTCTCCACTTTAAATTTTGCACACATTCTTTTCCTGGTCCTATATATGTTGCATTTAATTCAAATAAATCAGATTCTCCCCACTGCAAAATAGTTCCCTGATCTTCTAGAGAAAGAGATAAAAGATTTATGTGGTTCAACTGTCTGTTTGCAAAATCACTGCTTGGATGCTTCCTTGTTTTCAATCTTTGAGTAATCTTGTCCTCCAAATTTGCTCTTAAAGGCTTTTTTGTCTTCCAAGTTAAAGTAATGCACCTACAGATATGCAGATAATACCCCTCCCTCTGTAAGTGCTGATAAAAACTTATGTGTGTCTTTAATGTTAACCTGATCCTTGTATAATGAAATGAAGCAACTCAGCCTCACAATTTTTTGCATGCTGGCCAACTTGGAAATCTGTGAAAGGTTGGGCACCAACTTAGGTTTTGAATCATAATAGAGAAATAGCTGTACTCCTGACCACATCCTCACTGCATTGAACATTTTTCACTATAAACTTCTCAGTTCCCTTCATGGCTAAAAGATCTCTTGAAATCTACCCTGCCCTTAACAAGGTTTTGTCTCAACTGGCTTTCTGTTGATTCTTACTGTAGCCATATACTTCATGTCTAAGACATGGGGTATTTTTGGCAAGCAGGCCATTTTCCATTCTTTCCCAGCTCTGCTTATGGTAATATCTCTCTGGAGGTACCTACAGTCCAGTTAGGTACAGAATGCCTGAAGTTTTTCCTTGCACAACATAGGAATTCCTGATGGTTCCACAACACTCTAATTAAGCAAGTGTCAGTACTGTCTACATGCAAGATTCTCAGCTTTCCTGCTCAAATAACTTGACTATCTCATCCCCATGCATTCATACAAGGAAATTATTCCATTTTCTCTCTCGCAAAACTGAAGGCCTTATTCACAGATCTTCTTTTATCTTTCCCTTGATTTACAGCAGATCAAGCTGATATAATTCAAGTCACAAGTAAATTCTGTGACTAACTCCTCTATAATACATTTGCAGCATATTTTATTATGCACCCAAAACAAGCTAAATAACATCATCCCTTTCTAATTCAGGTATGTGACGAGATATGTTAACTATCAAATCTCAGAATTTCTAAGGCTTATTGTTTTAAGACTTATTTTCCAACCCTATCAGGAAAAGCAAAAATACCAATGAAGCAATTTCCAAGCGTATTTCCTAACACCATTAAAAATCTGAAAAAATCTATTCAGATTATAGTATTGGCACACAATAACTTATTCTACTGTCTTAAAATGGTTTTACTTTTGATCCAAATGTATTCCACTGAAGCCACGCTACTTCTTTTTTGTTTATTTCTGATCATATTCTGAGTGTGTTGCACTCTCCATCTGCCTTAACAATGTGTAAGAATGGGGTTTGCATTTGACACACATCTCAGTGCCAACAACTGGAACCAACATGATTCTTATTCCACCATGTTCCTCTTGTCCTCCACTCGTCTAGTTTCATTTCTCCCTCCAGCTCAACTTCCTCCCTTGTGTTACTATGCTGTGGTGTTGGTATATAAATATTTGGTTTCTCACTGACTACACCCAGTCTCTGAGATGACACGTAGTTTCTTCAGTACCTATACTGTGCCCTGCTTTCATCTGCATATTCCCTTTGCTGACTTTCTGTCCACTGGTCATATTCCTTTGCATTTTGTTGTATAGTTTTTCACTTGATTTAGGCTCTTGGTGAGTAAAAAGTGAGCCTTGAGATCACACAAGTCTTTATTTCTCCCTCAGTTTAAAGTTCATATTTCTCATTATCATTGCAAATATTTCTCCTCATATTAGATTAAAGATTATTTTTATTAGGTCAGCCCTTAGGTTTTTATCTCTTTTTACATGGCCTATCACAGAACAGTTTATGATTATTAATGTAACAGGCAGAAGGGCAACATATCAGTTCTCTATGAGTGTTGAGGCTATTGGCAGAAAAACACTGTGGTGGCAGGAAGTCTACAAGGCTCAGATATGACCAAAGAATACCCAGTTCCAGCGTTCAGGGTGGTTCCTGAGCTATAATTTTTAGACATGTGCCCAGTTTTATTTTTTTAAGTCTACTTTAGAGCATTTACAGTCTCATAGTTATACTTCCTCCAAATTTTTCAGGTCATTAATTCTTATAGTACTTCCTCTACATCATAGTAAATTCTTCTCCTTCTTTGACATTAATATCCTTCAGCTTTTTGCAGACTCCTATCACTATTCCCTCTGAGCTGTCCTTTTACTTTTTCCTTCCAAGTCCAGACAATAATAATTTTGCTGCCATACCTTACTCTAGGATTTTTGCAGTTTATTATGCAAAAATGCATAATAATTATAATGCATTATGCAAATATGCATTATTTAAAAGTAATGCTGATTTTTTC
Organism: Euphonia xanthogaster; assembly: GCA_034509185.1. NCBI lineage: Eukaryota > Metazoa > Chordata > Aves > Passeriformes > Fringillidae > Euphonia > Euphonia xanthogaster. The sequence continues at coordinate 18,335,528 of JAYDZK010000268.1, read as the reverse complement.
CTCTGTCACATTTATGATTTACAGCCTCCTTACTGAATGAGGCCATAGAATTGTAATACTCTTCATGCTGACAACTGACTTAAGCACTGCTTGATTTTTTTTCTCTGAGCTTTAGTCATGCTTTGTTTCTCACAGTGCACCTTTTGGGGATGAGGAAAGATCTTTTTCTGTGATTGTCTCTGTGTCATACATGATAAAATGACTCCTTGATACATTAAGGGGACCACAAGCATTAACCAGAAAAGAACATACCAGTGGCCACAGCACAATATCTTGCATGAATCTATAAAACAAAATACTGATTTTTCTTTTTTCTTGAATTTATTTCTTTTCAACTCCTTGACATGGAAAAAGGTACAAAAGGTGGTTTGGTACTTACAGGGTACAAAGAATCTTGAACAGTTTGTTACTGTGCCATTATCCAAGGTTTCTAAACCTGTGCTTCAAATCTCAAAGGTTGTTCTTATCATGAAATTCTAAATAATTATAATAATGACAGCTCAAGCAAATATTAGCTATCTTAAAGGAAAGTCAACACTGGTGAGAGAAAATTTGCTTTAGCAGCATTTGACAAAGACCTTTTGGCTCAGAAAAAGGGGGCCTGTGGACTTGCATTAACCTCCAACTGCAGTGCTGATTTGCAGATGAAATCTTCCAAGTTTCTTAATCTCAGAAAAAAGGACTAAAAATAGCAATTAATTTTCCTTTGCAGAGGCATTGGAAGAGAGAGAATATTAGAAAGACCCTCATTGTCCTTTTCTCACACAGCATTTTTTGTTGTGAATTTCCTTGCAGTTCTATTACTGTGCACCCAAGACCTGGAAGTCACATTCAAAGATACTCACCATTAAGTGTATGGTCACCAGCTGTGAAAATACAAATGTAGCATTTTGAATTTATTTTCTTCCAAAAAGAAGAAAAGAAAAATTCATTTTCCTCAGTCCATCTTTTCCTTCACGGACATGAAAACAGACATTGCATGTGCCTCTCTGTGAATGGGATGGAAGGGATTAGGAATTCTTCAAAAGCTCTACAGGGAATTTCTGCATGGTGGAGAGTTGGGGTTTTTCCTTTTTTTTTCCTTTTTAACAAAGAGGTACTCTTTTGACTTACAAGTAATGACATAGAAGCTCAATAATCTAATCTAATCTTATCTACGGTTTGATGTGAGCAATTAAATGAGTAGTAGAAAGGCGGTAGAGAGTTGTGGAAAAGAGAGAGAGAAAAAATACAAAAGAAGAAATGTAGGAGAATAAGAGAAGGAGGGGAAAAAATCAAGGGGAGAAAGTATAAAATCCTTCCAGCTACTTTTAAAATTGCACACTACATTTAGGTACAAATAACTGTGCAACCAGAGCTATGCACTATGAGCAGTAGTGTATATTTGACTTATTTTGGTATGAGGGTGTACAGCATCCCCTTAAAAATACTTCAGGTAATCCAAAGGAAATACTGGGTGCTCACAGAAATCCTAAGAAACCTGGAGAAGTTCCAAGACTATGTTTTTTATCTTTACCCACCACTTTGAAACAAAATCTACAAAAGGAGAAATCTGAAATCTGGTCCATTTCCTGTATATTTCAGAACTCTGCAAGAATATTTCTTTTTTCTTCCTCCATTTAAGAATCAAGCATCTAGTTGTCAGGGTTTTTTTGGTTTTGTGAAATACTTTTAGGTCATGTTATTACAAAGAATAAAAGCACTAAGAAAATGACAAAGCACAGCTAAAAGAGAATGAAAAATTCTATATACGAGGTTTAACTAATAGCTCCAGTATCCTCCTGCATCTCTCTTTTTGAAGGATGCCTGGCAGGACTCAATCTCATTTCAATACTGTAGATCAAGAAAAACAATTTATTATAGTAAGGAAAGGGGAAGAAAAGAGGGAGAGACAAGACTGGCTGTGTTGGGACTTGCCTTCTAGTGAGGAAAGAAAATCCTGAAGTAAATATATTTTAAGGCTCAGAGGTTGGAAATACAACACATAGTCCTGTAACTTTAGATTATTGCTTGGGTTTCTGGTCAGTCTTAT
>JAYDZK010000268.1:18175482-18333460 GCA_034509185.1 Euphonia xanthogaster | reverse complement strand
CATGTGCTGGTGGCTTAGTAGCTATCATATGTATAGCTCAACCAAATAAAGTCATATCTATTCTAAAAATCTTAGTTTTAGATCTGCTAAGTTCTGTGTGTTTGCAGTGTAAAGTAACTATAGGTTATGGAAAATTTCAACCAAAATAGCTGGGTTTTTTCAGAGCAAAACATTTGAAAAACCTAGTGTTTTATTCAAATATCCATACTTCTGACATGTTTGTTTTTTTCCCCGATTCTAACACCCACATACTTTACAGTTTTACACAGTGGTTGTTGCATCAGGAGCATGTCTTATTCCAATCCTCTGAGTGCTGCTAAAATTCTAAGAGTAGCTGACTCCCATATACACCCCATGGCAAGGATTACCAAATATTCCACCTCCACAGGGCATGCCCAAGCTCAGGGCTAAGCACAGCTATCCCTGAAACTGCTGAAATGCACACAGCCTCACAAACTCCAGGGAAATAAAGAGGCTGCCAGAGTTAAGGAGAGGACAAGAGTTGACCTATATGCAAGTGGACTGCAAACAGAAGCATGTGGAAAGACCTGGCAGGGAGAGAAAACCTGGGCTGACTCACTAAGGAGGAAGGACAGAAAACGAGAGGGAAATCACAGTGGAGAAAAGAAGGAGTAGAAAGGCTCATCTCTGTGTTGAAATTAATAAATGTTGCAGCTGTGTCCACACTCTTGCCATTTCTCTCCTGCCAGAAGTGGTGTCCCACTGGATGTAGAGTATGCCTTCCAGAAATATGGTCCCTCTACAGTACAGCCTGACTGTCAGATACCACTCCCTCACTTTCCCTCTAGTGATGGTCTGGCTGTAAGCATTACCACAGATTAACAGTCCTGTTAATGCAAGGACTCTGGTAACAACTCAGCTGGAGAAGGAAAGGTTCCAGGGGGACCCCTTAGATGCCTTCCAGTACTTAAAGGGGATTTATAAAAATAGGGAGTGATGCTTTACACAGGCAGAAAATGGTTGGAAACTACACAGTTAGGAAAATGGTTTGAAACTAAAAGAGGAGAGATTTTGATTCGTTATTAGGAACAGATTTTTAACTCAGAAGGTGTTGATGGAACAGGTTGTCCAGAAAAGTTCTGGATGCCCCATCCCTGGAAGTGTTTGAAGCAAAGTTGGGTGGGGTCTGAGCAACCTGGTTTAGTGAAAGGGGTCCCTGCACATGGCTGGGTGCCAGAATTAGATGATCTTCAAGTTCCCCTCCAACTCAAGCCTTTCTATGATTCTTTGAAAATGAGGAAATTCTAGCATTCATTGGTGTATGTTCATGAATCAGTCTTGATGCATCAGTTCCTCATATGCATAAAGAAACCACCTTCAGAATTTCATAATTAATACTTCATTCAGCATGCATGCTACAAAACACTCTGGGAAGGCAGGAAAGCTCTGAAGTAAAAGTGATTACTCAGTTGGCAGCGCCCATAGTCCTCTCAGAGACTGGGAGGTATGCAGCAGTTAGGCTAAGGGCCTGCAGGGAGAGAAAGGTGTGCTCAGGACTGAGAATTAAAGGTTAAACTTATTCCTCTCTCTGCCTTGTATTTTCTGCCTGAAACTGGAGAAGTGGCTTGATCTAATATTTCATTTTTTTAAAACAATGAAGTCTGCATGTTAATTTCTGGGTATCTGAACTGCAGCTGTAGCTCCAGTAAAGAAATAATCTCATTGGCTCACAGCTGCAAGTGAAGTTTGAGAGAGCTATACTTTAAAAGTATGAAATTCAGTTTACTCCTACACACTCTTAAACAAGATTTCCTGCATGTTTCACATTTGTCAGAACTACACTGTCTCAAATCAAGCTAAATTGTTTCTTTTAATCATAAAACCTACTGGAGGTGATAAGATTTGCTTGTCTCAGGGGCCCTTGTGTAAACTGTTTTTGAAGTATTCAGGCACTATAGAAAAGCACAAGTCAGCTCAAAGCACATCTTGGTCATCAGACACAGCCCTAAACACCAATCATAGAAAAATGAGGCATAAGCAAAACACTGAAAAGATGCTTGTTAAGTGAGCAGCCCTGTGTATGCCGTGCAGCAAGTATCCCTAAGTCCTGGGAGGGTTAGGAGAGAAGGAAGCATGTGATATGCATTGAAAAAGAGAATTGTAATCAGATGTATAAAGAAGCTACAAAAATGGAAGCACAGATAAACCTGTTTCTGCTATTTCCTGATGCTTGAATGTTTGCCATTGGGACTGCCTTAATGTTCTCTTCAAACTTCATGTCTATAATTAGCAGCTTATTTCCTTTTCAAGTTAATTTCAAATGGTTTCTTGGGATACTTAGTGGGGCAACTTGGGCCATCTATTGCCAGGTTAAAGACAGTGACAGTGGGGAAACCAGAAATAAGCAACAGCTAAGAGAGCAATGAGTTTTAAGCTATTGAGATGGGAATATTCACATATGATTAGTAAGGAGAGAGATTAATAAAGAACACCCCCCAAAACCCCCCTTTTCCCTGGAGTTTCTGGATTATTTACCAAGCTGACCTTTAAGCAAAAGAACCTATCCCAGTCAAACTGGCTGTGTCCTCTGAGAGCCTCTACTGACAAGAGAGAATTGAATGGACACATCTCTCACCAAGACAATCCTTATTTCCTTCATCTAGAATAAAGTATAGCCTCTTGCTAAGGGGCTAAAACTGCTCTGCCTGCACACACCCATCTCCAAGCAAGCCTAGAAAATTCTGCTCCATTTATTCCTCCAAACAGCAATTTCACAGTGAGGCAGCACTGCAGGGCAGAGCAGCAGAGGCCCATTCAAATGAAAATGCCACTTTAATACCTCAGCTACAGTATTTTTAGACAGTATCTGGGCTCTTCCAAGTATAAATCCAGTTAACACATTCCTCCTGTACTGCTCAGAAGGAGGAAGTCCTTGACAAAGAAACAAACCCATGCCTCACTGTGGGAGATTTTCTTCTCCTGCTCCACAGTGGACATTTTCCGGTTCCAAGATCCCCTATCAGCTGGGGAATGTCCTGATACAATTAGCAGAACTTTAATCTTAGGGGGTCACAAGGAGACAGAGACAGCAGATCACATGTGCCAAGAGAGAAACAGAGAGAGAAACAGAGAGAGAAACTGAGGGAGCCTCTGTGGTCTATAAATAAAATTTTTATCTGATTGCACACCAGCTGATTGTTACTACAGCAGATTGTAACAGAATTATCTTAAGTTGACAATGGGAAATTACACCAAACTGGGAAAATCCTGGGTTCTGGAGCTCTTTAAAATGTTTTTCCCATTAATTAGCATCCACTAAAGGCAGATCAATCAAGTTACATATGGGTGACAACTGCCCACACGAACTAGTGAAGATTCCCATGATTCACATACACATGGACTTTCAAAAAAAAACCTGCCAGACATATATAAAAATCTGAAGTTTTAAAGGAATGAAGGAATTAAGTTAAAGGACCATCTAATGTAATATCTTAAGTGAGCAAAACAGGAAAGGAGAGAAGGAGGAGAGGAGAGAGGAGAGAGGAGAGGAGACCTGGCAACATATATTCTTTCAAGTACCCAGAATCAAGCAATCCAGCTATTTGTCTGTTCTACTTACAGAGCTCAACACTACTGATCTAATGCCATTTCTAAAGTACTGTTAAGTGAGCAGGATTTCTTTTCTTAATTAAAAATCCCTTTGCATTCCAAGGTGCCAATCCAGCATTATTCATCAGAAGTTTAATTAACACAGTAGCTTCTAATAGTGAAGTTCATTTTCCTATTAGGTTTACTTTCCATTCTAGCAATATTTCTTTTTCTTTTTTTTTTTAATTACCTGATCACTATATTCCAAGCACCCCCAGTTTTATCTCTTTAAGAGACCTGAACTTTATTTTAGTGTCCTTCATATTCTATACTAATGGATCATGGGATTTACTGTTATCTTTTGAATGGCATGAAGTAAACTAACTTAGGATGCTGTTTGGCATTCATAACAGATATGCTATGAAATTCACATCTCAACATTTAAACTACCAAGTAAAATACAAACCACATCAATTTCATTTTCTCCATCCACCAGTTTTACACAGCAATATCTAGTCAAGATTTATTTTAGGGGTACTTATTGTGGACAACTATTGCTATTTATTTGACAGTCCATCATAATCAATTTACTCTAACTGCAGGCTGCATTTGAGGATAAATTTGTCACTTCAATACAACAACTGATTGAAAGCACATTGTTTTGACAATTGTTTATTTCAGATGACTGTGTGTTAAAATTTAAGGAGAAAGAACATGGTGACTTGAAATCTGATCAGAATTCTGGGTCCTGCTTTTAAATGCAAAGAAATGTTCATTGTATAGCCACAGCAAGTTAACCATCAGCATTCTGTGTGCGGCTGATTTAATCCTGGCTGAAGCAGAATGCACAGCCAGATGGGCAGAATATATGGAGAACCCTTCTCAAGGCCACAGGCAGGATGCAGAGAATGAAATAAGGTCCAATGTCAGTCATCTGCACCCCAAAACTTCACTGTCCATTATTCAACAGCTCCTTCTTCATGGGTGGTGATTGCTACACTTCCATGGCAAAAACCTTCTCTTCCCAGTCACACCCTAAGCTGTTTTTCTCACCCAGGAAATAAACCACAAGCAGGTTGCTTTGCTGCTTTTCTGGTTTCAACAGTACCTTATTTTGTAATGCATTATATAATTATTGCTTCTTTCTGGCCTGTTCCCGTAATGATTAAAAAAAAAAATAAAAAATTTCCAAAACAAGTTTATGATTCATTGCATGGAAAAAAAGAGAAAATACGTAGAAAACAAGTGATTGTTTTCTCAACTGTTAAAGATCCTAACTGGTCTTTTTCCACAGCAAAATATTTTAAAACAAGGTTTACTTTGAAGAAATACAAACCAGCCCCCAGATGTATGCATAGACATTTTAGTACCTGCACTCCCTATGCTATTTTGTTCCAGGTACTTTCTGTGTCCTCTTGTAGGCTTGCTTGGTTTTTGGCTTGCATCAGCAGGATTGAAGCTTGTGGTACTCTCCCCATAACAAAACCCAGAGTGATTTATTTGCTCATTATTTGCTCTTTCAATTCTCCATCTCCAAACACCAGCTATATATGACCAATCAATGCCTAGAAAAATCTAATCTTAAGTGATTTGGATGCAAAATTCTGTGGAGGTACAAGACATACTACATTTTAAAGCAAAGATGAATAAATGCAGAAAACAAATTGCAGATGTGTCTTTCATTTAAACTTGGAGTACAGGGGAGACAAGATTTGAGAGAGCTGAATTCATATTTTAAGAGCTCCTGGATGCCAGAACAGCACCCATGTGTTAATTAGGAGCTCTCTGTTGTTATTTTTAATCTTGACCTACCTGCAGTTAAATGCCAGGCAGACACCATATAACTGTGAGCAGTTGCAACTTCTGTTCCAGGTTTCACAGGTGTTTGGTTCATCTGGTTTTGTGTAAAAGCAAAGAGAAAAGGGTGTTAAATTTTTTTTTTTAAAGGGTTTTATAGAATAAAGTATGAGTTTGAAAGAATAATTTAATTTAAAAAGTTTATGTGAATCTTGAGATTAAACTGAAGTCCCAAATGCTCCTGTTTGCTGCAGCAAGGGCTGCCTTTGCAAGCAGGAAAGTAAAACTAAAGGCAATGCAGCAAGCTGGGGCATGTTATTTCTTAGGAGCTGGTTATGGTGATGCTGTGAGAGCAGCATTAATAGCTGAGCAGTTATTAATTCAGCTGCTCCTGCCTGGTGTGACGCTGAGCAAAGCTCCTGCTTGCTAGCTCCAGACTCAGTGATAGGAATGTTTGTAGTGCCAGCAGCACATCAGAACACCCCGAGACAGCAGTGGTCTGCTGGCTCCAAGCCTGCACAACCCAGCTTTCCAGAGATGGAGGAGACACTTTTTAAGCAGTTTAAATTAAGGGAATCAGCGTTTCCAAGTTACCAAGCACCAAGCCTGGGGACTCCCCTGCTGTTCCCTTTCCATTCTGTAACTCTTACCAGCTTCAAGACACTCCTGAGCCATTCCACAAGTACTTAGGCTGAGATTTACCTGAGGCTGAGAATTACAGCCAGCACTCCCTGAATTCCTCTTGAGCACACAATATTTTTTTGTTGCAGAATAGTTATGTCAGTGAAACAACACAATAACAGTATTTAAAAATCAGTGCCTATATTCTCCTTGCAGGCATTTTAGGAAAACACTTTCTTTTAAAATATAAACCTAGCCTTGCCTCACTCTAATTTTTATATTTTCCAGTCACAAGGGTATATCATTGTCCATTTACTCACAAGTCATATGGGCAGCATGCAGGCAGGACTGTTTTCAATTTACTTAGTGGGATTTGTTTATCTGTTTGCTTACTCTGATTTATATCAAATGATCACTGCAGGCTTAATGTCTCATAAACAAGAAAATCTGTCTTTTCTGTTAAATAGCACACCCATCAGTGTGCTCTGACACAGATAGCTTTCTATTATAAACTTCTCCAATAAAATGACACATGCATAGAAATCAATATGAAAGTGAATTCTTTTGATGACTTCAGGTAAAAAAACTTTAGTTAAGAAGTCTCCAAAAATTCAAAGAAAATACCCTGGACTGTGTAGTTAAAAAATAATAATTTAATAAATTTAAGAATTATAATTATAATTATAATTAATATAATTATTTGAAATAGAGGACATTATAATAGACAACTTCATATTTTTATCATATCAACATTTAAAGTTCTTTAACTCTTACTACCTATGATTTATCTGTTGTGATACAAAGTTGCTTTTTTCATAAAGTGCAGTTCATATAACACAAAGAAGTACTTGGACTTCTGTAAGGGAGTTATTCTGTACCAATTTAAAAATTATTTTTCCAAGCACAAACAATCTGGAAAAGTCCTTTGAGAAAGGGTAGTTCTCTCTTCCATAAAGGACATTCTTCAATTTACTAAAAAAGAAATACAAAAAAACTACCAGTTTGCTAAATTGTTCTCTTTCCTAGTTGGTCATGTGCATGAATAATACCAGCACATCATAAAAACCAGGTATTTACTCAGGGTATTTTCTGCCAGTGGACTCACAGACCCCAACAACAGCCCTTCAGCCTCACATTCTCCAGGCTTACTCAGAAGATAACCAGACACATCTGGAAAAGACAAGACAGTTAAATGACTCAGTGAAAATTATCAGATTTCCAAAAATTGTCTCCCTGATGCAATAAAAATATCTTTAAAAGAACAAATGACTCATGTTGCTATAGCAGGGCAACGTTTGCGTGGACTGTAGCTATGCAGTACAATCATGGAAAACTTTGTGGCAGGGGGATGATCATCCTCATGTAACCGATGCACGCAGGCTTTGCTATTATCCCAGTCTCGCTGCTCACAATCCAAGGCTTCCCTTGGCTTCACTCACTGTGAACTACCACACTCAGAATTTGACAAATTCCTTCGCTGACACACACGTCATCCTTGGCCAGGATTATTCCACCCAGAAAGACTGCTAGTAAAGCCACAGTGTGCTGCAATTCCTTTGGCACTTTCAAATGTTTGCTTCTCTGATGCTACACTTAATAGAGAAACACCTGTAGAGAGTGGTGCCAATCATTTAGAACACAACACTCCCACCTTCTCCCATCGAGTATTATGACTGAAAGAAAGAATATAAGATATTTACACCTTTCTTTTGCAGGAAACATCACTTCCCACTGAAAACTAGGCTGCAGGCAGGAGGGTTATGCCTATTTTCTCTGATAAATGTTTGGCTCTTCTTTTCTCTAAGACCTGAAATGACAGAGCACTGATTCACCATTAGATAGCAAACCCAAGAAATGTGTGCCTACAAAGAACCAGATCAAAACAGACTCCTACAAACCAAGAAGGATTCAGGGAGATCTCAGCTGAAGGCTGTGACTGCCAACAATCTAATTTCAGCTTTGAGAGAGATTAGACCTATGGCTTGTGTCCTTTAAATAATTTTGGTCCCTGCTACTGAATATGCTCAGAAAGTGCTGTTACAAAATTCATCAAGATCATGAGAGTTAAAAGTGTGATCAGATTTCTTACCATTGATAGAAAATACCACTTTTACTTTTCAACCAAAACTGAACAGTTAGATAATTTTTCTTTAGAGGAAGTAATAATTAATAAGGCATGGGCTTACTCCTGATCAAGTCTGTGTCAGATTTCCTTTCAGAGGAATGCATGCTAAAAACTCCACTCCACTGAGCCAGAATCCTGACTGAAAGGGCAAACGGGCCTCTGAACTCCAGAAGGGGGTTTCTGACCAGGAATTTCAAGTTTTCATACACCTTAAGGAATGACTAAGGTAGAATTCCAAGCACAGAAAAAAAGGCCAGATTTAAGAATTACTTCTCTACTGGCCTCTGTAATTCTGCCTTAAACAGCCAGGCTGACTTCCAGCCCAACTGTCCATGTATTGCATGGTGCTTAATGTCCAGATGTTCCTTTTTTATCTGAGACTTCTCTCATTAGCTTCCAAGATTTTCAGTAATTTTGACAGCCCAAGAGACTAGGAAATCCTAGGGCAGGAATTAGGAACATAATTGTTAGTACTGGGACAGCTGTGTGCAAAATATATATTGGGAAGTCTCTTATAAAAGCATGTACCAAAGTGTCTTCCTTCTGAAAGAAGCAGTGAATTGATTGCCTTGTTTGGTAGTGCATATTCTCTCAAAATCCGTAAAGCAGGGTGTTGAAAGTCAAGAGTGTCTCATTTGCCCCTTCATAGTGTTCAGATGCTGGATGGCAAGAAAAAAATCAACTTCTGCATGCAAAGTTTACCAGGCAAGACCATTACAATCATAACAAAAACATGACAAAAACCTGTATTCTTCCTTCATGTGTAGCTAACGTTTACTCCACAAGATTTCATTGGATTGAGAAGCCTCCTTGCATGCACCTCTGATCGCAGTCTGAGGGGATCAGACTGTGTCCTGTTCTCATGATGAGTTGATTCTTCCTCTTTATGCCTTTGAGAGGGAGAAAATGCCTTTCTGAGCTTTGTCAGCTGTCATGCAATATTTTCTTTCCTTCTTCTATATCCACAATTAGTGGCAATTTCGGGAGAGAAGTCAAATAACATCACTAGAGTGTGCTCTCCTGATTATGACCCCATAGCTCTGTTAAGGCAGCAGAAAACACATCACATGAGCCCACAGACAGCAGCAAATGTTGCATTGTCTGAACTAGCAAACAGCCATGTCTGGAAAGTAGGTGAACTGAGGCAGCACATTTCATCTTGAAAATATGACTTCTGTTTGTTAAAATGCAGTTAGTTCAGCATGACATGAAGTCAGTGGGAGGATTAACTCATCTCTATTTCTGTCCCCATGTTAATATGGAGCTGCAGTCAACATTTCAAATGTTACTTTTAAAGGAGATGTGACAAGCATAAAGAGGAACCACTAACGTTCTAATTTTTTTCTTATTGATTTCACTCAGTTTGCTATGCCAGGCTGAGGTCCTAACTTTCAGAAGAAAAAAATTTCTTCCATTAATTGTCCAGAAATGTGTTTAGATGAGCAAAACAAACACCAAAATAGAAGGTCTTAAAAATTACTTTATCAAAGAGATCTCACACTAATTGACCTGTAGAGTTTGGTGCTGTCAAGAGATCACCTGCTCTGTGTACTGAACAATTTACAGATCACCATGAATGAACACTACAATTTGCTGATCTGTTAAAAAACAAACCCAAATCTAGATGACAATCCAATTAAGTTTGGGACAAAAAGATTGGTGTTCCAAAGATGTTTTGCCATTTAAGCTAGTGGTTGTGATAATTCTTTCTTTTCTTATACAACGCCAGAGATTTGAACAGATAAATTATGGAAAGAGGTGTCACAGCTGAATAGGTTTACTCTGAAAAATGTTTAAAGATAACATGAGCTGAAGTGTGAGCTAATAACTTGTACAAGATATGTATTGATAAGGAGAAAGAAACTTCTGTAGCAGATGAAACTATCAAACAGCATGAAATTGAAAATTCAGTTGCTGAATGCAGAGTTTGATTCTCAGAGTTTGTTTCTCAGAGCCTGATGCATTTAGGGAAATAAGATACTTGTCACCTTCAGAAGAAACTTCCACGAGAAATTCCCTGAAGTGGAAAGAAAGACACATACCTCCTCAGAACTAATCAGGGGAGTTAGCTATGCAAACAAATTTCATTAGTTATCAGACTGTTTTGGATAATTAAGTCTCATGAGCCAGGGTGTAATCACCAGAAAATTCCCTCCCTCTCCCCTCCTCTATGTATAACTTTGAATAGATTCCTCATGTGTCTTGTTCCTGTTTTACTTTAGCTCATCTGTCATACCACGCTACAGAGAACAGCATGCAGAAGTGAGCTGTTACCTCCCAGACTGAATCGCTAGACCAAAACAAGTGACTGGAACTCCTGCCCTACCGAACCTAAGCTCTCTGCACCTGGGTATTTCTGCACTCAGAAAGACTTCACAGAGATAACCTAATTTACCTCTATACACAGAGACTGGGAGCCACAGAATAAGATAGACAGAATAGTGGTCTAGATTCCTGTAGGTGAAGGTCACCCACAGGTTTGGATGAATCCATGGAACTGCCAGCAGGCAGATCACTGCATCAGGCTTTTGACTCCCCCACGGGTGAGCTGCATGCAGGGGAAGGCTGCTAGCCATTCCCTGGATCAGCATTGGAAAAAAAGAGCTTTGAATGAAAAGAGCTTTGCAGTCACTGAAAATAAGTCCAGCTGTCAGAAAAGAAGGTAGTGGAGAGGGCATAAAACAAAAACCACAGACTTGCATGGTCAGCTAGGCAGGAGAGCACCTGGAGATGCCGTAGGGTTCCTTGGGCCATCAAAGCAGCTGCATCCACAGCAAGCTGAAAATATTTGTTCGTCTTGGATCTGCTAAGAGAAGGAGAATGTAGGCCTGAACTTTGGGACTGCCATTTTCACATTTTTATTTGAAAATGCATAATTACAAGTATGCACTTCTATGTACAAAGGGTCTGTTCCAGCAGATAAGCTACCGACAGCCAGGGTCCAACGTCTGTAATTCGCTTTCCTTAACAAATGACTTTCTGCACTCTGAGAAGCTCCATGAGGAATTTAAATCATTCTGGAGCTATTTCCCCAGGTAAGGACTTTGCTGCCAGTAACATGCTCAAGATTATTTTCTTCATCTTTTCTCTGTACTGACTTCTGGGTCAGCCTGAGGCTGCTACAAGGCAGTGTACACCCTCAGAAATTCATTTAAGCTCTCTGAAAAGGGTGGTTTTCCTTAAGAGTTTTCTTCTGCACAACTTTATAAAGATGATGTCTTTTGTTGAAGCCCTATGAGGGTTTCAGCAATATTGCATTTATCATTTACCATGGTTCCTTTGGAGGTACTGTGTCATCACATAAGCATAAAACCCATCCAGCAAAATACTTACAGATGCCAAAAGAGAGCAAAGGAAGAAAACTGCCGCAAGGGAAGAAGGTAAGGAAAGAGATATGAGAAAAGATGATGAGGCAGTCTGGAAAATAGAACAGTGGGTGCACTGTTTGGTGCACTGTGGGTGCACAGTGGCTTTCTGGAACTGGAAAGGTTGGCAACAGGTAAGACAGGTTGATTCTGCAAGCCAATCTGCAAACAGATTCCATACAAATAAAACATTAACTACCAAAAAAACATTCTCTGGTTGCATTGAGCAGAAATGTGCCCCTTGTTCTGGCTATCTATCCCTGACTTCAATGACCCCTGAGTGGAAGATTGAGTTGATAGCTCGTGCCTTGTTTCAGGTGCAGCCGTCAGTCACAATGCTGTGGTTGGCCACCACAAGTTTACCCAGCACTGCAGAGCTTCTGTTCTTTCTGGAGTCCGGGAAAGCTGCAGAGAGGAGCTGGTGTTCACAGGCCATAGCACATTTGTGCTGTTAGAAACACGTTGGCATATTATAACAACTCTGCTGCTCAGACAGAAGAGCAATGACAGCACTTTTCTTTCTCAGAAACAGTCTGCAAATAATGAATCAGTGAGACACAGTAACACTGTAGTAAACATTACAGATTAAGCTTATTATTTATGAAGCACAATGGAACTTTTCTCAGGAAGACACTGCAGTGTTGACTCTCTCTAATACACTGCTGTCATTTCCTTAGCTTATTTACTGCCATAGAAATTAATCTGCTCTTTTAAGGACAACAGCAGTTACTTTGGTGGTTTGGCAGTGGATCTAAATGTCAGGGATGGAAATACTGACATTCTTAAAGTTTAAGATACTAAATGTTTTATTCTATTATAGGCTGAAGAGTAAAAAAAAAAAAAACTGGAAAATTCAGGTCCCAACAAGAAGCAAGTTTCTTCTAAATCTAGGGGACAGCTGTACTACAGGCTTTGATTCCTGTTTTCTTCTCTACATACTAGAACTTGAAAACTTATGAGTGTTATATCTATGTTCATACTTCATTGCAAATGACTTATTTTCCAGACATCCTTCTCTGCATCACTCCAGCTGTTATAAGGTAATACAGTAAGCTAGGAGGTGGATTTTTTTTAACTTGTCTTAGGTATCAGCAATTCTCTCCCTCCTATGTAATTCTGTTTTCTGTCCCTAGTGCAGGCATATTTAGAGAGTTTTCCACACCCTTTGGTCCATTCCAGAAAACAGCTTACTTTATAGTAGATTAAACTGAACTTGCTTGGTGAAATAGGTGCAGAATCAGAACACAAGTTCTGATTAATTAATCTGCTTCAAATTCCAGCAGATTAATGATAAACAGTACACTGATGAAATGCAGCCTGGAAAGTTACAACCATTTCCAAAGTTCCAGAAAGAATGAGTGATACCCCCACTGGAAGTTAATCACTCTGCCTTAGGGATGACATACAATAACAGGTATTTAGCTATTATAGAGAAACTCCTTCCATCACAAGTACCCACACTACTGTCAATAATTCTGGAAAGATTGTCTTCTGTGTAAAATTCAGATTATGGGTTTTTGTCAGCTAAAGAGCAAGAACAATTTTATAAAATAACCTGTGGATAAGAGATTTGACTCTCTGAAATTCAGAATTCAATAACATGGCTGGAGAAGGTAAAGGCAGAAAATCTTTGAATCACAGTGTTCTCATGGGGCATACACAAGGGGACAGTGAACCACTCTAAGGCAAACTTGTTCCTTGGTTCCCCAGACCTGCTCTGCTTCCTACAGTGCCAGCCAGGTCACCTGCACCTCCATTTTTGATATTCATCTCTAGTCTCTGGCATATGCTTTTTTCTTGGAAATCCATAACTGTCTTAGCAAGTCTCTTTCTGAAACCTTCTGTCTCACCTGCCAACATGTCCTCCCTCTCCAGACAATTTATCTTCCTTGGAATATAGTAGGAATTGCATTCTCATCTGTTCTAAAAATCAGACCTAATTACAGACTTCATTACCTAACTTTGAACTACAATAATGTTAATTAATTGTTCATTCTTATTCCAAATAATCAGCTGGAATGGTAGTGGAAAAAAATCCTTTGTGTGGCATTTATAGCAAGTCATTTGCTTTGGTGTTTAAGAACAAAGCCATTGGTTTGATGGTGTTCTTGGTTTAAGACAACAAAGCTGGTGTGTTGTAATCAGCACCAACATGTACATGCATCTCTTGCTTTCTTCCCCTGCTGTTCTCCTGCCCCAGTGTTGGCCTCCTATTCACTAAAGAAATGTTTTATAGTGTACATGCAAAGTATGTAGTGTGTAGGGATGCCTAGCTAATTATCCTTAGGTTTTGGAAAGCAATGTATGCTGCAAAATGTCTGTATAGTTTTGGTGAGATTTTTGTCTTTTTTATGTCTAGGTTGAGGGCTTTTTCATTTAAGAAAATCAAAAAATTCATACAGAAGTAGTAACTAGATTTCATATTAATTTACGATGTGTACTGAGGAGAACTATTAATTTTAACTGTTATTTCTACTCTAAATACTCAAAAAAGAACACAATTGTCTTCTTGGCTGGATGTGTTCAATATGAAATCAGAGCATGCTTGTAATTTATTTTTTGCACATACCTTATACAGTTTTAGTAGCAGTTACGTGTTTTTCAGTTCCTGATTTTCAAAAATTTCTGTGTTTTCTTTCATATGTAAATCATGTGGTAAGCACCTGGTGAGCAGGCAGTCCTTGGAAATCTGGGGTGATACTACATTTGAAGTTTGGAGTTTCCTGGGCACCTAAAACTAAAACTCAACAGTCATTTGTACACTGTTAGTTTGTGCCAGGACTCACTAGACAGAGCTTTCCTCCCCTTCAGGTCATGATCCAAATCTCCAAGTTAAAGATAACAGTAGCTGATGCTGAAGATTGGATGAGATTTAATCAAAAGTGAAGACAAAAGTGTCTCCAGTTTCTATTCCATTGAAATTCAGTCCACTGCTATGAAAATCTGAAACCTACCAGAACAATAACAAAATCAAGCTGTTTTCCAGCAAACCCTTTGTTATCTAGTTGAGAATAGCATTCAAAATGACTTCTTACCTTTTACTGTGAAAGTACAAAGGTCCTGTCAAAAAAACAAACATTCAATTTAAAAAAAATCATTCAAGCTTATTCTCTAGGGAAACAAGGAATGGCAAGTCCAAACCTAGCAGTGGTTTCTCTCTGTGCTTAGTGATGTAACTCAGCGATGAGTTTGTTGTTTACATGCAAGCCTCTGTGTTATTTTACACACCTTTGGATATCCCATCTGCTCTCCAGCTGCCACTGCTGAAAAGCAGCTATTGTCCCCTATTCCTGTAGCTTTTTTTTTTCTTTTTTTTTTTTTTTAATCAGATGTAAAGGGCCACTACAATCACAACATGGCTCGAGGGGTAAAGAAAAAAATTAAAACAGTAGAATAAAATTATAAACTATGCTAGCTTCAACAATGCATTTTATATATCAGTCAGTGAACAGTCTCTAACAAAGTGATTTGGTAACAGTCAGAGGTACCCTGCTCTAAATGTAAAACACATTATGTCATTAAGGAGTCCTGCTTTAGTGAATCTGAAAGAATTAAACCAGTTTATGGGTAGACAAAGGAATTCTTTAGAAGGAGTGGCAAATCCTGCTGGATTACATGAACAGCTTACAAAGGAGGAAATAAAGTAATCTTAATATTTCTCCCTGCTTCACAGGCTTTCAGTACTTAGCTCAAAACAAACTATTCAAAGAGTTTTCTGGCTAGGCAAATGAATACAACAGCACACATGCACATATATATAGAAAATAGTCACCAATTCTTACTTAAAGCCACCGCTCTACTCCTTTTGCAGAACTGTGACGATAAATATCAACCAGTTTCTGTCACAGTGCTGCTAAGCACAGGAAATAGCTTCAGGGAGAAACAGCACAAGCAAGGATTATCCAGAGCCAGTGGGAGGTGGACCTAATGATTGAGGAGGGACAGCAGCCTGGGCTACAGAGAAGAAGGCAGCAGGGCTTGAGATTTTTGCCATAAGAATAAGATTCACAAACTGCCTAAATTTCAAGAACTACATCTAACAAACACAAACCAAGTGCCTCTAGATCACCTCAATCACAAACAGAATGAGCTCAACCCCAGGAACATCCAGACTTCACAACAGAAATTGTTATTATTTAAGATACAGTGTGGGGCACTGTTGAAATCAGCACACGGAAAACAGAAATCTAGTTCTCTGGTAAATTATCTCTCACCCTAATTTCTGGAATCTTTAAAATGCCCCCTAGTAGCTGAACCAGATCATAGAATCATTCAGTTGGAAAAGATCCTCAAGATCAAGTCCAAATGTAAATCTACCACTGCCAAGTCCAGCACTAAACCATGTCCCTAAGTGCCACATCTACATGTCTTTTAATACCTCCAGGAATGGCAATTCCATCATTTTCCTGGGCAGCCTGTTCCAATGCCTGACAGCACAGATGTCACTCCAGTCACACTACCTCCAGGCTCAGCCATCCAGTCAATTGTTTACCCAGTAAACACCTATCCAAGCCATGAGCATCCTGCTTTTCCAGGAGGATGCTGTGAGAAATGCTGTTAAAAGCTTTACTAAAGTCAAGGTATCCATAACATTTCCCTCCACAATCTATCCATCCATGACCTTTCCCTCATCCACTGAACATGTTATCTTGTCATAGGAGATCGGGTTGGTGAAGCAGCACCTCTGTTTCCCAATCCATGCTGGCTGGGCTGATCCCCTGGCTGCCCTGCTCGTGCTGTGTGATCACACTCAGGACAATCTGCTCCATGACCTTCCCTGGCACTGAGGTCAGGCTGACAGACCTGTAGTTCCCCAAACCCTCCTTCCAACCCATTTTGTAGATGGGTGACACTTTTGCTGAATTCCAGCCAGCAGAGACCTCCCTGTTTAGCCAGGACTGCTGGTAAACATTTGAGAGATGCTTCAGCTTTCTGCTGTGTGGCCAGTTGTTTTCTGTGTCTTCTCATAGTTTGATTCCTTGAAAGAGGTGAGGCAGCCCCAAGAGACACATGAACATAAAGGGCCTCCTCACTGATATTTCACATTATCACTGGAAGCCAAAGGCAGCTTTTTAAGGTGTACTTGGAGCTGCTATCCTAATCTTTTTAGTCTCTTGGCACCTCTGTGGACAGTCCCAGCACTATTTTTATTTCAGAAATCTACATTCTCTGCATACTAGCAATAAAACAGTCGCTAAAAGAAGGATAGACAGAAACTCACAGAAATTTAACTCTTTCTCAGAAAGTTGATTCCTCACAGGCTTCAAAAAAAGTTGATTTCTTTCAAGTCCAAATATGCTTCGATTGTAGAAAGGTCTGTTTGTATAAGGATTTCAGACATAACACAGATTCTTAGGACTTCATGGTGAGGTGAGTCAAGGCTTTCTGGGTTGTCATAAAAACTGATTACACATTGCCAGATAAGAAATTCCTCAAATTATTTAAACAGCTGACACATAAACGACCTCTTACTAAAATGACCTCTTACTTTAAACCTGGTGGTCAGTACTAAAATAATCTTTATGCATACACTTTACTGCTGACATATATCTACATCTGAAACAAAACTTGTCTAATTAAGCATCTTTGGAATGTCCTTCAGAATTCTAATGAAAACATTTTTACGTGTAGATATAATTCAAAATTTTGTAAAAACATCATTGTGTTTTTAAATGTTTTGGTAAACTAGGTCATTAATTCTTTCAGTACATTAATTTTAACTGGGATAAAAGAAAATTGAGCAAGAAGAAATTAAATATTGTTCTCACAATATTGTTGAAAGTCTACAAAAAGGCCATCTTTACATTTCCTACTGTTGGTGACAGGGGCACCTACTTCAGAAAACTTACCTAGCAGTAACATACTTCAAGCAAAGAAAATTGCAATCTCTACTTGTTTAATCTCTTCTTCACTTATGAAGCTCCAGCCAAGCATTCTAAATTACCACAAAAATAATGGCAAACCACATGAAAACAATTATTTTTAATACCACAAGAACTTCTGAAGAACTGAAGAAACCCCTAAAACTTCCAGAGTGAAAAGAACATATTCTAGAACTTTTAATTAGAACTTGTGGTTGCTATGGGAAAAAATTGTCACTTATAACAAAACCACATTTTTCTGTATTGTAATTAATCTAAAAACTGAAAAAAAAAACCTCAAAACAAACACTCCCCACCGTCTTAGTGTTAAGCTATGCAAGAATCCTTACGTCACTGAGCTCTCCACAGAGTTACTGTTTTCCTGTCCTAATGTCACTTTCTGCCACCAGTTAGGCAAACTCTTGTCTCAATGGAGGATTATAGCTATTCAGGAGGGGGGTCTTGGTTGGTTGGTTTTTTGTTTGTTTTGCTTGTTGCTTTTTTAGAGATGGCAGTTCCTGTGGCATTGATGTCACAATTCTGAAATTAAAAGTAAATTATCAATTACCATCCATGACCAGTTTGATTTGAATGGTATACACAGACACACGCTACTGAGCTGTACATAGTGCACATCCACGGGAGGACAATTACCACACTAGGCAGCTTAAAAATTAAACTGGACTCATGCTTAGAAAAGCACAGAGAAAAATAATGGCTTAGCCGATGCCTAAATCAGTCCCAATACCATGTGCTTTCTTAGATCAGATATGTTAGATTTATCTGTAATCTATGTTAGATTTATCTGTAAATTGAGTATCATGCAACTATTGCAGGTTTTACTTGGTTAGATGTCTTTTTATTACACTACAAGAAAAGTTTAAAACCTCTTCAGTTGGACAAATTATTCTCACACAAGCCAACTCTTCCTCCCTCCACAGCTCCAAAATACTGGGATGAGGTAGGTACAAGGGAAGGCTGCTTTCTCACCCAAAGATTGCTTCACAGATTCTTCAGGGTGTCTCTCTTAGCCAAGAGTATTTGCTCCCAGCTATCATTGCACCTGTCTCATCACTGTTTGAGCAACAGATGCAATGTTGCAATCACTCTCTTCAAATGTAATCAGGGCAGGTTTCTCTCAGGCCTCCCCCAGTGTTGTACCTGTACGCGCACATCGAAACATGAACATTAAAGCAGAAATGTTGAAGTCTCAGCAGGGGAATTCAGAAGCCTGCCCCTGTTGATCCTGTAGCCAAAATCTGAAAGGCTTTAACAAACATGGTTTAAAAAGCAGCAGATGGTCTTTACCTGCCCTTCTCTGCACATACAGAGATTGTACACGGGCCCTCACACACATGGGAATTATGCATTTCCTTTAAAAGGAGGTCCAAGAAGTAAAATTCCCTTTCTAAATGCATTATGGAATATTAAAGTTTTGAAGTATTATTTCCTTTAGAGTTTGCCTATAACAATTACACAGTCAGATAATCTGCTTATACTTTATGGCTTAAAGAAATCCAGGCACTCCTTGATAATGTATAAAATAGAGATAATGCTACACAAAGAATGCTGTTCAAATACAGGTGAAAAAGACTCCTTCTTTTGACTTTCTTTCATCTCCACAATAGGGATAGTCTTCAAAATTAAAGATGCCTTCCTGCAACTGCTTAAATCTAGTCTTTGGCTAAAGTGCCTCTCTCAGCTCAGACTACACTTAAAATTTAAGCCGTGTGAATATTTGAGACGGCCCTGACAGGTGAATTTCAGTAATCACTTCTATGAGTATTATCCACTTCAGTAAGAGGGCCTCGACCCTCTGTGGGCTCTGTCTGCAGCTGTCAGAGAGCATACAAATGCATATGGATAGCAGCCAAGGAGTACCTCAGAGCATTGTTTCAGATAATTTCACATATCCAGAAATGTTTCTCCTGCTCCAGCCTGGGAGCCACTCAGAATCATTAGCCCTCATTATGAGCTTGAGTAAGACACCACCTGCTTTGAAGACTGTGATAGTTATAGTAGGTTCAAAATATGAATGGACAGAGAAAAGACTCCAAACCTACCTGAAAAAGCTGTAATTCCTCTATATTTGTCAACAGGGAAATGCAAGGTGTTAAAACATCTGATTAATTTCCCTGGGCGCAACCAATTAACTTCTGAATTGACTCCAAGATAACTGCAAATTAGTTCTCTCTCTAAATACTCTTGGGGGTGGAATTTGAATGTTACTTTCATTTGAATCTGTGCATTGTTTGTACTTTAAAGGAATAGTAAAGGTGCTGTAGAATTCTTTCCTAGTATCCTAGAATGAGCAAGTAACATATTGCACTCAGAATATCAGGTTGAAATTCACACTGTAAGTCAAAAGTTTCAAACTTCAGAAGAGTGTAAGAAGAGTTCTTTTCCTGATCAACCCAGGGATCAGTTCCTGTTCTCCAGGCACGGAGGAGGAAACAGCATGTTGCTGTCTGTGGAAACCTCCAGAAAGTCAGCTGCTAATGCAGACTGGGACGTGACACAGCAAGTATAAGCATCTGCACAAACAGCCTCCTCAGATATGTAAGCTTATAATTTATTTGGCAGAGAAGAAATTAAAAGTGTATCAAAGCTGCAAAATGAAACATAATTATTTCTTAAAATAGGCAACTGGAACAAGAATTAATTGATGCCTAGGTCAATGGAGAGTATCTTTCAATTGATCAGATCCCTGCAAATTGAAGAGTGTACTGTAATGCACATCACACAGACAATGCAAAAATCATGAAACTGCAGGAGAGATCCGCTGCTTTAATAATTCACTTCACTCTTCATACAACAGTGAGCAGAAATAAAAATGTTCACAGCTGCCCTTTCTTCCTGTCTAGGTCTAGGACACAAGAAAAACTTCCAAAGTATAAAAGGGAATCTTCTTTTGTTCTCTTATCTTTTAAGGAGATAAATAGTGGCATTCATTAACATAGCATGAATCACTTTCCTTAGTACAGGTACTGAACAAACAGAAATGTCCGTCATTTTCCAGCTACTTATTTTCTCATAATGACACAAATGTTTAACTTGCCAGGGAGGGACATTATTAGGGAGAAAGGGAAGAACAGTATGGCTATTGTTGCTGAATAATTATGTACCATGACACCTACAAGCTGAAACAAAACTGACGTAAAAGCAAAGGAGCACAAACAGAGTTCAAGCGAACACTGATGGTTTTTCACTGATAAAGATGAAAGATGCAGATTTTGTAAAGTAAGCATGCAAAGTAGCCTGTAGCTTCCAGTAAGCGATTTTCACCCCAGTTTAATCAACGGGCGATTTCACCCAGATCCTAAGTTTCTGTGTTTCCTGGACATGTTTCTACATATCTCTAGCAGGCTACCATGAACATCCTCCTGCTTCACTCAAGCATGACTACACAGAAAGAAATCCCAAGTTTAAAGTTCAAAACTTATGCTTAACTAAAGAACATGCTGAAAGATACATCCATAATAGATTAAACAGGAAAAAACCTGAAAAACTGAAAGTTACTGCTGTACCAGCTTAGAGGAATCTGCTTTCTGTGCCTTCAACATTTTAGGGACAAACAGAATAGAACATCACTGCATAGGAGTCAGCTGTGTGCCCTGGCAGCCAAAAGAACCAACTGCATCCTGAGGTGCAGGATACAGCATCAACAGAAATCACAGAAATTTCATAAGGAGTAGATTTCAGGGGAAAAAAATGCTCAAAAGTCAAATATTCTGACATTGTAATTAGGGATTAAAATGTGACACACAATTCAATATTTGCCAACAATCATTAAGTCTAAAATAGCTTTTTTTTTCCTCCAATCATGCCTCCTGCAATGGAAAATGATACAAACATAGTATGTATCCTAAAACCATGCATTTCCAGCACATATTAGTATACTCCATTTCTATGTTTTTTAAAAAAAGTACTCATAAAAGTAATGTCTTCATTGTATTTCTTGCTTTGGTATGTAAAGAACAGGCTGGCAGAAGACGTTTGAAAGAATAAAATACAGAAAGCTAAATTTCGGCATACCCATTACCAATTATTCACTTTCTGACAATTTACCCATTGTTCCTATCCCAAATCATCAAGAAGATACTGAATATTTAATCTGTATGGGCACGTATTTGCTGTCTCACTTCTGCTGAAGTGCTAGATGTTGCCAAAGGGTACATTTCCTCTGAATTAAGGAGATCTGACTGCTATCACCCATCTGAACTCCACACATTTCCTTCACAGGCTGATGACTGACAAATTATATCTGCTTCAATGCTGGCAAAGCAGGCAGGCATAAACAAACTGCAATTCAGCCTTGTGTTAGCCTTGCCCAGGTGCGAGGCTCCAAAGGTTTATTTAACCTGCAGAAGCTGCCTTGCCTGCTGGGACAGCACAGTGGATCAGAGCACCCATGCGGGTGAGACGGACACAAATCCATCCCGTCCCATCCTGACATGCAACAGCGCCTTCCAGTGGCTCCGAGGGCGCAGGAAAAGCACTGGCTCGCAAGAAGGGATCGCAGCACATGCAGAACTGCAGCGACACAGAGCAGCCATGCAGCCCTCACCTGCGGGAGCATCACCTAGGGGTGCCAGGGAACACACAGCACCACTACAGAAACACGTGCACAAGCGAAAAGCAGGAAATCAGGTTTATAATCTGAAAAATCTCCTGGGCAGAGCACATTCAGCAAATGATGAGATTTTCTTGTACATTAAGGACAATATAGAAATTGGTCCTTTTTTTTTTTCCCACAGTAATACAAGGTTAACAGCTTTGGAAAAACTAGAAGTAAATTGATTCAAATTGCAAATTAATCCTCAGGAACCAATCTTTAATATGGTTTATCAGTAAAAAACTCTTTGAAATACAGAATGGCTAATGTCCATTCCTGCACAGTAAACTATATCTGGTAATCAAAAATCTCTCCAGTCAAACTAATAGTTTGTGAAATTTATGACAGAAGAAGCTAAAGAAGCAAACTCATTTATCAAAAACTCTCACCTCAGTTTAAAGTAAAGGCTGTCTTGCAAGTAGCTGTTTACTTATTGAGCTGCTGCCATAATTAATTCCTACAAATCATTAGGAAAAAGCAATTGCACAAACCAGAATAAGACAAACTCCCATAATTCTATTAACAATTTATATTCTCATGAGGTCCTGTAAACACAGTTATTTCATAACATTTACATGCAATATGTGGTATCTTTCTTACATATAAATATGGACCCAATCTAATTCTGTTAAAGTTCAGGCCACTGCACTTGAGCCTCTGAGTTACATTTCAATATACACTGATGATGAAACACTTTCTACTTACATCTACATTCCATCCATGCAAAGAACAGCATTAATCAGCAACTATTCAGTGTGCAAAATCTGACCTGTCATACTGGGACCTCTATGAGAACACTGCTTGCACAATTAAGTTCTGTTTTTTTCAATTCTTAAAGTAGGCTTTTAAGAAAGACTGCAACAAATTTTTAGCAGGGCCTGTTGCGATAGGAGAAGGGGTGATAGCTTTAAACTGAAAGCAGGTAGATTCAAACTAGATACAAGGAAGATTTTTACAGTGAGGGTGGTAAAAGACAGTACAGATTGCCCAGAGAGGCAGAAGATCTCCCATCTCTGGAAACATTCAAGGTCAGGGTGGGTGGGGCTCAGAAGACATCCCTGGTCATTGTAGGAGAAGCTGGACTAGACAACCTTTACAAGTTCCTTCCAACCCAAATTATTTTATTATTCCCTTTTATATTTCATGAAGTTTTATTAAAGTTTTTTTACAGATGAGATTGACTTTCCTATGCAAACATGTGCCATTGGTACTATGTGTTCAAAGAAATGTGGTATGTTAACTTCAAAGTCTTTTAGCTTTACAGTATGAAACCTGGTTGTTACAGAAGACTAAAATCGTGAGTGTTTCACATTAATTCATAAATTAAATATTTTTAACTGTCCGTCTTCAGCTATTTACTCCTCTATACAGAAAAACAACCCTAAGTATATAATAGTTATCTATGTTGTCAAAACAGGAAGCAATCTTCACTGAGTTTAATGTAAGGCCAGTCGCACTGGATTCTCTATATTGGCTTTCAAGGTCTCCAGAAACTTTGAAGCCAGTTCATCATCCACCACTCGACCATCACTCGAGAGAGTCACTGTCATGAGTTGATGCTGTTCAAGTTTCTCATTCCCTTCTTCATCTTCCACAATCTTGAGCTCTGGTCTTGCTCGGCCCACAGCGAGGATGCAGGCCTGAGGAGGGTTTATGACTGCTGTGAAATCACTGATACCAAACATGCCCAGATTGGAGATACTGAATAAAACAGAAAAAGAATTTCAGTAATATCAGCAATTACATATTCTCTCCAAAAACTAATCTATATACAAGAACTACTATGATTTAAATTCCCTCCAAGGCAAAACCCATTAAGTTAAAAATAGATCTGAACTGTTTTCAGTTGAGCACATTCAGACTCTCAAGGGTTTGGAATTTTGCAATTAAAAATTATGCACCTTTTTAAAAGCCCCATTTTTTTACAGCAATGTATTCTTGCACTGCATACGGTGAAGCCAAAAAGTAAGCCAGCAAAGCAATGTCTTTAAATATATTTTGCCTGTCCCTGTTCCAAGCCAAATGTCTTTTAGACTGAACTTCACAACTGCAAGTTACAATGGCTGCTGGTATCCACTAAGCAATAATATTTGGGCATCTAGGTACCACTCAGGTATCACACGAAAACATTTCTGCCCATATCACCACCTGTCAAGTGCTATATTAGGAAAGGCTTGGATTCTTCTGTGACAAGTTGTCTATGGAGAAAGCTGGCCCACCATCTCCTCCTTTCTGGTTACAGTCACAGCAAAGAGTGGGAAAAGGATTAAATGGCACCGTCCAACCATCAAATGGCACCACTGCCATGTTCACCATACACCAGGTCCTGAAGTGTCACATCCACCTGCTTTTTGAACACTTCCAGGGATGGTGACTCAGCCACTTCCCTGGACAACCTGTTACAATGCTTGACAATCCATTCTAATATCCAATCTAAACTTGCCCTGGTGCAACTTGAGGCCATTTCCTCTCCTCCTGTTACTACCTGGGAAAAGAGGCCAACCCACACCTCACCACAACTGCACTCCTTTTAGGCAGAAAGAGTGAAGAGTGATATGGTCTCTCCTGACTTAACAATCCCAGTTCCTTCAGCTGTTCCTCACAAGACTTGTGCTCCAGGCCCTTCACCAGCTCCGCTGCCCTACTCTGGATGCACTCCAGGACCTCAATGTCTTTTTTGTGGGGATGAACCAAAACTAAACACAGGACTCAAGGTGTGGCCTCAACAGTGCCAAGTACAGATGAAATGAACCTGTAGCAGGGTAATTGTTTCCCCTGATACAAGACTCAGTCTAGGTTTGACCCTCAGAATCATCACAAGGAGTTTCATCCCAAACAGCAAGATTTTAAAAGCAATACATTAAAAGACAGTGGAATAGCTGAGGATAAAACAGTTCTGAACCCATGGTGCATGTATTAAATGCTGCTAGAGTTTTACCTAAAAGATCCTCCCTGGTACTCTTCTGGTAACAGTTTTCCATCTCTGGCTTTCTTTGCTAGAGCCTAAAGAAAATGAAAGAAAACAGGCAGAGAAAAGAAAGAAATTAGTGTGTTGTAATAGACTAATTATTTTTATTTCAGTAAGATACTTTAAGTACCATACAGACATTAAGTAAGCAAAAGTCACTTTTGGATTTAGGGAAGCACCTCAGCAACACCGTTGTATCTGCAATGATTTGGCACTAGGACACAAAACTTCATTTTCCCACCAATATTGCTGTTCAATAAAAGCTGCTCTCTCACCTTACAAATATTGTTCCAGGTTTTACAATAAACCACCATTCTCCCTGGTGGTTTTAGATTATCTAGCAATACACTGATGAGATAAATTCACAGTATTCCTAACATATTTGTTTAAAGAAACTGACAGGTACCATTTCAGAACTTTCTACCAGATTGAATGAAAATATTTCTCCCAGATAAACTACCTTTTGGAGGCTGCCTTTAAGGCCACCCCTTCTGTGATCTCCATTTCATTTGTGATATTTTTCTTTAAAATTCAACAGAAGAAAGCTTCAAATACAGCCCAAGAAGTTCATACTATGTTCCAAGACAAGATCACAGAGTTGTACAAAATTTTAAAACTCATAATAAGCACGTCAAAGTTACAAGAATACACTAAGCTTTAGTTTAGGCTTTTTCTCATCTCTGAATAATTAGTGAAGACAGCCATGGGAACAGCATTCACAAAACAGGATCAATATAAGCGTGATGCATGTGTGCAATTGCATTATTTGAATGATGACAATCCAGTGGCAGGATGCATATGACCTGGAAAGAAGTCAACATTAACATGCAGCACAAGGGGACATATAAGCAATTACACAAAGAAAGCGCCTGCCAAACTCCAGGGAGACTGACAGAGAAGCATCTGCAGTTCCAGTGTGTGCACATCAGGTACGTGTTTATTTCAGTAATTCTGTGAAGAAGTTGAAAAGCCAAATGATGTTGGTGTGGACACCTCTGTCACACAAATTCCACTTGAAAGGCAAGGGGAATGCTCACTATCATGGCCCCATTGAACCTAACAGAAGCTGCATTTCCACCATGAAAACTGCAGGACATTGATCTGTGGTAAGAGAGGTTTGCAATACTGCACACTATTACAGGTATTGGGGATCATAATGAAAGCACAGCATTGAACAATGCTTCTCTTCTTGTCATTCTATCACTAACCCCACAACAATCTCAGCTGACCTTCCTCCTCAACTGGCTACTAGTGTAAGGAATTGTTTTCACAACACATTCAGCATAAAGTAAGCAATATGGACTGGAAAAAAAATCTTAAAAACACCCATTGATGAATGTTTTGCGGTATGACCCATCTTTTTCTGCCACGACTTTTCGGCTGTTCCCCTCCATCAACACAGACTATTATGGCTTCTATAGTTTCACACAAAAGGCAAGAATTTATGAAATTCAGTACTGTCTAGTTTGGGGACACTTATGTCCTAGGATCTGCTTCCATTGCATTCCTCAGATGCTGTAGGCCTTCGATTAGCACTCGTTAAATGACAACAAATGGCCTGTCTTGGGACATTTCATCATTTATTCTACTTTTGCCTGCCAAAAACCACTCCTTTATCTGGCAATAACTGCCATATATCACTCTGACTGGCACCTGGTCTATGCAAAATACTGCTCATTAGTCTGAGGAGTTTAATGTTACATCCTTAATTGAACTGCATACTGAAAAAAATGCAGACAGAAATATGTTCCATAATATAACTGCAAAGAGAGTAGAAAATGCAGACACAAGAAATTTTCTGGGAAAGGGAAAAAACACAAAAAAACCAAAATCGCAAACTCCAAGACTGGAAATACTAATGAAACCAGCATTAAGTAGCATTCTCTTGAGGATTAAAGAATCGCAATTATATTAAATTGCAAAAGTCTGTACAGGTTTATTTTTCAGCAGTCTAAACACCATTCAACTAAATAACACGATATTATTGGTGATGAAAAATGGAGTTGCAAAATTAATAAGAATTTTGAAGTGTAAGTAATGCTGAAACTGCTTTAGTTCCACTGCCTTTGTTATTACTGATGTGTATCTGGGTCA
This sequence comes from Euphonia xanthogaster, assembly GCA_034509185.1. Taxonomy (NCBI): domain Eukaryota; kingdom Metazoa; phylum Chordata; class Aves; order Passeriformes; family Fringillidae; genus Euphonia; species Euphonia xanthogaster. Next base: position 18,306,465 of record JAYDZK010000268.1, on the reverse strand, counting down.
TGCTACATTTTCTGCTACAGAAAACCATACAGCTGCTCCATTCCTCAGCCTGCTGCACATTTCAGACCCACCTTTGCAGAGGCAGCAATTTCCATTATTCCCTTGGCAGCAACATCTTTTATGATTGGCGTAATGAGCCCTCGGTCCGTTGCCACGGCAATGGAGATGTCAATGGACTGCAGCCGCCTGCAGGCTTCCCCATCCCACGTTACATTCACATCTGGCATTTGCTAAAACACAGACAGACAAAAAGACAGCTGTTAGAAGAATAATAGTGCAATCAGTTATTAAGAAAAAGGAAATTCCTTTAAGACACATAGCTACCTACAGGCATCCACCAAGTGAATTAGCTTGCACTGATTTTATTCATATTTACTTTGTCAAAAAGCATGAAATGAACGCACCAGAAACTAAAAATGGTAGGACAGACAGAAGTTTGTTTGGCGTTGCTAGGAAAAAACCCCCACATTACTATAAATTTCTTCACCAATACCACCTTATGATGGCCAGCATGTAAAGCCTCAAAGCAGCTCCATTTCTCCCACAAAATAAATCACAGGATGCTGGATTTTAAAGATGGAAATGGAGACATCCTATTATACTCACATGTTGTTTTTCACTTGTGTCTCAAGCATGATTCTCAACAAATAAAATATGCTGCAGGTACACTCACTGTTACTCAAATGTTCTCCTAAAATGTACCAATTTTTTTTTTGTGGGTGGACTAAGTTACAATTGAGATGCTCACTGATAATTTGATTTAGTTTTTATAGTTTAATAAAATAAAGAAGGCATTCCAGAAAAAATATGGGAGGGACACAATATCAAAAATTACTCTATTGTCTATCTAAAGTAACTGCACTCCTAGGAAGAAGTGGTATGACAGTACTCTGAGTTCCTACTCTTCACCACCAGAATGTATAGTGAGGGGGGAAAAAAAAAAGAAGGAAAGAGAGAAGAGAAGAAAAAAGTACATAGTATTCTTCTTTGCAAGCTAAACAAACTTCTGTAAGTCCCACAGTTTACAAAGTTGTAAGATGCTCTCAAGGGGGTGCTCTGCAACTCAAACTCTTTATATAAAGGTATTCAAAAGAGATGGTAGGGACAGAATTTGTCACTTCAACAATGAAAGATTTATTTTTAAAGGACAGCTGCTATAGGAGCTGTTGTTACAAAGCCCAACCACTTGAGGATATCAGCCTGGAAGTTTTACTTCCTTCCTGCACCCTTCTCCCTCCTTGTTCTAGAAAGAAGAATGGTTCTACAGGGCTGTCACCTGGTGAGCCCACTTGTACATTCACAAAATCTTGGCTGTCAAATGTCAAGATCAAGCTGAAACACGGAAGCCATAACTGGACTTGTGATATCCTAAGTGAAGGAGAAATTCAGCATGTCCAAGAACCAATACAAGCAGTATCTTGAGGCATGTCATGAACTGTCAAACCAGTTGCAGTTGGCTTATTAGAGCTAGAAGAACACATTTTTCATTGTTCAGAAATAAAATAGTAACAAAATATTCTCTGAAGAGTACCCAGAAAAGAGTCAATGAAACTGCCTTGAATTTAAACTTCAAGATGTATTCACACCACCCAGTTTCAGCGGGAGAGGTACAGGTGGAAGTGGGTTTTCTTTTTTTAAAGCAGTTACCCACATCTTTTCCTAAAATGCTGACAGAAAGTAGATGAGACGTGAGCTTGATCATGAACTTGTTTCCTCATATACTGAGTAAAATCTGTTTGGTCTTTTTTTAATGTATTATTTTAATAGTCAAACAAATGCTAGCACAGATTTCTAACAAAGCAATAGGATAGAAGAATTTTTTTGATTACTTCCATATCAACACCATATTATCATCAGCTCAAAAACTAACAGCCCCCTCAGAAGACAAAACACAAAACCTCTTGCCCTCTGTCTCCTGTTCCTTTTACCTGCTCTCTGGTGCAGAGCTAAGTTATCCAACACTCACAGCAGTTCATGGTAAACTTTGGGTGTCACTATTTCCTCACAAAAGGTTTCATTAGGCCACTAAAAAAGCTTCTTGTTATGTACACATTAACAAAAGCACAGCACACATATTTAGCTCCTCCTTTCAGTTCTGGTATTAACTTGCACAGGTTTTTTTCCAGTCTAAATAAGGCCTCAAATTTCTCTCAGGCACTTGCTTATGAAACTGTGTAGAATCCTTTCTATTTTCTGTCCAAATTATACATTAAGCTATACCTCTTAAAATTACACATTAATATTTAGTACATGTTGAGCTAGAAATCTGTTAAGTCTTCTCCAGTACAGTGTTCTCTCAATTCCATACATTCATAGGAATAGGAATGCTCCCCCAACTTAAAAATAAATTCCTCTCTCAACTTCTAAATAGTTCAAATTATCCTCACAAATGAGAAAACCAGCTCTCACATCCTTTCCACTGTTTTTCTATTACTGTGAAGTAATCCAGGCAATGAGAATTCCTGGCAATGAGCAGAGTGGTTGCCAGAATAATTTTTATTTCAAAGCAGGTATCACTCAATGTGCTGTCAGAATACACCTGAGGTAATAACAAGGTTTGTGTAAGACTTAGATGTTTGCTTATAACTAAAAGAAATAAGATGTAACTAAGATTAAATGAAAGATCTTGGCTTTAGTCTGCTGAAAAAACAACTACTGTGATTTGCAGATGTTAACTGCAGTAAGTGGATCTTCATTAAGAAGTTCTCATTTTTATAGTTCACAGCATAGACAGTGAAGAGAATTTTACCTGGAAACCTAAAAAAACCTGACAATAAGTAATACAGAATTACCAGCTTTACTGTGATCCCACTCATATTTCCACATACTCACAAAACACTTTTCTTGTCTCCTTAGCAGTTTACTACTAGAATATATTTTTAAGTCAATTATTTGCTTACCTTCAGAGTAACTGCTGTTGCCTTGATAATAAAATCATTTACAGATACTTTAATGTCATCTGCAAAGGGAAACAGAAAAATTTAAAAAAAGGATAACAATCATTGTTCGTGAGATTTGCTTTATCAGCATTTGTGTGATGACAAGATTCCAGTGATTCAGCAGATTTATTTCTTTGAAGCATTAAGAGAAAGTCACTTATCTTCAAACTCCAAAATTAAAAGAAGGAAAACTTTTTCCCCCCTTGGGACAAAAGGCATATCCACCAAGAAAAATCTCACACAAAGACACTCAGGACAGTTTCAGGAGACTGAAACCGGTAACTAAAATCAGAAGTGGCATCAGAAGCAGGGGTAATAGATACAAAGCAGATTAGGCCATAAAATTACCCTGAAATGCATGACATTTACACAGTATTAAACTCATCACTCTCACAATTTAAAAAAAACTATGTTACCCTTCCACCACCATCACTACTGTCAGCAAAACTGATCAAGCAGCAAAATTGCCTAATTTTCAAATGTGGTTTATGGCATGTATTATACATAACTTTAGAAATATTTTTGCAAGGGAAAATAATTTATAGATAATTATATCAAATGAAACATTCTTAAGTCATCACAAATTTAGAGGAGTGAACCAAGTATCCACTTACCACATAACTGGCCTGCAACATTTGCCATGATTAGTAATCTATATATAAGACGAGAGACAGCATTCCAACAGAATATAATGGAACTTTCAATTACTATGCTGCACTGACAGAATTTCCCATCAGACAAACCTGTACCTCCATAATCAAATATACACTGGTTTCTGTTTACATACTACATTCCTAACCCTTGGCAAAAATGTCACTGTCCAGGAGTAGAGCAGCAATACAGTTAAATGATCCACATCTGGTAATATTTTACCCTGCATCACTGAAGTTTATAATAGTAGAAAACCCCACAAATTCCATCAGACTAAACATAAAAATCTACCAGGACAAGCTCTGTAATTCAATTTCACACAAAGACATATGGCTTTTCCACCTCTGCATTTAAAGGAAATATTCATTACGAATCAACAACAGAAGGAGAGGTGTGAAAAAGTTCAAGTGAGTATTCCTAACTAAGATCCTTCTTTGGTTTGTTCCTTATGAACTGCTGCTGTTTAAAGAAAATATCAGCATCGGAAAATGTCTTTGACATTCATGAATAAGACACCATTAGGAAAAATAACAGGTAGAAAAATGACCTGGGTACTGTTGCATTAAAAATTAGTCACTCAAAACTCCAGTGGAAGGACAAGCAGCTCCTGTATCATCATCTAGGAAATCTGAATACACCTGTCAAATTTAATTTTAGACCACACAAACAGATAAAGAAGCACGGGCTAGTCACTAGCACAGAACAGTTGGCCTCAGTTTCTCAATCAGTACAGCAACAAAAATGTCAATTAAAACTATTCTGCTGTGTTATTCTGAATGCGGAGCCCACATAGCTTAGGAAAGCTACTATTTGAACCTATTAGCTTTCAAACCATGACAGCAATCATGAAGCTTTAGATCAAAACTTGAAGTGTCTTAGACCTAAAATTATTTTACCCAAGCCATAGACTTAGTACCAGTCTCAGAGGCACATGTGTCCATCACCAAACAGAGCATCACTACTGCTTAAGCAGCCAGGTTACTGTGGAAAATAAGACTTCAGAGTGATGTGTGAGTTGGCAATGGAACACCTCTGTCTTCCTGTATCCTGACAAGTTGTCCAATTCAAGAAATGCCAGGAACTACAGCTTGAGTCCAACATACTGAAAAAAAACCTACTTGAATGCATAGTGGTCTATCTATACAAAACCTACAGCTCCTGGGGAAGCTTAGGTAAACAGGAAAAATCAAACATTAGTATCACCACATTAGTATTGCCACACGTTAAAGTAAATCAGACTACCAACCTTTGGCCAATTCTTTTCTTAATTTCAAAACAGCATCAATGGCACAGTCGGCAGCAGCATATGCATGAGGTATGGTGGTTTTAGACTCTGTTAATCTCTTAGCAATAACTCTTCGGATGTTGCTAGCTGGGATTTCTGTGAATGTGCCCTGAAAGAAATCATATGCTGCATATTAAATATCAGGACAGCAAACACAGTTCCCCTTTGCTGAAAGTACTCCAGCATTTATGTATTATCATCAGTGATTCCTGCCCATGTCAACTATCCCCCAGCTCTCCAAAAGTGACACATTCCAACTACTGAAATTAATATGACAAACACCATTGAGTGTGCTAGTCTGTTTCTATTAACTGGGATCAACACAACAGGTTTTACAGAACAATTCCATTTTACAGTATAGAATTAACCATGTTTAAAAAGAAAATAATCCAAGTATTGAGGCATTTCTTTTCAACCAGAGTATATAAGCACTGTTCTATCTTCCAGACTTGGCATATTGCTCAGATTATGCTTTTCTCTATTTAAATTATAAAAAGAACACTTCCTCAGTAAGCTACTGCTTTTTCAATTCTCTATGTCGCTCCTTAAGACAGGCTTTACTGCATCTTTTCTGTTATTCTTCCCTCTCCTTCCAGATATATCCAATAATGTTTCAATGGCCAACTTCTTCCTAGAAGCAGGTCAACTTGCAAGAAATCTCAAAATATTAGTGACTGTAGAAAGCAAGAAGATAAAGGATTCTGTAAGACTTTATTCTGTATACTTAATCTTTAGCACATATCCCTTGCACATATAAGGATTCTATGAACCCTTAGTACATACTCAATAGTACTCAACACACAATAAATTGCAATATGTATGCTCTGTGCAATCATAGAAACGTTTTATTCTGTAATGGATCTCAGTCTGAGCTTTTGAGTTGTTTGGCTCTTTGTAAAGTGCAAAAAAAAAAAAAAAAAAAAGGCAGCATTTCCTGAATATTATGAATTGTAGCTACATTGTAAACTTCAGACTGAAAAGATACATCAAATTTAGTTCTAGAACCAGAAAATGTTTTTCACAAAAGCTTTTCAATTTCTACTACTGTCTATTTCAGCAAGGGCATTTATTCTTAAAAAAAAATTCTGGTATTTCTAACATTTCAATTTAACATAGAAACTTAGTTAAGTTCTAGAGTTTGCACAATTACTCTCCAAGGCAACCACCAAGAAACCTTTTCATTCCTCACTTCTGGACAACTCATTAATGGACACTTACATCTTGCAGGAAAGCAAATAAATCAAGTACAGTAAAAATACATCATCATTTTCTCCAAGGCCTGCAATATAAACTTTTCCATCATTTCAATTTCAAGCTACACAAAATAGTATGCAGACCATCATTTCAAGGATTTCACAGTTTTAATTACATTGCCTTAGAATCACTGAAACATACTAAAAATTGCACATCCCTGAGCTTGACATCTGGGTGGCCTTAGTTTCCTGCCTCTCTCTAGATCTAGAAATCTCAGAGCTACTGAAGCAGCTTTTGCACTATTCAGCTGTAGCAATATTGAAATCTTCGCAGAAATGTTACCAGTGCAGCAGGTTGTCCTGGTGTGGAAACTGGTGGAATTGCTGGCCTTGGATAAGAAGTCACTGCTGTTGCTTGTGAAGGAGAAGGCACTGCAGCAGGAGCTGGAGAAACCACAGGTTTCAATTCACTGGGTTTACCTTTCTGCTTCTCTTGCAGAAGTTTGAGAGCATCCCTAGTGATTAAACACAGTGAAATACTGACAACAAAGAAACTATTTAACAATTACCTAAGTATTACTATTCCATCACTTATTCTATTTAACTAGCCACTTCTGTACATTTAAATTTCTGTTGTCAAACCAAACATTAAGAAGGCGATCATTATTAAATGATATTAATTTTGTGTTGCCTTTGTGGTATCCTTTTAGCAAATTCTCATTAACTTCCATGAATAAAAGGGCCTGAATGCAGTAACAGAAAACATTTGTGTTAGAGAAGCATAACAATCATCATGCAAAGTGATTTTTGAATTGCACTAACAATTCTTCTAAATAAAAGAGTACATTTATTCAGGTTACAAAGTCTAAAGTAAAAGCTGTTTCATCTGTTGTATTTGTAATAATCTGAATTTAATGTAATTACTTAGTGCTAATAGAAATTTGAGTAACACATTTATCACTCATTTCTCTGCACCTTTCTGACATAAATTTGCAGAGTCAGGCACAGATGTTATACAGGCCCATGCTTCCTCACACTACACTGGAGAAACAAAGCTGAAGCGCTCTGCAAGGATTTTTTACTGATACAGCTACCACCATAAAATTTTCCTGTTGTGGGCACAGTATGACAGAGAGGAGAGACTCCCATGTCCAAGCCATGACACTGTGTCTGCTCCAGGTGCATTCATAAAGCAACAAGCTAAAGACCAGCACCTATGAGGCTGAACAGCAATAACTGCATTTCCACCACCACTGCCAACAGCAAGGCAAGGCAATTGTAGATCTCCTCTCTTTAGTCTTCAGATCTACTAACAAAAGCCTGTATAACATACACTAGACAAATCTCTATCATTTCACCAAGACACAGCATGTACACAAAAGTTCAATTCTACAAACTGGCAGAGGAAATTAAAATAAATTAAAAATCAGACTCCTTACAACCCTTCCAAGGTTTTGAAACACAAGCCATAAATACTAAATAAAGCTAATCTAATTTCAGTAGATTACTGCTTGAGAGAATATTCTTGAGTGACAGCCAAGAGTTTGTTATTAAATCTTTATAGAAAGAACAAAATCTCAGGACATTATGCATTCTTCATTCCTCCTAAAAAGTAGCACTCCAGAAACACGAATTAAAATTTGAAAACCTCTGCAGAATGCCTCTTACCATTGCTGACTTGCTTCAATTTATTCTTACCTTCAATACATACTTCAACAAACAATATTGAAAACAAAAAAGCAAATGAGCTCAAGATAAAATTTTTCCTAATTAAAAGTTGTTACTTGTCCCAAATTAACATGCTGGCCAAGATTTGTTTTAAAATTAAGTTTTATTATTTGACACAACTACTGTATCAGGGAAAAAAAATTAGACTTGATAGAATGAAAATCACTCCCTACCATTACAATTTGAGACATTAAATTAACTGCATGACATAATGCAAGCTTTTTGGTTAACATTTAGAAGCTACCAAAAATTTGTTAAGGGCTTGCACTTGGCAGTCATAGGAGAGACCATCTGGTTTTGGTGGTTTTTAGTGCGTTAATTGGAAAACATATTGCCAAAGTTCAGCTTATTTTTAGATTAAAAGATTCGCTCAATACTTTCTGAAACTAACTTGTACAAAAGACATAAATAAAAGTCAAAGTTCATATGTATTTGTTATACATACATACGAATAGAGATTCCCCCATCAATGCCATCATTATTTAACTGGTTAAGCAAAACAGGTACAGCAGTGTTATGACTGTCATGGTTGCAACACTGCAAGCCTGAATATAAGCAGAGTTAGAAGAGGCATCAAAGCACAGACAATTAAACAGGTTTAAGTATAAGTCAGGCAAATAGATATTTTATTACAACTGGAAAAGGAAGGGTTGGTCACATCATTTGAACAACTCTGTAAACTTCTATCAACATGGGTCAGTAACAGAGAAAGAGAAGAGAGGTAACAAACATCAACGAGCAGCCTACTTTGCAGAAAAGATATGAAAGTTTAGTAAACATTTTTTTAAACAAAAACATGCCTTACCAAACTGTTATTATTAGAAATATGCACATTCTGGCAACTCTGTTCACTTCGGTTTACCACTACTACAGAAGTGTGCAGTCTTTTCACGTCGTGTTAGCCAAAACCCAAAGAATGGTGAAAGCAAACTGAGTATTTTGTGTTCAAAATATACTTTCCTTGATACAAGTTAGGTTACACAGACACCTAAGAATCACTGAGGATCCAACAGTTCAACAAGAGATGCATGGATTGACACAAGCTTCCTGTGGTGGCAGTTACTGTTACTAAAGTGCACCCAACCCCTTTCATATGTTTCATATTCCCTTTCCACATGTTTACACTTGTTTACTCAATTCACAGATTTCCTGCAAGAAGGCAAATGGTTAGCAGAGATTCAGAGCACATCAGAAACTTCCAGGTATCAGATTTACTGCACTATCGTTATAGAAGGAACTCATTCCTCCCAAAGAGCAGCTAACAAATTGCACACAGCAGAGATCCCAGGGTCAGTTCATACTCAATACATGCACATGAACTTCATCTCCAGAAAAACAGCTCTCCATGGGTGTGCTGTGCGTTCTTTGCAAGCTGAAAATGCCTGAGCAGCTCAGAGAGCCCAAGACACACTGACTTAAGAACAGTTGGGAGCATCAGGGCCTCAGAAAAACACGATTTTCAATAACCAGCTTTTTCATGGCTGCATTTATGAATCCCTAGACCATTATGAAATAGAATGGGAAAGGGCAGTAGTAGCTGGAACACTCAATTTTAATATAGCCCTCCCAAACAGTGTCTGAGCTGATGAGTAGAAACATGGTACAATCTTTGACAGAATTTGTTAGTTACTTTGTACTGGCACACCAATTTTCTAGGATATTTCAAAGACATTTCTGAAGAAAATTATATTAAGTGATATAAGAGGATATTACTTAGAAATAACAAATTAAAAACCCCCGCCACTCCTTAAAAAAAATCATACACAAAACCAACAACAAAACAGGCAGGAAAAAAAACACCAGTTATTCAACCTTGAACAGACACATAAGAGAAATATAAATAAAAGTATACAGATAAATAAAGTATTGGCCAACTAAGGGAGAAAGTCATGACAGAGAATGCCAGTAGAGTGGAAGTTCCAACTGCTGTTGCAAGTTTTACAGTGAATTGAATTTAAAGATAGAAAGCTGGGGGACAGAATCTTGCTTGCTTATGTAACTCACTATCTTTCTTTCTTGTAGTCTGGTAAGTGCAGCAAAGGAAATATTTCCCTGAATATCTGCACCAGCTCTCTATAAAAATCTGCACATTTCATTTCAAACTGAATATCATAACAGTCTGTAGGCATCTGAAAGATTAACCCCATTTCAAAAGAATGGTTAAAAAACCCCAGACATTCTTCATCTTAAACTGACATTTCATAGACAAATCTTCTGTATGAAAAAAACAGTTTTAAAAAGAAATTATTTTGCTAGATAATTCTCATAACTACAGAAAAATCTTTGCTAGATCTCCATGACAACTAGGAAGTATTAATTTGTTAGCTCAAAGTCCTAGAGGGTTTCCACCTGCCATAGCCTCATTACACACCATAAATTACCATTACACTTACATAACTAAGAAAGAACTCTCTCTGATGATTTGCTGTTATATAGCATATTCTATCTATTCAATTCCTTATTACATCTCAACTCAGCCAAAGGTCATAAGGAAAAAAAAAAAACTTTGAAAAACTGTCTGCTACTTTTCTGGCTCCAATTCCAAGTTACACTGACCTGGTCCTGATTGTCTGTGAATGGAACTAAAATAACAGTAGCCAGCAAAGTCAGTGTAAGTGAATGATGGTACTTGTCAAAAGAAATAATTTTACTGAGAACAAAAATATTTATTTCTGCCAAAAACCTCACTTCCAATAACATACATACTCACGTGAAGAGAATGCATCATTTCAAGGCTAAATGCACTGAATCTACCAGATTTTTTTACACTCAACTTTCTCACTCAAAGGCTTGAGTGCCAATCATTATATTGCAATACTCAAAAAGGTAAAAAAACCTACTAGATCTTAACAAATCACAGCTTGGTAAACAAACATTCTTTAAATCATAGAGAGGAAAAAAAAATGGGAGAAAAACAAAATTCTGGAATTTCTTATTACATTTCATCGCTCTCCCCAGCCTAATGAAAATAAGTAAAAATTAAAATCCTGACAGATGTCAGAAGAGAACTACAAGAAAAAAGGCAAAAGATCTGAACTCCCTGAAGAAAAGAAGTTGAAGAAAACACCAGAAAACTGGTATTTTATTTTGGCTCTGTATGCATCTTGGGAAGTAAAATTCTTGAGATCCACGGTGGTAGCTAATAGTGGTGCTTAGGAGGCAATAGGCACCATTGGGCTGAGCTGCAGGAAATGTGACAGAGCACCACACATCTAAGATGAGACTTCAAAAATACAAATATGTGTTCTGTTTTTTTTCTAATTAAGGCCTTCTTCAAATACAGCCTAAGCCATTCTCCCTATCTTTTCAACAGATTTTTCAAATTTAACTAAACCCATCCATAGCAAAAAATGGAACAAGGACATGGCTTTTTTAATAAGCAAACTTTAATCTAACGGAGGTTACTCTAATATCAAAAGTTGTAGGTTTACCAAATTATCTACATACTCTTTAGTGAAGATTCCTCGAGGCCCAGTAGGTGTAATGTTGCTTGGATCTAGTCCATGCGTCTCCAGGATGTTGCGAGCTGCAGGACTTAAGCGAACCCTGAAGAAATGAGGGGGAAAATTTAAATTATTTAAATAGCAAGATTAACTTATTTCATTAATGTACATCACAAGAAACTACATTTCTCTCTGGTCAACTACAAAGCACAGCACACTGGCACAGAGTACCCAGTGCATCTTAATATGATTTGCTTTCTGAAATGAGGAGGAAAGCCAACATCTAGAGAAAATGTTTTAGAATTCTTAGATACAAAGCAACAACACACTCATAAAAGAATAAATACTTGGTTTCAAGTCTTTCTACAAAAATCCCCTACTCATTATTTCCCAAAGGAGACTATATTTGCACCTCATTGAATTTTAAGAATGATCCATTAATCCCTTGCCAAAAAAACCCCATGTCATAAATGATCATTTGGTTCCAAACATGCTGATACATCTCTAACAGTTGCAGTGAAACAGCACTTCTGCTCTTTGGTACTAAAATGAAAGACATAATCCTTTCAAGGATCCTTCCCTGGATCATCCTCCTGCTGCAGGTAATGCCTGGGCAATGACCTCAGCTGCCATCTACTTGCATGAGAAAAGCCTAAATGCTGGCAGCATCTAGAACACAGCAAACCAGCAGATAGAAAAGATAATGGCGGGGGGAATAAGCACAAATAATGAGTGATACCTCCAAACAGGATATATCCTGGGACACAAAGTGATGATGGATTATTGCTACCTAACACCCTGGAGCTGACTCCTCCTCCAAGGTGTTTGCAATGCTTAGAATACCAATAGATCCAAACCAAACTAACAAAAAGCGCATAAACTGACTGGTTTAAGTTTTTTGCACTCCACTGTTATGAAAATGTTAGAATAATTTTTTTCCAATATTGAAAATGCAAGAGCTTGTAAGGACTCTTGAGCGTGCCATTTCTTTATTTTTTCTCCTCAAATCAATAGAAAATAAGTCATAGGTACACCTGATATCTGATGCATAAGCACTTCTTTCCAGCTGTAAGCTAAGTATCCTTCATAATTTAATTGCAGGACAGACTAGAAGTATCTTTAATTCTAATATCATTATGCTGTTTGAATTGACTTACTGGGCTTATAAGCAAAGAAATAGTCTAGGCCTGCAAGGTTTATCACTTCACTCATACTGAAACACTCTCAAAAACCAGCCTACTACTAGGTAAAAAGGGACAAAAAATAGCTCTTGGTTCAGTTCTACTGATCTAATGAAGAGTTCCATTTCATAACAAACACAGAAACTTACTGCAATTTCCCAGGTTGATGTTGCAGTTTAGGAGGGGCTGAAACTGAAGGAGCTGCAGGAGCTGAGGCAGGTGCAGGTGCTGGTGGAGCCACAGGAGATGGACTACCAGCATCAGCTGGTATTTCAACTTGCTTCCAGTCCTGGCCTTCCTCTACCAGCAGACCAATTAGTGAGCCCAAGCGAACATTTTTGCTTCCATCTTCCACCTAAATTAAGAACATTAAGTTACATATTACACTGTCTGCTCTGATATGACTAAAACCAGTAGACATCAAAGTTTCAGGCATATTAAAGACAATTAATCAGTAAGATATATACCACTTTATTGCTATTATTAATAAAATATTTCAAGACTGAAATTAATTATAATTGCTATTATAAGAGGAATATTAAATTATGCCCCAAATCCCATACAACTAAACTTAGCCCTCAGAAATCAAAGTAATTTTCTATACACACAGCCTTTGCAGCTCAGAACTAGAATAGAAAAAGAAAAATTATTACAATTCTGCTTAACTTTTCATGTCCTGGATTTTTGAGTCACTGCTACATTTTCATTACTCACAATAAGAAAACCTCTGCATAAACCTAAGAATCTCAGATGTAGAAAGAGCTGAAATAAACAGAAGGACTTCAGGGTGCTGGGATGACAAGGCTGGACACAAGCCAACAGTGTGGATTTGCAGCTCAGAAAGGCAAATGCAGGAGTGTGGCCAGCAGGGAAAGGGAGATGATTCTGTCCCTCTAGTCCACTTTTGTGACACCCCACTTGGAGTGCTTTTTCCAGGTCTGGGGTCCTCAACAAGACATGGACCTGTTCAGAGTGGATCCAGAGGAGGAGCACAAAGATGACCATAGGGCTGAAGCACCTCTCCTACAAAGACAGGCTGAGGGAGATGGGGTTGCTGAGCCTGGAGAAGAGAAGGCTTTGGAGAGACATTATCGCAACCTGCCAGTACTTAAGGATCTTAGAAAAGGGAGGGAGAGGGCCTTTTTATACAAGCAGGACAAGGGGCAATGGTTTTACAATCCGAGAGGGCGTGTTTAGATTAGAAAGAAAGGCTTTACTCAAAGATGGTAAAGCACTGGAACAGGTTGCCTATAAGGGTTGTGGATGGCCTTCTCCTTCAGCATTCAGGGCCAGGTTGGATGGGGCCCTGTGCAACCTGACCTAGTGACTGGCATCCCTGGTACAAGATGATCTTTAAGGACCCCTACAAACCAAAACATTCAATGATTCTATGTAGCCAAGAAAAGTCAAAAAAATCCTAGCTTTGCTAACAAACCAGCAAAGCACAGGTGACTGTGACAGGGAGGAAAAATTGGAGATAAAGTGAACAGAGAAGTAAAATTCCCTTGGGGCTTTTGCCACTGCAGCACAGTGCTTTAGTCACTAACAAATATATACTGAAGTAAATGTTTATTTCCTCCACTGGGAAGAAAAAGGGACAGAACTTATGCTGGCTCATTCTGCAGTAGAGTTTTTATACAAAGTAGTTTCCATACTCATTTCTCATTTCCAATTCTCATTTAGGTCATGAATGAGACAATGGTAACAGATATTAATGTTACGAAAACTTTACTGTCTGACCATCCAGGAGCCACTCTGGCAGTCACAGCCCCACCACATGAGGGGCAACCAAAGCCCCTTTAAAGTGGGTGGCTCCAGTAACCCCATGGGTGCCTCACCTGGCTCCCTGCACAGCCTGTCCCCACATTCAGACAGGGCTTCCTCACCAGATTGACCCTGGGTTTCCCACAGCAGAATCTCAGACACCCGGATCCCTAAAGCAATTTTAATTGTGGCCCAGTAACACAAAACCAGCTCGAGCTGGTGCCTCTGGGGAAGGACCACAAATAAAGGAATTCCTGTGCTTTCATACCCTCAGTCTGTGCCGCCAGTAGTCTGGGGTCTTCCTACTGAGTCCTTGGCTCCTGCTGGCACCAGTGTCCAGTCCTCTGGCCGGTGCCACAGGTCCATGTGCCCTTTGCTGTGCAAAGGGTCAGCACCAGGTCAGGGCCCCTTTTCTGGTGCTCCCACCACACCCCCCACCCAGGGAAAACCTGCAGCTGCACACCCAGTACCTGCTCTAAGTCTATTCCTCAACAATTAATTACAGTTCTTAAACAATCATTCATCATCTGTTTTGTTCCAAATTGAACCGTATTTTAGGGAAAAAAAAAAATCAGTGTTAATTTAAGAAGCAACTCTACTGAAAGAAAAATCATCATTCTGAAATTACCCTTCTAATATTTCATTCAGTTATTTAATCTTTTGCACTGAATCAGATGTGATCATTAAAAGACCTATTCAGACAGAGAAGAAATATATATGCATGAGTTTCTATTTTACTCTTAGCCTGCTCTGCCTGAACCATTTATAGATTATACAGTCAAGAAAAACCAAGAAGGGTTACAGAAGTTGAATTAATTTAACCTAATAAACCTCCTATCTTTAAATGCAAAACCCAAAGCATTAAGCAGACAGTGTGCTCATCTGATTCAAGTTTTCCATACTGAACTCTGTCAAGATGGCTCAGAATTGTAGCTGGCATCAAAGGCAGCCATTTTTGTCTCATTTCTTTAGGAAGTGAGTGAAATCCAGCCAGATGCTAGCTCAGAGGCACAAAACATTTTTAAATTCCAATTAACTACATCACATGTGAAACTTCTGAGTGGTCCTTGGAAGGACAAACTTTTCAATACGTAATCATCACCCCATCCACAAACCGTTTTATAAGCCTTAAACAAACATGTACTGAACACCTAATACAGAGTAGAAATATCCACCAGACAATGCAGAAACAAGGATCACACTTGAGCTAAGGAAAAAAAAAATCTGAAAACTTCTGATCTTACTGCTCTCTTGTTATTTTAGTTTCTGAAACATCAGGGTTTTTCTGTGCTTTTTAGGAGACTGGAATAAAAGCCTGTCTATCCTATACTCTAACTCGTAGGCCCACCATTTCTAGCTTCCATGGATTAAAAGAATCCATTAAAAACTGGGTTTGCATAATGATCTGTTCATGTTACTCCAACAAAGCTGCCTCTCTTCCCTTATTCTGAAAGACACTATAGTTATTTTCTACCTCCTGGCATCTCCTTCTCAGGTTCAACTTTTGGCATTGGATTGTTACTGGATGATATGGATATAACTAAGGCTGAATGTCACTGCTCCATGACACTGATATCATGTAGCTGCTGGAAAGTCTGGCTTTGATCTATCAAAAAACGTGCCACAAGTGCAATACACACAGAGAAATTTTGAAATTTGCTATGAATTTGAAATACAAGACAGGAAACAAAAAAACCCCACAGCTTTTGAAATAGTAATCTTACTTGTAGCCATCATGAATTACTATTAAAGAAACTAAGCAAATGTCAATTTAATCTCTCTAGGATTAATTCTTTAATACTTTTGACAGAGAGAATCCCTGTATCTCCCCCTCACACTATCTAACAAAGCAGTGTCTGCAAATGACAATAGGTTGTACAAGATTTTGTCAAGGTTATCAGAGGCAAACTGATTTTCAGAAACATTCAAAACTGAAGAAGAGAGATTTAAAAAATAGTGAAAGCATTGCCCAGCAATTATTTAAATGACTACATGGAAACTAAACACAGATTAAAAAATACATCTGATGTGAGACTTCATCCTGGAATGGCAGAACAGATCCTCTGAAACCTATTAAATGTGTTGTTCCATAGCTGAACACCAATTTAGCAACACAATTAAATGAAGGAAAAATATTTCAAAAACTCTTGTCTATATATACTAGTGCTTAAATGCAAGTTATCATGTAGAACTCAAGACTAATGACAGCTTTTGTAAGCCCTGATAGCTGGAAATGAAGTCTGAGTTTCATCTTACATCCCCTCTCCTCCATACCCCAGCCCCCCATCTATCTCAGGACTCATTTTTGCAAAGGATGTTGCCTTTGCTTATATAAAAAACGAAGATACCAAACAGAACATCACTTCTCAAATGCTGCCACAGAGGAAACCACTCTCCCTTTTCAGTTTTTACAAAGGATAACTGTGCAAATACATGCTGATGTAAGAAAATGCAGCTGTAGCAGAGAAAGGAAGTCTAATACACCAAACCAGAAAGCTTTTGTAATAGCAGCTCAAACACACATCTCCAGGAACCAGTTTGTACTTGTGCCCATTCTGCTGTTTCCTAAGTAGCTGGACTGCAATTAATACCAGTATGCCTAATTTGTATGATTATGTGATCCACATCTCATGGGTCAACGTGCCCTAGATGAGACCTCCCTAACCAAATGACGTAATATTTACTGGAAGTTCTCATCTTTCATATTTTTATTCATTTTTTCCAAATTCTTGCAATTCGCCCTGTTGTTTAATTACTGTGGAGGGAGAGAAGAAACAGCTGCAATACCCCACCAGCTGAGACTGCTTCAGAAAACTTCCTACTCATCCCAGTTCTTGTTCTTTCTATTATGCTTAATCAATCTAATTTTGATAGAGGAAATTATTAACTCCAAGAACTCTTCTCTGGGTCAGCCCATGTTGTATAACATGCCACCTTGAATGACTAGCACAAGACAATCTAGCAGAGATGACACATCCTGGGTAAAGTACCACCCAAAATTCCAGATTCCAACTGATTGTTAACTGTTTTCCTGTAACTCAGAGTAAGAGGTGTCACAAACTATGACATTTCATGGTCATAATTCACCACGTGTAAAACATACAAAACAACAGGTTAAGTGAAAATCCATTAAATATATACCATATCATGTACCATGGACCAATAGTCTGGTACACACACGGCAGAAATAGAGCAATTATTTCTCCCCAGGAATACAAGCAAGTGCATTTTTCTGAATGCTGAGCAGAAATTTAGCTATCTAAATTAGTTTTTGAGGCGACATGCTAAATAGCAGTCTGAAGTTATAGTACCCTACTGAGAAATGCAGGATTCTTACCAGTATTTTAGCCAATATGCCATCATCACTCGATTCCATGGTAACCACTGCTTTGTCCGTTTCAATTTCACACAATGCATCTCCAACATTCACTGTTTCACCTGCAAAATACAATAGAACTTAAGAATACTTACCCAAATCTGAAACTTCCTTTCAGATTTGTTTTAACCATGGAAGATAGATATTCACCATATAATACAATTATTTTGTATTCCTTAATATATTTTGTAGCTTGTTGATCCCCATCATTACTTATCATATTGGATTTTTCCTTTCCAAATAAATCACCAAGATTCAAGAACCACAAACCGCTGTGGCAGAACACTGACATGTTCCCAGTACTGATGTTTTCAGCAGGCCTTCCAAGAGGAACTACACACACAATGAAATTTATTTCCAGAACCTCATACTCAGTAGCACTGCCATGAATAAAATACTGAGCTTTCCATATTCACTGCTAACCACCAGTCAGAGGAAGCTATCCAAAATTGCTTAGGACAATGGTATCATAGTTCAGTAACTGGTGTCTACACTATTAAAGAAATTCAAATAAACCTCAGGAATTTTAATGTGTTTGGGAAAGCACAGCTGCAAGCTTGCTTAATCTCCTATATAGTTCAGAAAGGTCTTTTCAAGCATTCATTCATACTTTGTGAAATAAAAATATGCACAAGTGCAAGAAATTGCTTTTGCTACATTACACAAATCCAAGATTAATTCGTAAGCATACTCTTCCTTTGCTTTTGAACAATATCTGTATCTGCTAGCAGATGATAAAGATATTATGTGTCTGGATTATTTCAACAAATCACTACTGACTAGATGTCCAACATTAAAACTGACATTACATTAAAAACTGCTAGGTAGTTGAATGTTTTGGCTTCCAACAAATTTTTTTTACCTTACAGAGACATACAAGCCTAAAACATGCCTACAATTTCACATAAAGTAAAATTCTAGTATTTCCCCATTACCAGAAATGCTGCAACAGCATTACCTGTCTAAGCATTTAGCTGAACTACAGATATCACTCTATTGTGCTTAAGGTGCAGAATAAAAACCTAAAGCAGGTTACCACCTACATTTAGGCAAGAGACAACACTATAAAAAATAATCATCTCCTGTTTCAGGACTACATGAATTAGAAAGGGAAAATGAGGTGTGGTACCTCATTTGTGTTGAATAAACACATCAAAAGCTCAGTTGCCTACATAGTTTTATGAGTCATAAACATTCCTATTACAGAAATTGGTAGATTATTACATTAAAAAGATTAAGTATGTTTCTCTAACAGCCACATTCCACTTTGCAATAACTAGAGCATGAACAGTTTATAAGAGGAAGTCAAAACTCTAGGCTCTGTACAAGTGTTTTAATTTCACTGGATCCTTAATTCAAGTAAGCCATAGATCATTAGGCAAGTACTTCTCAGCTGTTAAGAAATCAAATTGTTGGGCAAATTCTGTAATTTACAGAGCTAAGACTGGCAAGCAGAAAGGAGGTTAACTCTGTATCTTAATCTGCCATCAGACTGTAAGTGTTCTGCACCATTAAAAAGAAATCTCAGTGCTCAGAGATCAACAGCAGTACCTCCAGAAGGGTAGGCCAGCCAGGCAAATACCTTCATCCATGTGTTTGTCACAAGTAACACCTCAACTTGGGTACCTGTTCACAAAAAACTAACTTCATCTTGCACAGGAAGGGCAACATGAAAAGTCTTCTGAGAAATGGATAAACCACTTTTCCACTACCTTTTTTTTTGTTTTGCTTTCCTTTCATTGCTGCAGCCATCAAGTCACCACAATTTTGAAAGGCAATTGAATAAATGCAGTGTAAGAATTCACTTCACTGCAGCATTCCAGTCCTGTGCGTGTTTCAGTACCCAAGTGCAATAGAAAGGACCATAGTTACTTTCATTAGAGATTACAATATATGTGATAGCTCCCAATCGATGCCCAGTTTGATGTCAGTTACAAACCAGCTTTCCCAATAATTAGGACTGGAAAGAACACTTTTGCAAGCCATATCTTTGCTCTTACACTTTAAACCAAGCAGTATTTGCAACAGAAGTTGCCTGAACCAAAGCTCTCTGTAATTATATATATAATGCCCTTGGAAAATTCTGGGTGAGGTTCAGGTTTTTTGTTTGTTTTTTTTTTGTTTTTTGTTTTTTGTTTCTTCATTTGTTTTTTATTTGGTTTTAATGATTAAATTCCCATAGCTAAGCTGAAAGGTTAGGATGTCTACTGAAGCAGAGTTTCCCTCCAGGAGATCCAATTGGCATCCAATAGCCTCAGTGCTCTGTTCAGCTACTGACAGACAAGTATCCAAATCACAAGGTACAAACTGCATTTCTTAATGTTTCAAATAAAATCAGAGTTGACTGAACACAGATACTGAAGTCCCTGGAGCTGATGTCTCAAAAGGTAGCAGAGTTACACTGTGTGTGGATGCTGCCAGCACTCTATCTTCTGTTTTCTGCCCACATTAACAAGATGATTTTGGTCTCCTGGGCTGTCAGACTACCAGCTTTCATCAACATTAAATTCATACATAATAAATACAAGTTTTTAGAAACATAGTTTTATCATTGTGAGAATAACTTTATTACCCACAGGAATCAACATGAAACTGCATTAACAATGAGAAGGAAAAGTAAAGCTATCAATTAAATTCAGCGCCTTCCCTTCTGTAGTAGTTAAATTATCTGTCCATCCTGTCAAACCATGAAATGAAAACATTTGAGACTTACACAAAGAACAGAAAGACTATCAACATAGTATTATACTGACCCCTTCTGGTTATACAGTGGGAAAAACATTTCATGTGCAAGCAGCATGCTTCTGTCAACTGCTTAAAAATATTTCTTTTCTTGGACATCAGATTGCCAAACATTCATAATCAGCAATAATAGTGCTTTTACATGGCAAACACTCTAGAGAACTAGGCAGTTAAGAGCATCCCTTACAGAGAGGCATGTAAACATTAAATCACTTCACTATTTTCTTCAAAATTTATCTTAATATTGTCTTAATGTTTATTGCCCCCAACTCTTAGAGGAAACAAAAGTATTGATAGGAACTAATTATCGTCATAGATGCGGCCAATAAGACAAAATAATACATTTGGGTTTGGTCTTCCTTCTAAATAGAAAACAGAGCAATAAAATACTAACATCGTTTTCTTTCAAAGTCTAGGAATCAATTAAGATTTGGTTTTAATTTAATTAAAATAGCTGTGAAGCTTTTTTTCTTTTGTGTTAGGGTGGAAGGCTAGTGGAAAGACTGGGAAAAACCATTGTATAGCTTTTACATTCTAACACTTTTTATGAGGAAAGTGGATTCATTCATGTTGGGAGCAAAACGGAATCTACTTCAACTCCTACCATGCTCTCTTTGTTTTCTCTTGCAATTTTGAATGCTATAATTACTGTAAGACAGTTTACTGTTGATATTTAAATTTTACAACTAACAAATATAAAAAGGACTTTGGATCATTCTTTCCTCTCTGCATCATCTTGGACTTGATTAACTGAAGCTTCAAGTTTTGAGAACACTGGTGCAATTTCTTTTATTGACATAAACTTCTGAATTGTTCCCAGCAAATTCTGCAGACATTCTTACTAAAAGTTTCATGAGCAAAAGGCCAAGTACACTACTGGAGCAAGAAGCTGTCTTTCAGCCACCTCTCAAAATGTATTCAAAATGTAGGAAAGCAAAGCTCTCCAGGAGCACAAAAAGGGAAGCTGTATCAACACTCAAAAGGATAAGCCAAAGGAAAAGGTTTATCTAGGCACAATAGTCAAAACACGTTTAGATATCCAAATTGTGTCTGTCAAAGATAATAAGCTTTGAGATATTTTCTTTTCTCCAGATGTATTCATCTCTTCAGGAAATCTAAAAATGCCTGTGAACAAGACATATTCCTTCTGCTATCCAAAAGCCCACAATGCACAATGAACAATGGCTATCTGGAATCCAAAACTCCAGTCAAAATTCAGGTTTAATACTAAATTGAAGAAGGGACAGGGTAGGCATAAACAGGACAAAGGTCTCCTGACAGAACAGGAACTGCTGACTCTTCTACAGATCATTTTTCATTTACATACAACCTACATGAAGACAAAACTTGACTTTTATCCAGACTTTTTATCCAGTTGCTCCAAAATATTTTAGCTGAAACACATAGTCATCAGAGCACAGAGCTCACTCTTTTTTTAGATAAGTAGGTTGGTTTTCAGTTTGGGTTCTTTTAGGGAATAATTTCCCCATTTGCTATTAGGGTTTTGAAAGTAACTTAAATTTCTCTCAGTTTTAACTGTAGACTATAATTAAGATATTAGAAAAGATACTAAAAAAATACCGTATCTTTCATGGTGTTCCATAACACAGCAGATTAATGAAAGAGACCCTCCCCAAAGTCAATCGGGGAAGGCTCTCAGACTTCCAAAGCCACTGAGCAGCATGCCAACACTGGGAATTAAAAACAGCACACACACACTCAAACTCGGGAAGAGCCTAATGGAAATTTTTCAAAAAGATGATCAATGCAACCTTTTGGAAGACAATTAAGCAAAAAAACATTTCAAGAATGAACAATTTCAAAGCAGGTATAGTTCATGATGACAGCATCCACACACCAAATGCTTTGCTTCAAAATACTGATCTATACTATAGATCACTATACCGATCTATAACCAGGAAGAATTATCTTATTTTACTTTTTATTTCTCTTATTTTTGTCTCCTTTATTAAGAATTATCCTATTTTTAAATAACAGATTTACATAGCTGGAAAAGTTACAGAAAATACGACCACAGAAAATGCTCTCTTACCTTCCTTTTTTAACCATTTCACAATGTTTCCTTCTTCCATTGTTGGAGAAAGTGCAGGCATAAGAACTTTAATACCAGGTGTACCTGCAAAACAAGCATGTGGTTATCTCAACTGAGTACTTTGTCAGTATAATTCTTTTCTCAGTTAACTGCTTAACACAAAAGAAATTAAAAGTGCATGAATCTGAAAGATAATTGAACAAAAGATTCACTATGATGCTCTTTTTTAAAAGCCTACATACAAGCATGCCCACCAACGAGGTCAAAGGAAAAAAGGCACATTACAAGAGAAATGGAAATTCACAAGCCCTGAATTCCTAGACCTGAAGTTTTGTTGATCATCTCAAAATACATCCTCCTTCTCCAGTCATCCTTCTCCTCCTTGACTCAGGCTGTGGAATTTTTTCCAGATTAAAGCATATCTCTTAAATTAATAAAGCCTTTGTGATCCTAGTATTTCAGATGCTGATGATCCACCTCTTTCACTGATAAAGTTTTTTAATGTTTATTTATTCCTTTTACTAGAAAACTATATCTACATCGCAGAAATTGCTTGATTTCAAGTTTCAGTGATTTTGTCTTGGCTCAGTAAACCCATATGCAGAAGCAGCACTGTGTAACAGCAACTGTGTGCCACATTAGTGGGATTCTTCTGAGGGCAGAGCTCAGGATACAGCACAGAGCTTGGCTTTACAGCAAATTACACCTCTTGTCATCTCATCCTCTACACCAAAGAGGACATTAATATGAGAGATACTACCTTTCTGAACTTTTAAATATACTTATGAGCCAAAAAACAAAGCATCTTCCTAGATCAATTTTGTAAAAGCAGCTTTCCAGTATCTGATTTTTGAGGCTCTTTCTTGAACTATTATGTCTGAATTTGTGTTCAGTCAAAGAACAGAAACAGAAGCATAGAAGGTACATTGTATACAGTGGCAAGGCTTATGTCTGCTTCACATTCCCTTTTCTCTAACACCCAGGACTGTTATCATTCTATAGGAAACACCACCACATTTCTCCCAGTTTCTGTATTGCTTGGAGTTGTCAGAAACAGCTAAAAAATGAAACTTAGAAATTAATAATTTTTCAAGTTTTTCCTTATTATCTGCTTTTAAGCTCAAAATTCTTCTAGGTTTTTTCCTTGCCTTTTTTTTTTTTCCAAAAGCTGTGCTAATGCACATGGAGAACAGGGAGGTGATTCAGGACAGCCAGAACAGCTTCACCAAGGGTAAGTCCTGCCTGACCAACCTAATGGCTTCATAGGATAGAATGACTACACCAGTGAACAAAGAAGGGCTATGGATGTCACCTCTCTGGACTTACAGCATTGTTCTCTTTAAATTGATGAAATAAGGATTTGGTGGGTGGACTGCTTCATGGGTGAGGAATGGGCTGGATCCACAGGGTAATGGTCATCATCTCAATGCCCTCATGGACACTGGTGACAAATCTGTTAAAGGTACTGGCAGATGAAAAGCTGTGATGTGGCAGGTTGTGGCTCACAGCCCAGAAGGCAAACATAGCCTGGGACACAAAAATCAGCATGGCCAGCAGGTCAAGGGCAGTGATTCTGCCTCTCTACTCTGCTCTGGTGAGATCCCACCTGGAGAAACGCATCCAGCTCCTGAATCCTCAGCACAGGAAAGGCATAGATGTGTTGGAGGGGGTCCAGAGGACAGCCACAAAAATTATGAGGGAGGGAGCACCATGAAGAAACATGAAGAGAGTCAGGGTTGTTCAGTCTGGAGAAGAGAAGGTTCCAGGGAGACCTTACTGCAGTCTCTTTTAAGAGAGATGGGGACAGACTTCTTAATTGGCCAACAGCAATAGAACAAGGGGTAGTAGTTTGAATTTAAGACTGGCTGTAAGGAAGATTTTTACAGTGACAGAGGTGAAACATAGAAACATGCTGCCCAGAGTGGTGGTGGATGCCCCATCACTCAGAGGTTGGATGGGGTTCTGAACAACCTGGTCCATTTGTCTATTTGAAGATGTCCCTGCTCATTGCAGGGGAGATGGACTAGATGACCTTTAAAGGTCCCTTGCAATCCAAACCACACCATAATTTTTTTAAAATGTGACATGGAAACATTGTAGCAAACCTCTAATGGCCTAAGCAGCCAGCAATGATCTTGACATTTTAAAATGCACCAAGAGCAGAAAGTTAGTTATTCCCTAAAGTCCCCAAGACAGCAACACAATCAGGATCATGCTACCAAAACCACTTAAGTTTTGTAAGAATGAGCTCAATCACATGATTGATGTTCCCAGAAGACTGCATGAGCAAATGCACATTTTTTTTCTTAGTCTTTCTATGGTAGTTTCAGTTTAATATTACTCACGACTGTCATGTTTAGAAATGTATCCAGACAATGTTCCTTGTAACACTCACAATTTCCATCTGAATTACCTCCATTCAACTTTTTAAAAAAGTTTCCTGCAACTTCTCATCTAGGACTAATAAACAGAAAAATGAACAATGTTATGGATGTGAATGCTTATCTGTGTTCATTACCCAAATAAAGTTTTGTAGTATTTGAAGTATGACTGACAAATTAAAGTATGAGTTAGCAATTGTCTTATACTATACATATTTGCCCCCAAAAAATATTTCTCAATAACAGCAAGTAGAAAACATTACACATTATATGATGCAAAGAAGTGTTCTCAGTTTCATTAGTCTAATTTGACAAGTGTGACTTTGACAATCAAAATATTATTTTGAAGTCATATTCCACAAAGATCTATGTTTATTGAGAACTAGTGGACAGACCTCATTTTAAAAAGTGAAAATAATCCCCATTTTTAATGAGGAAAAAATAATTTTTAAACAGAGTGGTTCACATTTCTCTTCCATGAAGAGCTACTTAATCTATTTCCCAGAATATGCTTTGTACTTTGGCACAAATACAAAAACTGAGCAACAGATTTGTGCCACTGTAACACTTTCCCTTCCATATTATGAGCAACTACCACAAAACATACAATCCATTCTGGTCCTTTCACCAAGCTAGAAGAGGAACTCCAGCAGCACATAGCCATGAAATGGACAAATAAATAAAGCTGGATACAAAACAGAAGATAGGACCTTGGGCACCCATTCAATGCTTATGCCCAGAGAGGCCCATGCTCAGAGAAGTTCAGCGCTGTTGCAATTAAGAGCCTTGTTCAGGATAAGATACACGAGAACACCAGCCACAACATGAGTATTTCAGAGCTGTTTTAGTTACTTTTGAGTTCATGACCATACACAAACCAAGCTTCTATGTGCCTCCTCAAAGAAAAGCAACCTTACAATGGAGAATTACCTTCACCAAATATTATTTGCCTTCATTAAATTAAAAAAGGGGATAGTGAAAGCAATCACTGCATTTACATAAGTTAGTTGCACTGCACAGGCAGCCCTTACAAGCACCTTGGGAAGTAAATATTGTTGCTTTCCAACTGTGGGTGAGCAAAAAGTTCTGGCAATTTGGACAGAATCTCAAAGACAAAGCTCATGGGCAAATCAGAATTTAGAACCATAAGCAAACAAAACTTCTGAACTTCAGTCACCACCCACTGGTTTTTACTTCTATCAACAGCAACTGTGTTATTACACTCCAATTATGTGAATATAAAAGGAGGAAGACTTCAAAAGAACCTAAACAAACTTCACACAAACAGGAGATTGCTATTTTAAAGACAGCTCTCTGCACATCCAAGAGAATTTGTTCTTGGTGACACGTTTAAAACGTTAAGTGAGTCTGGCAACATTTCTGCTGCCTTCCCTCTCCATGAAGGGATTCATTAACCTGTCCCCCCAGAAAGATATTCCATAACTTCCTATACACACTCTGCAGTCAGTAGAGAATTGAAAAATGTACTGCAACTTAACATCCATGATAAAATTATGAAACATTAAAAACAAAGAAAAATTGACACTTTAACATAAAGAGGTCATTCTATTGTTTTCTCTTTTTCCTCTTTCTCTGTGACTAACATACTAGGAATTCCAATCTGAATTAATTTTTTAATTATGCAAAACAACTTTTCCTCTACCAGCACCACAAACAAGTATAGGAACATAGAAACAAAAAATTCAAGTGACGTGATAAACCAGATCCACATGAACCAATACCTCAAATAGTGCCTTTTTCAGAAACAGAAAAGCAGAGAAATAAAAGTAATGCTAAAGTAAAATTTACTTAAATTTACATTGTCAAACTAGGAACCAAGGGTGAGTTTTATGTCCAAATGAGCTGTATTTTACCAGAGAAGTTACGACTTCTCAGGTTTAATTTTAGAGACAACAATGAAGTTAAGAAAAATGGTATCACCAAAATACACACCACCTTGGAAAGCTGTAAG
Source organism: Euphonia xanthogaster (assembly GCA_034509185.1). Taxonomy (NCBI): domain Eukaryota; kingdom Metazoa; phylum Chordata; class Aves; order Passeriformes; family Fringillidae; genus Euphonia; species Euphonia xanthogaster. The sequence continues at coordinate 18,279,757 of JAYDZK010000268.1, read as the reverse complement.
TAGTCTAGAAGGGCTGAATGAAGAAAGCCTGAATGAGTTGAAGGTGTGATCTATCCACCCTAACACTTTAAAGCTTACTGTAAGGAATTAAAAGATATTAGTCATTTGCATATCCAAATTTAGAAATTTAACTCCAGCTATATATTAAGTGCTCTCAACACAAAAAATACAATAGATTGTCTGGGAGAACTGTAGACAAAAGTTATTTAAGGAGTTAAATAATAAGACAAATTTAGAAGTAGTTTATCATGCATTATATTACATTTGCATACTATTATATGTAGAAAGAAGCAAGCTTTTTCTAATAAAATCTGGAAACAAATAACACTTATTTCAAGGTAGGTATAAACTTCCCTGTATCACACACAGCAGGTCTTACAAAGGAAAATATTTCCATACTGCAAAGCAGCAAAGGCAACCAGTGCTGGAAAGAAGGGAATGTTGAGGTCTAAACCACACTGATGAAACTGGCTCTGAACTATTACTGAGTTTTCTTACACAAGGTTAATGAAGGCTCACTTTTTTGTAAGTGCACTTAAACCTCAAAGAGTTCAGGTACTTCATGCTCAGTCTCACACCAGGACCACATGACAATGCACCTGATCATTGTTTAAATGTTTGACAAGTTGTAACTTACAGAGCAAGTAGGGAAAGATCACATTTCATTTCAGGATCCGTAACTCTTCCCACATCTCTTAAGAGACAGAGGAAAACATGGAAGGGTAAATGATCTGCCTGATAATTGTGTAACAACAAATTCCTGAAAAATACATCTTGAAAGAGTATTGTCATAACCTCACACCTTGACTTCTATGTAGGAAAGGATGCCAGACATGCAATTAATAAATTCTATTTTTCCCTTAAAAAACCAAATAGAATTGCATAAAAGATACATCACACACCCTTCTCCAGTTACTTGAAATATTACCAGGAGAGTAAGATGACAGAAATGTGGTGGAATTACCAAACAAACTTTCTTTTTCAGTGCTTAGCTACACTTCCATTTCAAAAACACATTCCTGCTTTCAATGGTGAGAACTTTTTCCTTATCGACAACAAAATATTTTCATATTAGAAGGATTAATTATATTTTCCTCTGTAGATTTCTCTTTCTTCCTTTCTAGACCTTTAACAATTCTTACATGTCTCTCCGAATTTTCTCCCACCAGCCCATGCAGACCCCGACGCGCTTTCACTACCTCCAGAGCGCAAAGCAGACACAGCCCCGCGCAGAGCGGCTCACCCAGCTCCGCGGGCCAGGCTGTGCCCAGCACCCCGCGGGCCCCGCTCGCCTCTCCACCCCGGGAACCGCCGCGGGCACCACAGCTCCCTGTGCCCCTGGCCCAGCTCACGGAGAGCCGCAGCCCGGGGAAGGATTCGCGCCGGAGCCGCTCACGGAGGGCTGTGTGCCGGGACAGGGAGCCCTCGCCGGAGCAGGGCAAGGGCTCCGGCTCCTCTCCCCGAGCAGCGGCGTTAACAGCATGGCATGGAGTGACCGTAACCCTCGTTCCCGTCTCCCTGAGCAGCTGGGAGGGAGGAGGTAGAGCAGGGTGCGGGAAAGGTGTTTTGGGTTTTTCTTTCCCCCCTTCGCATTATCCTGCTCTGATTTTGATTGGCAATAAACTCAATTAATATCCCCAAATCGAGTCCGCTCGGCCCAGGACAGCAACAGAGCAGTGGTGTCTCGCTGTCCTAATCTCAGCACGTGAACCTTCTGCTATATTTTCTCTGCCCTGTCCATTTGCGGAGGGGAGCTACAGAGGAGCTTCACTGAGCGCCTGACATCCAGCCAGGGTCAACCCACCGCAACCACTCTCAACCTTCTCTCTCGCAGACACACCCAGAGCAGGGCACCAGCCCGCCACTCACCCAGCAGCTCCCAGGTGCCGTGCAGGTGCCTCCATCCTGCCCGGGCGGGCAGGGAGAGCCCCGCGCCCACCGCCGAGCGCCCGGCCCGCAGCAGCCGCAGCAGCCGCTCCCCGCGGCCGCTCAGCCACAGGGACGCCGCCATCTTCCCCCCGCCCCCCGACCGCGCCGGGGCTGCCCTGCTGACTGCCTGAGCAGAAATAACCGGGCACGCCCCCAGCGCCCGGGGGCGGCTTCAGCGAGCGCCCGTGCCCCGCCTGCGGCACCTGCCGTGGGATTGGCCGCCTCGATCGCCCCAGGCGTGGGCAAATGCAATCGCGCGGCCCAGCCTGGCTGTTCGTCCCCGGGACGCACCCGCATCTCGTCTAGTCCCTGCCGGGTCCCGGCCCGGGGGGAGAGCAGCGGCCTCTCCATCCCGCCCACCGCGGCTCAGCTCGGCGCCCACGGTCGGGGATGCCCAGCGCTCCGCAGGCGGCCGCGCGGCCCCCCAAAGAAGCCCCCGAGCAAGGACCCCGCGCTGGCCACGCCATGGCGGCCGCCGGCGGGGACGCGGAGCAGGTAACGGGGCCGAGGGCGACGGGGCCGCGCCACCGCTCCGAGAGCCCTCCGCGATTGCGGGGGCTGAGCTGCTCTTGAACCTTGCTAACTGGCCTGCAGTTCGCAGCTGCTAATTAGGAGGGAGGCCCTGGGAGTACTGGTGGATGGCGACTTGGCTATGAGCTGGCACCGTGCCCTTGCGGCCGGGAGGAAATTCAAGCAGGAAGATCCAGGCGGAGCCAGTGTTCGGCTTTCCAGGAGCAATGTTCATAAGCTAAAATACGAGTTCCACCTCAACACGGGGATGAACTTCTTTACGCTGAGGCTGGCAGAGCACTGGAATAGGCTGCCCAAGGGAGTCGGGGAGTCTCCTTGTCTGGAAATATTCAAAACCCAGCTGGAGGCTATCCTGTGTCACCTGCTCTGGGTGACCCTGCCTTGGCAGGGGGATTGCACTGAATTGTCTCCAAGGGTCTCTTCCAGCCCTGGCTATTCTGTGCACCTATATAAACGTGTTGTAAAATTTAGTACAATTTCCAGAATGTTGCCGGCTGTCAGTCGGGCATCTACAGGACTCTGGCTCTATGTTAACTGGGGTTGTTTAGGTTTGTTTTGTGAGTTGGTTTTCTTTTGTTTTTTTTTTTCAATTGGTCTTTGATTGGGGTTTTATGCATTATCGCAACCAGAACATGAGCTGGCAGTGCTGTGCTTCATCAAACATTGAGCATATGGAGACATTGCCTGGACAAGGCTCAGAACGCCTCTCCAGTTTGTGTGACACTGGTGGGGAGACCAGCCCAAGCTTCAAAACCAGCCAGAACTGTCAGCAGGGAGATGAGAGGTATCAGCAGCCTAGATAATGTGGCCTACCAGGAAAGTGGGAAAGCATCCAGTTCATTAAAAACAAAACAAAGCAAAGAAAGAGCAGCAGACTGAGTTGTTGTGATACATAAAACATTGTCACATTGTAGGTGAGAGGGAAAACCATCTTTGCATGTCCATCATCTTTGGTAAGAGAGAACAAATCTCACTGTCACTGGAGGTTGTAAAGATGAGGTTAGAGTAGGAGATTCCAAACGTTGTCAAACGTGCCCCAGGCTGCCATCTCCAGTAATTCACCTTCCCACTCTCCACTGCCTTTGCCTCATGCTGCCTCCCCACCCTTAGTTCTGCAAGTCCAACACCACCTGGAAGCACTTCTTTCTAAACATCTCAGCAAAGGTATTGGCACCAAGTAACCACCTCCCTGCCTGCCGTTTTTGCTGTGTGCTGCTTTTGCTTTGGGTCTCTCTATTCTGTTGGTGTTGACAAAGTACTCCCCCCCCAGTGTGGATTCTTGCTGCTAAACAAAATATTTTTCTTGGAAATGTTTTTGATGGGCATTAATGACTGATGTGAGCAGTAGAGCAGCTAACCATCTGTCATTTTAGAAAAAGTTTAAAAGCTTCTAGTTGCTGCAATAAAAAAAAAAAGAATCCTGCATAAAAGCAGCTGGTTTACTGTGCTAATGTAGGTGGAAACCTTACCTCTGACACCAGAGATACTTTTGGTTAGTATATAGATATGGATATTAATGTAGTAAACAATAGAATATTGAAAAAATACAAGATTTTTTTTCCTTCTAAAGAAATATTAAAATAATGCAATTTTCTTTCTGACTAAACTGCATATAAAGTAACTTTGTGTAGGAATGTAAAGTTCATCAAATAATTTGCATATATTTTCTATGGTATTTTTGAGTGCTGTTTAAAAATGTGTATTGACTAATAAAGTCTGTTCTACTGAAATTTGTAAATCAAGCAAAATAAACCTACAGAAAAACTGATTTAATAGGAAAACATTTAGTCAAGCTTTTAAAAATTGATAGTTAGATGCATTTATTTTCCCTTTTTTTTGTGCAATAGTCCATAATCCTGCTAGTGTCATGTCTATGGGCCACTGCACTCAAATAAATTTTAGATGAGATCTTTCCTGTGAAGGATAGTCAGATGTACAACTTATTTGGGGGCTTTGTTTGTTTCAAGGTGTGATGTCCCTGGCAGAGCATTAAGGGCATTGTGTAAACATGCAGTTATTTTGTAATTGAAGTTCATTAGCATAAATTAGACCATTTTGCTGCAGTATGAAAGTACTAATCCTTTAAACTCAGTTTGAGAGCTTGAATTCTTGGGTGTGAGGTGTTTCTGATGGTTTCTCATTGATTTATTTATTTTCTTTTTAGGATGGGTTACATCCAAGGAATCTTATCCCAGAGCTTTGCAGACTGTTTTATGGTTTAGGCTGGGTAACGGGAACTGGTGGAGGAATCAGCTTGAAACATGGGTGAGTAATGATGAAAGAGAGATAATGTGGTGGTGAGAGAGAGGTGGCTGTGTTTAGTCGTTGGTGAGGGCATTTCAATTCCATGAGAAATGTTTGCAAGTTGAGAGTGAGCAAGAAGTTAGAGGGGGAAATGAGCAGTATGCCAAAATTAACCATATAGGAGGAAGGTGAATAGTCTGAATTAATCATTGCAGACCCTTCAATAGGGAGAGACAGCTTCAGAGAGTGACCTTATCCTGTCCCTTTCCTACCTTTCTTTAAGGTAGATGAATTGCCTTTAAAGAACTGTGTGTTCCCCCTTTTTCATTTCACTGACTATGAAATTTAGAGTGGGTTACATCAGGCCCACAGCTTTCAAATGCCTGTGGTTAAATAAGATCAGTCTCACCCTGGATGTATTTTACAGGCCAGATATTTCCTCTAAGAAGGAAATCACTGTTCCATTGAGGTAATTTCTAAATTACAAAAATACTTTAAAATGTAAAAATACAAATAATTAAAGCACAACAGGAAACAACAATTTTTGGTCTGTGTCTCCTAGGAAGAAGCACCACTTTGTGTTTTAATTTGCCTGTCTCCCACCTTTTCACAATCTCCAATCCTTTTAGCGGGAATAGAGCTCCTCTCAGTGGCCGCTGAAAAAAAGAGAAGTCCTCATTCTGCAAAGAACCTTGCACAGTGCCTGCAATTCTGTACCCAGTCACAAGGTTGTGACACAATCTTGACAGTATCTGACTTCTCATTTTTCTGGTATACACTTGCATGCATGCACAAACAATCATTGCTATTCAAAGATATATTTTACATATATATAGATAGAGATATAGATATATATATGAATAAAGGACCCTAAGTGCTCATACCTGTGTGCTGTTTGGACTTTGTGCAGGTCATTTCACCTCCCTGCTTGATTTCGCAAGGAAAGCCACAACAGTACTAATCATGAGATGAATTAAAAGAGGGTAAACTCTGTGGGAAGATCTTTCTAGCACTAATTTGTCATCAGTCCCTAAATGTAGCCTATTTTCTTTGTCATTCCAGTGCAGCTCCTGTTGGTTTTGGCAAGACAAATGGCATTATCAGAGAATGCACTAATATAGTAATATAGTTTTCCTTTGTAGCCCTATAGCTTGTTTACTTGGCATTGTTAGAAAGGAAAATGTAAAGGAACATTGAAATTTGATTCAAATATAACAGCTGTTTTTACCAGGTAATCTTAATCGGCCTCGCTCACTGTGCAGTTCATATCAACTATCAACTATAGGAAAAAAATGCCTATTTGGACTTGGCATGGTATGTTAAAAATGGGTGTAGAATTCTTTGTGAGGTATCTTGTATTTGAAGACTTTATTTTATCATCAGATTTTCTCTTTCTGGTTAAGTTCTAAAAAATAAAAACATCTGGTTTAAGAAAAAGTGTGTCTGTCATAAGTTTGCCACTTGATTTCTTATCTTGCTCATACAAATGAATCAAGACTAAATTAATGCAATGCCAGCAGTGTTAATTCAAAAATTGCAAATATTATAAAGCCACGTTTTTCTGTGCTTCACAGACATTTTACCACTATGAATACTACATCATCTTAACAGTTTTATTTTTGGAAGAATTAAAATCATGGAATTGTTTAGATAGGTAAAAATCCTTATTATCGTCGAGTGTCCAACTATAAGCCTACCACTGCCAAGTTCTCCACTAAATCGCATTCCTAAGCACCATGCCTAAAGGTCTTCTGAAAACTTCCAGAGATGGTGAGCCAACTGCTTTCCTGGGAAGCCTATTCCAATGCTTGGTAACCCTTTCAGTGAAGACATTTTTTCTAATATCCAATTTAAACCTCTCCTGATGTAAATTGAGGTAGTTTCCTCTTGTCCTGTCACTGGTTACCTGGCAAAAGAGACCAACCTCACCTGGCTCCAGCCTCCTTTCAGGCAGTTGTAGAGGACAGTGTGGTCACCCCTCAGTCTCCTTTTCTCCAATCTAAACACCCCCAGCTCCCTCAGCTGCTCCTCACAAGACTTGTGCTCCAGACCTTTCTCCAGCTCCGATACTCTTGTCCAGAACTACAAAAATCCCGTGGGCCATAGGAAATGTGTCTGTAACTTGACAAATTATTCACTAGATGTCTCTGTGCTCCTGAATTTAGTACATAACTGCTGAAGCCAGATAGTGATTGCAATTCAGAGAGAGAATATAGTTGGGGTTTTTGTGCTAATAATGAAAATAATGCAGTGGCATCTTGAAATCATTTTAGTTTCAATCAGTTTTTACGTTTTTTTGTTCATGTAGTCCTTGCAGGAAGTGATGCACTTCTACTTAAATTTCAGTCATTTAATTGCACTGAATTAGTGCTATCTCTTTATCAACACAACTAAACATGGAACTGCACTAGAAACCTAACCTGCACAGTTAAAAAAAAAAGTATTTACAGTGTTGAATGTTGCAGATAATTATTACTGTTTATAGATAGTTTATGGATTTTTATCTTACGGTTTTGTCACTTGCCTTGTCACAGATCAGTATCTGTTTGCAATTTCTCCTTTAATTTTTATTCTGAATTCTAGGAATTTGAGTTTGAGTTACTGCAGGGAGAGGCTGTTTTTGTTTATTGGAAAAATAAGGCTGCACTTCTTACATGTGTTTCAAATTTCTGTCAAGTTGAAAGCAGGGTTTTGTACGCCTGCAAGTTAAAGATTTTATTTACAATTTATTGTACAGTTTGATTCTATTTTGAAAACTATCTACCTGTCAATGTATGGGAAGAACAAAAAAGTTTTTTAATTGTGAGGGTCTGGATTTGCTATTTCCTTTTCAGTGGCTCTAGAGCTCAAATGCCTATCCAGTGGAACAGTCATTGCTCAACTGTGTTTATTGATTTTTCTCATCTGCTACTTTTCCTAGAGATGAAATCTACATCGCTCCTTCAGGAGTCCAAAAGGAAAGAATACAGGTGTGTTAAACTGTACTTTTGCCTCAGAGCTCATCTTGAGATGGAGGAAAGTGCCTTTGTTTAGAGTCTCATTTTTCATAATGTGAAGTTACAAACTTGTTACACTGTTGACTGCATTACTGAAACAACTGCTGATTTCTCCCAGTACTCCACTATCATAGCAAGCCAGTAAGTGTTTCATTGGCCAGTGTAGATTAGTCTTGATGTTCTCCTTGCTTTAAATTAACACAAATGGAGATGTTCTCCTTGCTTTAAATTAACACAAATGGAGCATTACTCCAGTCCAGCTTTATTCTTTGTCAGGCTTAGTTGGCTAGACCTGTCTGGCTACAGTTTCAAGTTACCCACGTAAATAGACACATTAACACCTCATCACTGTTTACTTTTGTTTGAGTGATTGCAAATATTTGTCTTGATATTCTCCATAAATAAATGGGCTCTCCCCATGAAAAGGTGACCTTGTCTCTCTGCTTTCCAAAAAAAACCCAGCATGTGAGAGGAGGGGGGAACAGTAAACGACACCTATTTTATGACAGCAGGAACTCCCCCAGCATAGAGTAATACATGGAAAGGATCTGTCATCTCATAAATCTGAGGATAAATACAGTGAGGAGGGAAAGGAATTTCTTCATTGTTAGAAACTTGGGTTCTTAGGGCAGTGTTTGCTGGGGATGTGGAGAAGTAAGGCAGGCAAAGGTATGTAAGATAACCACAATGCTCTGGTCTGTGCTTGCAGTAACAGAGGATTAAGCGCAATCAGTGAGGAAATCTCCTGTAATTGTATTTTCTGCATTACTGTCCTGAACAATTCTTTGTACTATTATGAATAGCTAATTGATGCAAAGAGGACATTAATGTAAAGCTACTAAAAGCAAAGTTTAAAAAGAAATAGTTCTGCAAGTTAAATGGATTATTTTTTGAGTTTAATTTGTGTCATTTATTGGTTCTTTTAAGTAGGGAAGAAAAAGTACATCTACGTTTCTTATTTTGAATCACTTACTCCTTTTCCTTTTCATCAGTTGTTATTACTGAGCTACATTATCTCCTTTCTGAGAAAATTGTAGTTTTACAAATATCTGCATGGCAGCAGTCTGAGGAAAAAGAGTACCTAATACTAATTTCCATTACACAATATTGGTAAGTACTATTAGAAGCTGGAATAAATGTGGAGCATTACAGCACTTGTACAAAGTTCAAATCACATTCTGTATTAAATACATGATTTGTATATTTTTGTTTCCCTAGAGGGAAAACAAAACTATTTGAGGTTAAATATCAAACAAAACTATCACAGATCAAAATAATTTCTTCTTTCTTACAGCCAGAAGATATGTTTGTTTGTGATATGAATGAACAGGACATCAGTGGTCCTCCACTGCACAAGAAACTAAAGAAAAGCCAGTGCACACCTCTTTTTATGAATGCCTACACTATGAGAGGTAGGTAGCAATGTTTGCAATTCAGCAGTGACTGAAACACTGTATATGTACATCCACAAAATTTCTATTCAATACCATATTCTTTATACATAGAAGTTACAGTGAAATAAACATGAAACTATAAAATAAATTGATTTGCAAAGGTATATATACAGTGGGATATAATCCATAGTGACATCCTGTCAGTATCACTTGCAATTTAATCTTCTCTTGTAGCTATGCCTGTGATCATGTTTTCAGCACTGATTTTAGTGCAGAATATTGGTAGGTTGAAGGAGAAGCCCAGGATTACAGCAGTTTTATATCAGTGGTTTTGCCAATTCAGCTATTACAGTTTGAATCCTGTTGCCTCCATTGGGTGAGATTAACAGTTATAAATTAGGAATGGGTGAAAACAGTATGAAACTTTTCTTTTGCAGGTAAATAGTAATTGAGAGCTTTTGATGTCACGTAAAATTTACATCTGTTATTTTAGAAAGGATTTAGGGAGTCTCTTCTGGTCTTCCTGCACAAGCAGCTTACATGTGTCCTCAAGAAATAACAACATTGCATCTTTATAAGTAGATTATAATTATTGTCTACCTATCTTCCATCATGACACAATAAGCTGATGAACTTTTTTCAGAGAATCAGCAGATAATTGAGGAAAACATAAAAAGAAAGTAAAAGTCTTTAAACTTTCATTTAACAAATAATTTTGGGAATTCTTTATCATCTCAGAACTCTGATAAAATTAAGAGTGTCTCAGTCATTTTAGTATGGAAAGAAATGTACAAGTAGTGCTTCTGCTTGGATTTGTACAAACAGTGTCTCTCCTGGAATGTGTCACTAAGACAATCCATAATTATCCCTTATATGAGTATTTACCTCATACCTTCATTTAGGTTGCTGTATATTTTTTCCTCTCATACAGCAGATCAACATTTGCTAAGATGCCTAATCAAAGGAAATTAATCAAGTATGTGAACAAAATTTTCTTAATAGACACATTTTAAAATTAATTCTAAATTTCCTTTTTCTGTTCCTAGGGGCAGGCGCAGTGATCCATACACATTCCAAGGCTGCTGTTATGGCTACCCTTCTTTACCCAGGGAGTGAGTTCTCTATTACCCATCAGGAGATGATAAAAGGAATCCAGAAGTGTACTTCAGGAGGCTATTACAGGTACTTCTTTATACTTAGGAAAAGAGGTGTGAGAATTTGTTTTCAGCAATATCAATACAAGTCATTTGAGTTATATACTTGAAAGTGTATAATACAAAGTATTAAGAATAAGAAGTGAAAAGACCTCTGGAATGAATGAGTCACCACTGGTTTTCTCTAAGATCTGAAACCTGTGTAAGAGATCTGAGATAAAATCTTGTAATGCCAAAGCTGCTGTGGTCTGTTGAGCTACAGGAAGAAGCCAAATAAAGAGCTACATCCTGAGATGTTACCACATCTGTATAACATTCAGCTGAAGCTGGAGCCAGCCAGCACCAGGTTGGATTGGTAGCATGTACAAACTACATTTGGGTGGACTTCACATATCACTGCCTGTGCTAGTTTAGGGCATGTTAAGAGAGTAGAGGATTTCAGATTTACTTGACAGAGTTTGAAAGAAAATTCAGACTAAACAGCTCATTAAAGATAATGTTATTACTTTCAAGGATGAGCTCTGAGGTAAGTGCTGAGTTATTCCAAATTATGTGTGATGGCTTGTTTTGAGGTCTCCACCCACAGAGTGTTGAATTGGGATCTGCAAACAACATTTATATAACATGTGACAAGGAGATGAGAAATTGAAATGCTAAATTCTTTCCACTTTTTGATGTTAATTTTTGTATCTAACTATTGCCCTTTGGCAAGGGAGCAAGCCATATGTGATTTTACGCCCAGGCATATTTTATTCCCTTTTGGTTGACTTGCCAACTTTACTTTCTTGTCACCATTAGCATGTGCATTTTTAATGTGGTAAAATACAAGCCCTTGTACTCAATTGTCTAACAACACTGGTTTTTTAAAAATCCACAAAAAAATTTTATATGCATTTTGAGCTCTCAAGCACTCCTAAATGTTAGTCAGGAAACATTGTATTTATTGGGTTCCATACCTCCAAGCTTTCTGTGTCATTCTATTAATTTGCCAGAAAAGCCCAAGAAATCAAAGCTTCAGGTTATATGGCTCATAAGCACGTGTTCATTCACACTAGACTGATTCCACTGGCTTGCCTTACACAAGTCTCCCCACTCAATTCAGAAGAAAAATGGGACTTTGGATTCAAAATACAAAATGGCACTTTTCAAAAAAGGGATTGCATGTTGTTTCTAATTACATAAATCTTTTCTGGAAGCTGTCCAGGAAAATGCTACAGATAGAATAATCAGAACTGTATGTTGGCCTGAATTTGACTCCAGTAATCCCACATTAGTTTTACCTTTGATTTCCAGAGAAGGAGTATTAGATCAGTAGTAAACAGGTTTGAAAGATAAACTGTCACAAGGTATTTTTCATCCATGTTTGAATAAACGTAGGCTGCTTATATTTCAATTTTTAAAAAAGAGATCCCAAGTATTTAGCTCATTCAGAGTCTTCTTGACATTTTTTAGGTATTAGTTTTTGACAGAAAGCTTATGGTCCTGGTTAGGAATCAGTTATGATATTTATAGCAGCTTCCAAGCTGAAGCAGAAAGCAGAACCTAGGAAGCCAATCCATTAACTCATTTGGCCTCATTAGTAACAAACACTCCAAGTGTAATTTTAGTGATCCAGATTTATAAGAGTCAAAGTAGAGCTTCAAATGCCACCTCACTTTCTTCATTCACTATTTTTATAGCCTTCCTTGAGAAAGTGTCAGCATTGATATCTGTAAGAGATGAGACTTTATCTTCTGAATATTTGATTTCAGATACAAGCTGTTGGTGTTGGGTTTTTTTACCATTGCTTTCTTTCCGTGTTTCACAAAAGAAAGTGCTACTAGCATCCACTCATGAAATATCTATGTGATCTCAATGATAAATCTGAACCTGAACTGGGGACTTATTAAAACTATTTAAACAAGTTTCTGCTAGTGTTAATTAAGGTTCAAACAATGCCAAATATCCCAGTCCTCCTTCAGAAGAAACTCTTAGGCAAGTTCCACTGTGTAACGTGCATCATCTTGTCTTTGGAGCTGGGGTTCTCAGGCTCTCTTAAGATCACATGTAGCCCACCAATGACTCCATCACAGAGAATTTATTTTTCATGTGTTGACTCTACTTTCTATTTATATGCCTTAGCAGGACAATCTTCCAGGGACTTTTTGGACTACCTAAATTATTTTTTTTCTGCTCTCCAGCAAACAGCTTCATTTCCTTCTATATGATATGATTCTTTTAAATAATTTAATCTGAGGTAAAACTTGAAGATGATGCCAGTACAGGATGAAAAGTTTGAAAAAGTTGTAAAGGGACCCAACTACAAAGTGATATGGGAATAAACAGCTACACCTAATAGATTAAAGTGTTGTTTTCTTTTTGTGCCTCAAGTGTAGCTGAGGTATTGCCAGTGTAATATGTGTTTGGGAGTGAGAGGTGTTCCTGAGAATTCCTATGCTACAGCATGACTCACAAGAGAAGAGAATAAAATCTAGTGCTGACAATTTAACATTTTACACAGTCAGAGGATAATTTCTTTCTTAGGGAAGAGTGTCATACATCCAAGCACGGGGGTTTTTTTAATACAAGAAGATTTATTTTTTTTTTATAGATATGATGATACACTAGTGGTTCCTATTATTGAGAATACTCCAGAAGAGAAGGATCTCAAGGAGAGAATGGCACGTGCAATGGAAAAATACCCAGACTCTTGTGCTGTCCTGGTCAGACGTCATGGTGTTTATGTATGGGGAGAGACGTGGGAAAAAGCCAAAACCATGTGAGTACAGTTCAGGAATATGCTGTCTCTTGCCTCAAGATCCGAATGAACTTAATGCTATGTATATTTCCAGCCCATGGACAATGATTCAGAATATTAGGGCCTCACTGCATGTATAGGGAGCTTTTGGGAATGGATTCATCCATTGCTTGGTTTTCCTTTCATATCAGTGCTGGCTGATACGGTTGCCAACATTTTCCTTTCAGACAAGTCAACAAATCCCTCCTCATATGAAACATGCAGGCATTCTCTGCTTTTATATGACACCTGCCAATGCTGTTTGTGTAGCCCTCCCTTGTCCCATTTTTGGAATTTACCTCATCTGCTGATGGAAATGCAGCAAATCAATTTTATGTAGGAAAATGGCACTTTCCATTCTGCAGCATTGGAAGTAAACAATAATAGAGCTGTCCAATCAAACTATCACATTGTTGATAAAAATCTTAAGGAAGGAAAATACTAATTTTCATAAAACATGATAAGGCTTGAGCTTTACTTACATTGCATTTTTTTCCCTATTTATTTTAGGTGTGAATGTTATGACTACTTGTTTGATATCGCAGTGCAGATGAAGCAGCACGGGCTAGATCCTTCAAAACATCCAGCAGGAGAAAATGGGATCGTGTAAATGTCAACAACATTTATGCTCAGGTGTGAATTTATCTGTAAGGATAATCTGTTTGGAGGGAGAGACTATAGATGACACCATCACTTCAGTCTGCTTTCCCACTCAGCAAACTTCAGTATTGCTCATCTTCCCCCTGTCCGCTTCATTACCACTGCAGTTGTGCCTATGCCTAAAATAGTGCTCCTTTTCCACACAATGCAGCAAAATATATATATATATATTAATAGCTAGATATGTCCATTAGATATTGAGTGCCAATGTACAGCATGGAGCGTGATTTCTTTTTAAAACAAAATAATATCAAGCATTTCCAGAAAAGCCATTGGACTAAAAAGGCCAGAGCCTAGTGAGCTGTTGTGGACAGAGATGTCTGAACACCCACATTTGTTCTTCTGCTTGTAGGATGAGGTTTGATTTCAGACCATCTAAGTGATATTACTTATGTGGTGGGTTGGTTGGGGGTTTTAGGGGGTTTGGTTTTTTCCTTCAGTGTGGCTGGTTTGAGTTTCATTGATTAGTGTTACCTGTTTACCTCATGTAGGAAATCACATTGACTTTCTGTTTTCTAGTGTAGCAATGATCAGTTTTGAAAATTTTCATAAGAAATTTTTGAAGTTAAAGCCCATAGATAACATGAGCAGGGTGTACTTTACATGAAGGATACCTGAAACAATTCTCACATATGTACAGCTTGGTATGGCAAAATGCAGTGGTAGCATAACATTTCAGAGTTGGAAAATACAAATTTAAAGGTACCAGTACTGAGATTATAAAGAAATTTCTTGACCAAAGCAGTGGTGTAATCAAACAGGATAGGCTAATGACAAATACTTGCTCAGGCAACATGAGGCCAGAACAGACGGGGGCTTGGCTCCTCAGGGTGGGCCTTTCTGCCCACCCTAGAGGAGGAAGCAGTGGGGCAGGGGGTGTGCTGTCAGTGAGCCTCTGCCTTAGCAGGTGTTCAGGCTGCTGCTGCTGCCTGCAGTGATGAAGACACGCTGGCTGCCACACCTGCACAAAGCTACCTCATGGCCCACGAGGGCCATTCTAAAATTACTCCTCAGCCCCTGCAATTGGATAAGTTGGGCTGCTGTTGTGGCATTAATATTCCTTTGCCTATTTTTTGTGACAAGTTTTAGAATATTTTTGCTTCTCCTGTACAGGTTTCTTACATGATGATGGGAGTTCCAGCTTTCACCCCACACTGTTGAAGCCAGAAGGGGGTGCTGATCCTCAGCTGATTGACAAATGTCAGCAGGAACTTCTAACTGTTAAACACACCCAAGAATTAAAGGAGAGTTAAAAAATCCCAACTACTGAACAATCATTGCAATTTCCAAGTCCTGCCAAATGCCACAGCAGGAGGAATGAAAACTCAGATGCAAAACTACTTTGTAAAACTTCGGAGAACTAATGTCACATTTTAGTTTTGTGCCTTAAAAATTCATATTTCAACAATCTGCACTTGTTGATCCTGCCCTAATGCTACATCATTTAACTTGAAATAAGTCTGCATTTCTGAAAATTATTGTAGCTTTTATTCTTCCAGAAAAAAGTGAGGACAACCCCTTAATTAGAAGTTAATAAAGTTTAAAGCATTGTTTGAGCTGTTGATTCCTTCATACCATGTTCATGTTTATGTTTGGGGTTTTTTTTCTTTTTTTAAATTAAGCCTGTAGCATATGTATTTTTAAATTCTTCTAATTGTCATTATAATGAGAAGGAAATTTTATAATTTTGCAGTTGTTACTGAGGGACTGCTCTGGATCTTTCCTTTTTTAATTCCTTCACTTTGAATAACACCTTTTTATGACCTCTGCTTAGTCCCCCCTCTCCCCCCCCAAGGTAGATTTAATCAAACTGCTCATTAAAACAGTCTCACATAATTATGACAGTGTCTTCTTTCAAAATCTTCTGGAATGGCCCCCTGGTGGCGTCAGTGTAAGCCTCAATTGACCAATTTTCTGATTGAGTATTAGGACCTCAGTCCCGAGGGTGAGCTGAGACAGGCTAAGTGCCAGCTGACCCTGGTTTCTGCTAGGGGTCATGCATTCCCACCCCTTCCCCTTCCATCATCTCTGGCGCTTTTTTGGAGCTTCCATGAGATGAATTAACTCTTCAGCCTAAAATAAAACTCCTGTGGGAGTGGGGGGAAAATTGTTTCATTTCCTGCTGATAAAAACACCGAACCAAGTCAAAGGTGGGTCCAAAGAGAACCTAGAGCCAGGCCAAGGGGAGATGGCTGATGCCAGAGATGGCAGACACCACTTCCCCCTTTTCCTGGGGATGACAATTAAGGTCAGTGTTTTGGGTACCTAAGGCATGTTTGCCCTTCCCTCTTGTACCTCTGTAGCTGCAGTGTGCAACATTTAACCCTTAGGGGGACCTTGGTTACTGTGAAATAATGGTTATCACTGAGTAACTACAGGTTGTTTGCTATATGTTTATTGATATGTTTGTTCATTATTAGACAATTGTTTGTCAGTTGCAAATAGTTTGCAGTGATTCCACATCTTCTGAGTGTATGTGGATTGCAGTAAGAACTTGTGTGAAAATGCTATTTTTTAGACCAGAGGGTGACTTTGGACAGGCTGCTTCATTTAAGCATAAAATACCTCTGAAGTGTTTTCAAGCCTTGAGAGGTGCAACTGACCTTAAGGGAAAGCAGAAAGTAATTCTCTTAGCTTTTCTTCCCTAGTGGTGTACTAATAAAACTTCTTCATGTGACAATCCAATTAGTCTTGAAATCTAGCTGCCATCTATTCATTGTGGCCTTTAATTATTTATTTAAACTGTCTGATTTTTGCAAAAAATAACTTTGTGTGGTAGTTGGATAATGATTTCAGAATAGGTGATAATTGTATCGTTCCATGATACTGATGTTTTATAAGGATGAAGAACATTTTACATTTGATGTTTTTTTTGTTTTGCATATGTAAAGACAAACCATAAAAGAATACTCACAAGGAAAGGTATTTTTTGCCAAATATATTCCTCTGGGGTTATGTTAATTACAATATTCACTTTCTCATGCAGCTACAATTTGCTCTGTAGCCTTTCTAAAATCTGTAAATCATTTCCACAGTAGTAGTTAAGTTCTTTCATACAGGATTCCTAGATACTCAGATTCCCATTCAATTATTTGGAAATTAGTTAAATGCACCCTTCTCATATCTTCTCATATGAATCCTCATCAAAGAAATTAATGCCTTCACAACTCTGGTGGCTGCATAACCTTGTGAAATGATTACTGTTTCCTGAAGTGCTCAGAAAGCTCTGGCAGTTCAGCTCAATTATGTAGAACAAAAATAGGAAAATGTCTCATACGATTCAAAGCTTCTTGACTCACATAATTTTTAAGTCTATCTCTTTTCCTGATGTGAATAGTAGGCTTATAAGCCAGCTAGGTATTTTTCTATGTTTGCAGCAAAGACTTGATCTCCACCAAAGCTGATTATCTAGGTTTAGTATCAC
Source organism: Euphonia xanthogaster (assembly GCA_034509185.1). Taxonomy (NCBI): domain Eukaryota; kingdom Metazoa; phylum Chordata; class Aves; order Passeriformes; family Fringillidae; genus Euphonia; species Euphonia xanthogaster. Next base: position 18,262,649 of record JAYDZK010000268.1, on the reverse strand, counting down.
CAGATAGGCTCATGGCAGAATGACATAATTCCCATTTAAATGGCTCATCCAAAAAGCTAAGTAAGTTCCAACGTTTCTCAATAAAAGTAACTTCCTAGCAAACATCCTGCTTGCTTTCCAAGAAGGAAATAAAACTGCAGAATACAGGATCTTGAAATGTTAAAGAGATAGAACTCTTAATTTACCGTAAGCAGTTATGATGCCAATGTACGTTCTGTTGTAAATGCTGTAATGCCTGAACAATTGGCATCCTCTTCAACTCTGAAATTTTAATTAAAAAATTAACATTAAAAAAGCCCACTGACTAGTGGAACATTACAAATAAACCAGTAGCCTTCCTCTAAATTGTTTTTTTTGCCACACATTTTGGCAAACAGGTTTGTAACAGTTTTTTGCTATTTTACGGAAGATGGCAAATGGGAAGAAAAGATCCCTGGAACACTCAAAATGAATTGCTCTCATTCTGAGTAGAAGAAAATACACAGTTTGATATTAATCCTTCCTGATTTCAAAATAATTTAAAAACCTCTGAAAATGCTTCATTTTTCAAGCCACTTTGAATTTAAGATTTGTTCTAAGGGGAGGCGAACCCTTGCAGGCTTTGGTTTTGTTTAGTTTTCCTACCTGTTAGGTGAAATAGAAAGCTGTGCATTACAGAGCCAGGTTGTGTCCAAGGACAGCCCTCTGAGCTGAGACAGACTTTTATAACAGTGTGTAGAGGAGCCTGTGATTGCACTTTGCTACCAACTAATCTAAGCCTTCGTGGGTCTGGACATTTGCTTAAATTTCAAGTTGACTTAATGTTAAAGGCTTAATGTTACTCCAGAAGAATGCTACCTGACCTGATTTTTAAGAGCAAATTTCTAAGTCCCTGAGTCTGAAAAAGAGCTGTTAGGCATTTATCCTGGTACTGCTCAAGGTTTTGCTGCATGTAATGGATGGTAAATAAAATCTGGCTTTTGGTTGACTTGAGTAGCACAGGCCTGTATTTCTGCTAAATATGAATGCCAGAGTTTTAGCATATACTGAGTGGACTATTGCAAAATTATTTTGGAGATGAAACCTCTAGTGGAACCATATCCATTGCCTATTTCTTAGGATTTTAATCTATTGAAATCAAAAGCAATTCCAAATATTAAATTTTTAATTTTTTCCAAGAGTCTTCACACTTAATCTAGCATCTGCTAGTTTTTGCTAGAGCAGTCAAAGAAAACCAGTGACTGCCTAATGCTCAGTACAAAAAATAGATTGAGCATGTTTGTCTGGATGGGCAGTTGTGGAAATTCATATATTCTGAGTGGCATTGACAAACACTCTCTGTACTTATATATGTCTGTTGGGTTTTTTAGCTCTAAGAGACTGTGCTGTTGGACTAGCAAGTTTCTCCCATCTATGACAGATAAAATTACAGGTTAATCTCCAGAAACCAGATCAACAGGAATTTATTTAAGTAGTTAAGCATAAATTCTCTCTCTTTAATGAGCCTCAGATTAGCTTCAATTTCTCTAATGGTAATTTCTGGTTATTACAAACAGAATACACTGGATATAGAAGAAAGAATAGGTTTTATATTTAAAACAAAGAGCTGGATGTCTAGATTTTGTGGCTGATTGAACTGTTACCTTAAGGTCATGCCTTGAACAGTTCACTTTGATGGGAGTTTCAAAAGACCTTGAATGAATCAGATACTACCCTAAATCCCATTGAAAAGTTATGGGATTCATTTTGTTAGGCCTCCCCTCTTAACTCCAAGGATGTAGCTGTCTTTATTTCAATCAGGACTAAAAAAGAAACAGAGAAGGTCACCTTGAGTACAATCTGCCAGCTTAATCACTGCTGTGTCCCAGTTTGATATCAAATACATAACTGGTATTTTTTCCCCATGCTAGAAACTTGTAGTTAAGAAAAAGGTTACATAACTTGATTTCACCTAGAAGGAATTTACAAACCCAAGAAATCAGGAACTGAGCTGTCCTGCTTACTTGAATGTGCATTAAGACTACCAAAAGTAATATAGCACAATTTTTGTGACTCCAATTTCTCCCTTCCCAAAGGATACCAGCTCTCTGTCTTTCCAGATGAAGTCTGTTTTATAATGTCATTTTTTAGTTTGTGTTCTCCAGACAAAGCAGGTTACCCTGACAGTCCCCATGGCAGGGCAGTTCCTGAGAACACTGTGGTAAGGAATATGTGTGAGTGACAACTGCTCATTGCCTGGGCTCAGCAGGAGCAGGTTGCTGGGCACTTAACATGAAGGATTCCATTTCTCTTGTGTTTATGCTTTCTCTCATTTCCGTGTTTTATTCCATTTTAATCTTGCTTTTCTGTAAGATTTTCTTCCTTCTGGTGTTTTCCTTACAATCATTGAAACCAATTGTAAACTTAGTACCATTTGCATTCTGGTTGAACTTTCAAACCCAGGAATATTTTTGTGTTAGCAAACATCTCTTTCCTGATTCATCTGCTACATCCCTGACATATCTGGGCATGTCCTGTTATTGTCTGTTTGCAAAATTTTGGTACTTAAAACAGTTAATATGTCTTTTGTATCTCAGACACACTAGGATTTTGCAAGCAAGTGTCTGTTGATTGCAAGAGCATATGAGCAAGTATGAGACTAATTTCCTGTTAAGGAGTCGCTACATTAAAAGGATATTTGCATAATCATAGACCAAGATAATGTAGGGAAAACCCCCGAGATCATTCTGCTGCCAGGATTAAGCCAAGCCCAACATGTAATTTATTTGAATGCATGAAAGCTGCTTCTTATCGTTCACTTCTATCTCAAGTCTCCAAGCACTTTAGTTGGCAGCAGCAGGCTCTAACTCCTCCTGGGTAATTCATTATCCTCAACAACTTTTAAAAGGGTTATTTTAAGTTTAACTTAACAGTCCCTGCAACTTAATTAATACAATAAAAAAACTATTCCTTTTATGAATTTCTGTCACGTGTTCAAAATCAAGCTGCAGCATCTTCTTGGGTCATCATTTTATTTGATGCCCTCCCCTTCAGGTTATGATAACTTCAGAAATATTGCATGTACCACAGAAACAGGACTTCAGGACTACACCTATGAAAAACACAGGCAAAACCAATGAGATTTCTTAATGCAGGTATATTTTTCAACTTGTATATAAATAAAGAAGTGTCCACATAGGAGTTCAGCAGAAGGGCCTCAAAAGAAAGTACATCAGCAATGAAAAATCAAGGCACATACCAGTACTGTTTCTGAACAGACTACTACTTAGAGCTGGAGGTTCCTGATTTCCATTTTAAATTCAGGTGCCTGCTTGAAGTTTTATTTGGAGAATCTCATTGTCAAAGTAAAGAATTTGTCACACTTGCCACCAGGAACTTCCTCCAGGTAAACATGCTTAGAGGCTGATGGCTAGAGTGCAGTAGTGGTACCTGAAAGGTTGTTGTTTTTTGGGGTTTTTTTACTCTGCTTGGATAATTAAGTTATTTGAACCCAGAAATCAAATCACCAGGAAAAAAAAAAAGGCAAAAAAATCCCAAGGCTGCTGTCATGCTAGCTTGCCTTGGTTAAAACAAATGGGGATTCAAAGAGATGTGTAGGTGTAGCAAGAGGGCAGTTGCTGTTTCTGAAAAGCAGCCGAGGGAGGAGAACCTATTCAGTAGCATTTCAGGGACAGCTCAGGCTATCAAGCCTCCAGCCATAGCACAAGAGGAAAGAGCAAACATTATGATAACAGATTATTTAATTGTAGGAAAGGCAAAAAGAGAGATTATAATTAAGGTCTCAAACACCTCAATAAAAAAGCATCTAGTAGCAGTGGCAGCAACATTAGCAGGTAAGTACAGTTAAACAAATAGCACGATGATCACTGTCCATTTCAGTTTAAACACTAAATAAACAGTTCCACTCCACTGGAAAATTGTACCATGATTTACTATAACTATGATTAAAGCAGTCCAGCTCTAGTAGCCTGAGTACTTCAATATTATTAATAAAAGAGTTGTATGCTAACCTACATTAAGATGTATTGTCCTATTTGAAACTTCTAGTCCTCGGTGAGGAAGACTATTATGTATAAAAAAGAAGGTCTAGACATTTTAAGTAGTTCATACAGCACCAATTTGTACTAAATTTTTGAAAAGGTAAAAGCAAAACTATCCAATACTGAAAATTAGGAACTAATTCCATTCAAACCAGAAGAGAACAAAGGCTGATCAAGTAGACAATAAGTGTAACCTGAGTGTAACCCTCGGTGTAACTCGAAACTCACATTGCACAAAATGAATTACCAAAACAATGAAATGACAATACAGTGCAACCTGTTCCCATAGAGCGACAACGGACTGAAGACAGTCAGCCCAGCTATATTTAATTTCTCTCTATAAAATATAGCCTATGTTTAAAACCTGATAAAGGTTCCCAAGCTGAAACACTGAGACCAAAATTGTGGCATTATGCCATATAGCAGCATTATGTAAGACATGAGCTTTTCCTTATAATCTTTCTGTGCATTTGGAAGTCTATGCAGAAATTGATGTGAAGAAATCTATCAGAAGGCTTAATCTCTGGGGGAAAAAAATCCCAAAACTACTTTGCTTATTTCCTTTGTTATTAATGATAGGTCATTCGCAGCTTCACTTCCAGAAATCCTTCAAAGCTCTGCAGAGTTCCAATCTGCTTTACCCATCTTTACCAGACTCTTTTTTTTTTTTTTCCCTTGTGCCATATCCAGAATTGATCCTAACAACACAGGGGACAGTTTTACAAAGATTTCTTCATCGAAGAACTGCCCACACATGAGAACTGCTTCAGTATGTAAGAAAGAATACAGAATATTCATACATGGTAAAAAATTCTACCAACAAAAGATTCCTGAACAGAGGAATAGGGTGCAGATGAACAGGAAGGGGCATGCTAAAAGCCCTAAGTAATTAGTGTTAAAACCACAGAAAATCCGAGTAATACAGCAGAGATCACTAAAATGCTGTTATCCAGGAGAAGTTAAAGTCAGGATAGCTTCATAAATTGTATTTTTATACCTTGCCACCTCTGCACTGAAAATGTACTTTTGGATATAACTAATTAATTAGATGGACTAATTCCATCTATAGAGAAAATTATCACTATTCTCTATGCTATTTATATTAACTGGAAACACTAAAACATTAAAAAGTCTAAGATCAGGCCAGAGATCATTTCACCAGGATAAAGAATAATGTAAGCAGCTGAAGACTTCCTTGCAGAACTCTTGCATGTCCTCCTTAAGGGGCTGTACACAGACAGTGATTTCAGGAGCAGGAGATACAGCACTTCCTCAGGATTTGCAGATATCCTTGGGAATTAGCTTCCATAACCCAAGCAGGCTCTTGGGATTACCTAAAATATTTAATGAATTCAGCTTCAAGAGCACAAGAGCAGTATAGAATCACAACATCCTTCTCCAAACTGCAACTTCAGCACTTGAGTTCTTAGAGGAGCTCCAAGTTCCTGTTGTGGTTTAATCCCAGACTAAGCCCCACACAGCCACTTGCTTAATGATCCCTGATGAGCCGGGTAAGAGAATCAGGAGGGGAAAAAAAGACAATTCAAGCATTCAGATAAAGACAGTCCAATAGGTAAAGCAAAAGCCACGTGCACGAGCGAAGCAAACCTAGGAATTAATTCACCACTTCACATGGGCAGTGCAGAGCTGTCCTCTGGAAAGCAGGACTCCGTCACCCAGGATGATGACTTAAGAAAAACGCCATCACTCTGAACATATCCCTCTTCTTCTTTCTTTCCTCAGATTTATATGCTGAACATGACACCATATGGTGTGGGACATGTCTCCAGCCATCTGGGGTCAGCTGTCTGGGCTGTGCCCTCTCCCTTGTCCTCACCAGCCTCCTCACTGGTGGGTGGGGCAAGGAGGCCTCAGTTCTGTGTAACAATGCTAAGCAATAACAAAAAGCATCCCTCTATTATCAACAGTATTTCCAGCACGAATACAAAATACAGGCCCCCACCAAGGACCATGAAAATATTATCCCAGCTAAAACCAGCACAAAGACAAAGGTGTGATTTCCAAGCTGGGTACAAATCAGTTCCTGTTCAGAGAAGTAATATCAGGTGTTTGACTCTTCTGTGATTTACCTAAGCTCTGTAACTGTTTTGTTCTTCTTTACACATCTTTCAAGCATTTATAGCTTGAAAGTGCTGTCCAAAAAAAGGAGGTAGGTTTCTGATACCTGTAATGAACTGCCTTGTAAAAATTTTGTATTCAACGATAGAAGAAAATTTACATTTTTAAAATGCAAGCTGTATGTGAGGTAAATAAGGAACCAGTAGCACACAATGGGAGCAGCAGCAGGTCTTTAACCTTGAGCCATATCTGGGTGTTAGACTGAACAGAGCAGAATAGCAGCCTCCTCCTATTTGAGAAATCCCAACCTAGAATCCATTCCTAAAGATGGATGACTAAGCACTGTCTTTGAATAAGATGTAACCAGGGATTTTTTTCCCTGAGGAGAAGGAAGTACCAGTTCCATCAAGTTGTATCCAAGGCAGTTATTCAGAATTATGAAAACCTGGTACCCTTTTGTAATGAGGAGGTACAACTAAGTTTCTCCCATCTCAAGATGAGAGCTAAAATTTTAGTTATCCTAAATTTGGTGGGAGTACTCTCATTCCTTTTGACTGAAAATGCTGTGAAAATATTCACTGGCTCAGAAAGAGATAGCAGTGGGTATCTATGAAGCCTCAAGCAACCAATAGGTCATTTACATGGGACAGGGGAGTCTTGAGTTTTATTCTGTGTTTAGTTTATAGATAGATGCTTGAATCTCTATCCTACTTGTTGGTTTGGGTATTTTTTTTAGCTTGAGCTTGAGGAAGATGAGTAAGCAGAAGGAAGCTAAAGTATTGTCATTCAGCAAAGCTTTTGTCATGGGAGATGCAAAAATGAAGACCCTCCAGCAGCAGAAGGAATCACAGTGTACTCTGTGCTGGAGATTTTTGAATAAGTGTCATTTATATAAAATGGAATTGTAAAAGCTTCCTTTCTGTGTCAGTTACAAAAAAAATTTCATTCATAGCCTGACCCAGATGTGCTCACACCCTCCAAAGACATCAAGATTTTGGCTCCTGAAAAGGTTTAAGTTTGATGTATGTACTTGGTTGTTCAAGGCTTTTGATTATTGTACACAATTCCAGAAGAAATTTAGATGACAAGGAAAAGAACCTATGGATTTGATATCTCTAATACAAATACTTAAGAAGCTTGAGAAAAGTCCTTGATCTTGAAATGGAGGTTTGAAGAAGCACTTTGGAATAAATCTAAAGAAATGAGCAATTACAGATTCCAGGCCACCCTATTAACAAAAACCTCTTTTGCTTTCCATGTTTCTTATAATCTTCCTTTGGTCCAATCATTCATCTCAGCAAATTTTTCATTTTTCAAATTAGTAACCTTTAATAAACACACCCCTGTAATTTGCATTGATAATCCTTTTCCCTAGAAGAGTGGGTGTTGCTGCAGGAACATGTCCAGAAGTTGCTCTCCAACCAGTTACTACTCAAAAAAAACACCGTGCCAGTAGCTATTATGACTCAATAACAGATTGAAATCTCTTGTTATGTGTTAATATGGGATAACAACTCCCTTAGAATTTCCATTAATAATGAAGCATCTTAACAAAATACAGACAGAAAAACAGCTGCTGTGAGCTTCTACTAGAAACTATTCCTGCAAGATCTCTGTACTACATTAGCGCTCAAGACACTGAATCCCAATCTTCCAGACACCCAGAAAAAAAAAAAAAATACCAGGCCCAATTCAACTGCTGACATGTAAAAATGAGTAAATGCACTTTCAAGATAATGCAGTAACACAGATACATATTGTCTTTGTGAATGTAGTAATGTTGCAGTGTTAAATGCTGCATTGTTCTGACTAGAAAGGGGTTAAGTTCACCTGAAATAAAAGCAGAAGCCCCTTTGTGTAGTATTAAAGGAAGGGAGTTTGTTTTACCTTTGTAACAGCATCACTGTAACTGGTGAAGTCTTCTATTCTAAAAGAAGTAGTTTAATACAGATAAGTTTTTTTATTGGAATACAAGCATACATTGAGGATTTGAATAAACCTCTTATTCGTATCCTACTTTATTTTAATGGTAGACTGAACATGGCTCTTTCTGTTAACATGCAACCATAAATGCTAAAATCCACTGAGAAAACCTATTCATTCAAAAATTCTTTTGAGAGAATTGAAAAAAGATGGTTCTTTCTTTTTGTTTTTTTTTTGTCCAGAACCAGGATGTTTTTAGAGAGCCTAAAGACTGAATTTTCTCTCTTATCAACCAGTCATTTCCATGTTAGAAACTTCAAATCTAATTATTAGATCTATTGGATATTTCATTTCCACTCCCATTAAATGAAGGTGATTCTATCTTGCTCTCAGCATTAGAAGTTGAGATTTGGAGAGTTAATGTCACCCAGAGTAAAAAGACAATAGTCCTTTTGCTTTGTAAATGAGATAGAGCATTAATTTCACCATGTAACTCAAAAAACCTGTCCTCAACCAAATCATTTGCCACACAAGAGGACAACAAAACCAAAAAGATTGTTTGATCTTCATTTATACATGTCAATCAAGTACCTCTTCTCTTCCTCCTTTTCCCCCAGTAGTGCACCTTTCCCCATTGCCCTACAGCAGTACAAGGATAAAATTAAACAAGGGTACTCACTCTGTCTTTTTACATTTGTCTTTTAATAAGTTATGATAAGAGTTGTCAGTAACATTTAGAGAGGTTGTGGGAGTAACATTTTCTTGCTGTGTTAGCTTGGGGGTTTTTTTTGTGCATTCTTCCAAAATGCCATTTTAAAATATTTAAATACCAGTCAGTTACATGATTTCTGGAAAACAGCAAGCACTGAACATGTTAAGTTAAACATGCAAGTTATTGCCATTGCTGATAGAGTCACAGAATAGTTACCAACAAATAATTAATTTTAGTGGAGTTTTTTTTTTTCCACAGCAACTATGCAATTAACTTGTGTGTCTAGTGTTGTTTCAAGATGGGTGTACTGTTCAACTTGCTTGAGTTATGCAATACAGGTGTTCTGTATTTGATGAAACATCCTGTAACCTGAGATCCTTGCTACTGAATGGGTGGAAATGTATCCACTCAGCAAAGTGGCCAGGGGTGAGTACTGTTCGCTCTGGAAAAGTACAAAAGAGAAAAGAAAGTGTACATAGAGGGTGTGGTTAAAAAAAAAAAAAAAAAAAAAAGCAACCAAAAAAGACCAATAGCCTTGTATCAGTGGGACTTATGTACAGTCTGGGTTTTCTGGATTTTCCTAAGGCTTTTGATACTGTCCCTCATGGTATCCTTCTGGACAAGTTGTCCAGCTGCGGGGTGAGTAGGTACACAGTGTGCTGGGCCAAGATCTGCCTGAAAGCCACAGGATTGTAGTGGATGGGGCTTCATCTGCCTGGCAACAATTCACCAGCAGCATTCCTCAGGGTTCAGCTCTAGGCTTAGTCTTGCTCCATATTTGTATCAATGGTCTCGCTGCAGGACTGAATCCATCATTAGCAGGTTTGCTGACACCACCGAAATGGGTGATGCTATTGACTGGTTTGAAGGACAAGAGGCCTTGCAGAGGGATCTGGATAGACTGGAGCGTTAGGCTACTCTTAATGGGATGAGATTTATCAAGTACAAATGCTGGATTCTGCACCTGGGATGGAGGAACACTGAGTGCAAGTATAAATTGATAGAAGAGGGGCTGGAGAGCAGCAAGGATCTGGGCGTGCTGGTTGGCAGCAGCTCAGCAGAAGTCAGCAGTGTGCCCTGACAGCCCAGAGGTCAAATTCCATCCTGGGGTGCATCAAAAAGCATCTCCAGATGGTCAAAAGAGGTGATCAATCCACTACTGTATTCAGCTTTGATGAAACCTCACTTTGGGCAGTTTGGGCAGTTCTTCTGAGAAGAGCAAAAAAGTTGATGAAAAGGCTGGAAGGAATGTCCTATAGCAAGGAGGCAAAGTCTTTGGCTTTGTCTAGTGGGGAGAAAAGGAAGCTGAACTGTGCCCCCTTGGTCTTCGCAGCTTCTTCAGAAGGGGAAGTGAGAGGCAGGTGATGATCTGTTCCCTTTGGTACTGAGTGAAAGGACAGAGGGGACAGGTTCAAAGCTGTGTCAGGGGAGATAAACCCTTGCTTGACATTGCAATGCATTTCTTTACCGAGAGTGTGGTCAAATACTGGAACAGGCTTTCTAAAGAGTTGGTCAGTGCCCCAAACCTGTCGGTATTTCAGAGGCATTTGGGACTTTTCCTAATAATATCGGCACTTTCCGTAATAACAAGTTTTAACTTCTGCTCAGCCCTGAAAGTAGTCAAGCAGCTAGACTAGATGATCACTGTAGGTCCCTTTCAACTGAAATATAATATTCTATTCTATCCTCTCCTAAAGATCTCAACCCCAAAAAGCATGTGGCTTCCTTTCATGGGTTAGGTAAAGGCACTGACTGGCCAGAGCCATGTTTTCTTTATCAGTGAAAAGAGGATAAAATTCCTTTCTGCTGTGCTCTGTAGATTGTGACCAGTATAATGTGCCCTCATGCTGGAAGGTCACTTGCGGTCAAGTGAGGCTGTTTAAGTGCAGTTAATAAATAAATACCGGGGGAAAGGGAGAGGGATATGGAAGAGACAATAAAGGGGGAAAAAAAGAAAGAAGGAGAAAGGAAGCCTATTGAAAAAGTCAAATAGGACAAAGACTTTAGATGCCAAGGAGACATTAAGAAACACACACATGAAGAAAGCACTAGGAAAAATATAGGGTGAAGAACCTAGAACGAGAGTATCTAAAGGGCAGAAAAATAGTAGAGCTTAGAAAAACATTTACTTTATGAAAGTATTTGATAACAGAAAAAAGTGGCTCTGTGATAAAACAATGAGCACTCTGTGGCACACCATCCATTTTCGCCACACTGGAAAAACAAGTTTCCTTCCTCTGTAATTGGTTGCATTCCTCTGTGATATAGCCACACATCTTGGGCCCTTCTGAGATGAGAGCTCCACGGTGCAGAGGCTCCCAGAGAGCTGAGTAGGTGAACCCAAAGTACTTGCAGAGAAGGGCTACTAAAAGAAGTTGCCCTGAGGGCTACTAACTTTAGCACTAATTAAAGTGTCTGTTAGCAGCATTGTGGTTCCAGTCTCCCACAGGATGTCCAGAGATGACTTTCACAGCTTATTTCTGTGCGTAGTGCAGCTAACACATCACTCCTGATCCCCTGGAGCAAAGGCAATTGCTTTTCTTCCTTTTCCCTCTCCATGGAAACTTCTAAAGTTGAATGGAGTCTAGGCTTTTGTTGGTGTTCTCTAACTCACCTGCACCAGCCCAGATACTACTAACAAACATCAGCCAGCCATGACTGAAGTGACTGGGTTTGACTTTCACTCTTAACCTTTGTGTTGATGTTGACCCAGCTCATTCACCCTTCCTCATGCATGGCAAGCTTCATGCTATGCTAAAAACAAGCCCAGGGAGATGCTACCAGCTTGCCACCATTCCCAAGGCAGGGAATGGCCAAGGGCTTTGAGCTCAAAATGCACCTGTGAGCTGCACGAAGAGCGCTCAAAGATGGGAGAAAAGGCAGGAGTTTCGAGGAACAATATGCTGGAAGAAGTCTTCCATGCCTGGCTGAGGACTATTTACAAGTTTGGCATTGAATTATCTTAATCTCAACAGGATCCTATTGATTTTGATAGAAGCCTGATGGTTATCCAGGGAAGTCAGGTTCAGGAGCTTTTAGAAGGCTGTCTTTTGGTTTTAATTTTTGGGGGGGTAGGGGAAGGAGGAGGTGAAACTTGGAGGGTGGGAGAGCTGGGGAGGGGGCAAGAGGATGATTAAATAAAAAGAAGAATCCTGCTTTGCAGAAGAAAACCCCAGAGTATTTGCTAGTATTCCCCCTTTCTCATGATGCTGCATTATTTTCAGAAAATTACATTTCTGTTTTCCTACATAACTTCTGCTTTTATTTGCTTACATCTCATTCCACATGTCCTATACCTCTCTTAATTCACAAAAATTTCTTGGTGCAACAACTACACATGTGGGACACATACAAAAGCTACACACGTGTTTTGGGTCAGAAAAATGATCCAGTGAGACAGTGTCTGTAACAGGTTTCATAAGGCAGAAGGCCAGCTTCAGTCCACAGAGTATAAAGGTTTAGCAAAAATTACTTTGTTTTATCCCTGGGGATGGCTAATCAATGGCCTAGGAGCAAAGACCTTTTTACCAGGTCCTACAAGACTGTGGCATGGCGTGATCAGGCCAGCTAATTCAGAAATACTGATACATGTGGTGGGCAAGGATGAAGACTGGGTGTTGAAGGGTTCGCCCAGTTTCTGCTGCACTGTGCAAACACATTAATATCTTGCTCCCTTCTACCAATCCAAGAAGAAAAGTGCCACCCAAGAATTAGGAAAGTGACTGTCCTCAATTCGTGCAAACAATTACTGGAAGCAGTCCCATAAACTGGGATACTCATGTACAGCCTGCGTGAATTTTTCAAACAGGGCAAATATATAAAGGAATTATTCCTTACTTGACCTAGGGAAACACCACTCCCACTCTGCACACAATTACATCTTTTATGTTCTGCATGAAAGAATATACTGCAAATGAATCTAAGTACAAAGTTTAAATAAAGAATTGCCAAGTAATAATTAACTCAGTCTGTCATTTATTATGATTAGGCACTAAGGTAAGGTCAGTTTCCTTTAATGCTTTTCAAAGAATGTACTCATTTTAGAACAGGTATGACCAGTTACACAGACTTCTCAAAAGACATAGTGTTCTCCTCCTGGTTTAGTGATGCCCTGGGTATTCATTTTCATTGCCAGTTTTGACTTAATTATCAATATCACAGCCATGTTGACATGCTAAAAACCCAGTCACACAGAAGAGACCCAGCACTTTCACCTGTAACCTGTTCTGTAAGGTTTTCCTTCTGGGATGAAACACTTTTCACAGCAGGACAAGATAAGCTATTATGGTCCCAGTAGGAGCAATCCCAGGTTACACTTTATTCCTAAGCTCCGTTACTGTGGGAGGCTCTTTGGGCGCAGGTGGTCAACCAGAAAACCAATAAAACAGACCTAAGTATGTACAGAACACTTTGCTGTGTACTAAAAAATATCTTACAATGGAAATACTTTTTGTTTTAACTTCCTAGTCTGAATGGTGTTTTGAAAGCAAGCTGTACAGACTTACACATGCACAGTTCCACAAATCTATTAACACTCCTCCATGTCAGTGGGCAGGATTTGTCTGCTGCTGAGATTCTGTTGTGGCACCCCAGTGCACTGCACATCACCTACTAATGAGGTCTTATTTTGAGACTTTTGCGTTAATGATAATCTCACAAAGTTACTATTTATTGTTTATATTATAGTTGCACCTAGAAACCCCAAATGAAAGGATTCCATTTAATTAGGTATTTTGCAAACAACAATAAGAAAGAGTTCCTGCATCACAGATCTTACAGGGTTCTTATCAGACAGGATAAAAGCAACGGATGAAAGAGATGAACAAGGTGGGAGTGGATTGGAAAGTCTGCTTTACAGTTGTAAAGCAAACAGATTTCACTACAGCTCACTACTTGCCTAACTGATGGGAGTGGTTCATGAGCATCACAGCAGAAAAACGTTTTGAGGAGGGATTCAGAGGAGGATAAGGCATAAGGTTTTATGGATTTTGGTGAGGACTGGCTTCTACTGCTAGGGACTGCAGCAGGGAAAAGATTTAATACCTTTTCTTATCACTGAAAAATCCACAACTGCTTAAGAAGTTTCACTAGGTGACCATCCCTCACTTTAAAATTAATTAACTGCTATAACATATGGTGAAAGATGATTTTTCTAATTGACTCAGGCCCATTTGACATCTATAAACTGGAAAACAGTTTTAATTTCCATCTCCTGTGAGTACATATAATTATATCCTCTCTTTGTTGTTTATCCTGAGGTTGATCGTGCTCCAGTAGGGCTCAAGTCCAGAGAGTATAACTGTATGTTGAAATGCAAATTGCACAATAACCATTGTCATAGAGACTTAAATGGAAAATTACGAGATCTGTTATAATCTCGTACGGTTTTAGAGGATATTAAAAAAAAAAAAAAAAGAAAAAAAGAAAAACCAACCAAAAAAAACCCCAACCCACCGAAAAAAACATTTTGTGAAATAGAAAACATGGCCACATTTCACAAAAATATCAACCCTTTTCCACTGTGGTTTGAACAAGATTGTTTCTTTCCCATTTACTTCTATGCTTTTTTTAACCAGTGTTAAATACATTTATTTGGAAGTAAGTAATAACATTTTATTCCCAATGCTTTCTGACTTATGTTGTATTAAAATACATATCTAAATTTAAATCAAGTTAAACACTTAAGAATATAATAATTAAGATCTTCTCAAACTGACGTGTGTGCTATTGCCAGCCCCAAATCCTTCCTTGCCCTCTGTGCCCAACTCACACTGGCTGCCCAGGGTCCCTGGATGCTGCTGCTCTAGGCTTGGCTGTGCATTCATTAGCTCCTCACTCCTGGCAAGAGCCTCTCTCTGCTGCCAGTCAGGAACTTTCTCTCAGCCAGTGGCCCTTAACCAGCTCCTTAAACCCAGGCCAGATTTGTTGCTTTGGTTCCCTGTACTGGTGAAATTCAGTAAATAATGAAGCATGATGCCGGTCAAGCTTTCAAGCAGGTGAGTCAAAAAATTTGTATGCAAATCACTTCTGCCTTGCTCTTTAATTACATCTAATTTGTCTGGTTTGATTTTCCCTCCTGTATTCCCTGCTGCTTAGCTTCTGTCATCAATCTGCAAGGCATTTTTCAATTGATTAATGACCTACCCATACAATATGTACCCATGCTAACTCCAGTCATTTTCTGCACCATGGGCTCATGCCCTGTTTGGTCACTTCTGAGCTTTCATGTGCTTTCTAAGACAAATAGTAATCCATTCCCTTTGGCGGACTGAAATAACCTGCTAAATCTTCTCTAAATCACCCCTCTCTACCCAGTCAATCTCTCAAGCACCCCATTACTTTTG
This sequence comes from Euphonia xanthogaster, assembly GCA_034509185.1. Taxonomy (NCBI): domain Eukaryota; kingdom Metazoa; phylum Chordata; class Aves; order Passeriformes; family Fringillidae; genus Euphonia; species Euphonia xanthogaster. Next base: position 18,247,572 of record JAYDZK010000268.1, on the reverse strand, counting down.
CTGTACAGTTCCAATAATCAAGTCTCCTATTTTTCCTAGGCCTCAATCTCATTGTTTTCACTGACACCTATAAAGTCTTATTTCAGGAAACAGGAAAATTAACCACAATCTCTATTTATTTACATCTACATGAAATAAATCCCTGCTAGAATTGTTAAAGCACCTGGCACAGATTTAGAAACACAATTACAATATCATAGAATCAGTCAAAACACCAGCTGCTCTTTCTCTCCTGTATCTCTTCCATCAGCTACATAACATTCATTATTTAGTGAGAAGATTCAGTACAGATTAAAACTCATCCTAAACCATATCTATTATGCAATCGTATCTTTACCTTGCTCCTATAGTTAAGCATCTCTTGGATAATCTTTGAAAAGAGGCATGGGGAATAAGCAAACAACTTCTAAAAAAAAAGCATTAATGTTGCCTTCTATCATGTAGCTTGGATCACTGCACCCATAGCACAATTCTGCCACTTCTGTTGCTCAGAAACTACTTAAATGTAATTTTGAGAAAGGCATTGAAGAAGTCTACCCCTCTCAACTTGTTGAAAAGCAGAGAATTAATAATCCACATAAGTTCTGAAATAATTCCTACTATATACACTATTATCTGATAGATAGCAAAAAGTATTTTCAAAGGTCAATAGAGAGGTGGAATGCAGAATTAAATACTGATTAGTCAGGATAACACTGGTTGTCAAAACAAGAGCAAGTTAACCTCCTAATCCTGTAAATAATTACTACTCTTGTAAATTTAACATCTGTGAGTACAGCAAGAGAGGCATATGTTCAAAAAAAATGGCCTATTTCAAGATACATGGATGAAAAAGAATTCAGTAGTGTTCTTCCAGACAGTCTGGCAGGAATCAGCCTCTGCTCACGCAACAGTTGGGAGTATAATAGAGCAGGTACTTTACATTTTCACCTAGGACACTTCCAGGCCAGGCAAGATATCCCGGCTGATCCAATATGAATTTGCACCAGATTACATTTTGTCCAATATATGTTCAGAAATGCAGGGAAGCCACAGGATTTTAATTGTCGGTTAAGTACGCAGGAATGTGTATTCTGTACATTCACTTTAGATGCTCTTCAGGGAGTGGAAGGCTGGAAAAGAATGCCTAGGTTAACATTTGCACTATCAGGATGGAAAATAGGCATGATGTGTTGTGTCAAAATGTATACCTGAAAAATATGAATGTAATCCAGAAACCTTAATAAATGCCTGTTACACTAAATTAGATTAATACAGCCATTGTAAGTGACACTTAAAATCAACTTTTTGTGAAATATTGGATACATCCCACTACACATGCTCTTATTGTTTCTTTTATCTGAAAAAAACTTATTCTTTGGGGGGATTAGGTATGGTACTTAACTGTAAAATACTCCCCAAACAGTCTGACCATTCTCTACATAAGCACAAAATTTAGCTCTGTTTTCTTACCCTTTGCTGATGGAAAAGGCTATGCAAACATTTCTCAGTAACATTAATAAAACCTTGAAAGCTCTATGCAACTAAAGATTGGAGGGCAAGAAAGTCTCTCCAGGGCTGCAGTTGGACTGTATGCTCTGGGTCATCTCAAGAGACTAAGAAATTCCATTGACTGTTTGGCTGGCTGTTTTATTTTCCCCCTATAGTTTAGTCATATCTCTACAAAATCTAGGATTCCCCTCCTCCCTTTTTTTTTTTTAAGTCAGCTAAAAACTAATAAATATCTGTCAGCAAGCAGCTCATCAAATAGCAACGAGAAGCTTTGGTATATCAAAGGGCAAGAGATCACAGAACAGGCATTTGTCTAAAATGTAGCCAGATTTTCCAAAGAGCTCAAGGATAATTTTTTCAAGTGCTCAGGATCCACCTCCATAGGCAAATTTTCAGAAGTGCTCAAAGCCATGTGTGCCACAAGTCTTTAAGAACATGGTGAGTTGATTTGGTTCTTAAGACAAAGCCAAGTTTTTGAAAATCCTGCCCCCTTTGAAATATTTTTGCTAAAGGCTATTCCAGTATCCCTAAGTTATTATTTTGGATTCTATGCGTATCTGTACATCTCCACTAAAGAGTCTTATTGTCAACCTGATATTTTGTTAAATGAAAAATAAACACATTTGCTTTAGAACATAACTCTTTCATTTTGCTATTTTTGAAATGGTTTCCTAGGCAGCCTTTGTATGAAATACATCATCCTTGAGTTTTGGAAACCTTTTATCATAAAGACATACAATTTTTCCCTTGCAATAATTTATAAAGCAGGCTTTCTATTTTGTCCCTTTACAGATATACCTGTTCCTAAACTAATGCCTATTTTCCCCACTACAAATACTGTGGCTTTTATATTTTAATCAAAATATTCTGTTGGTGTATGGAGCACTACAACTACATTTTACAAAACCCTTAACTCAGAATAAAATATGGAGAAGAGCCTCAGAAAACAGTGGTGACTGTTGTAGTTATCAATAAGAAAATTCAAGAAACTGGAAGAAAAACAGATTAGAAGTTGAAAAAGGGTCAGGTGGAAGATGCTACACTTACACAGATGTGTTCAACTCAACAAAAAGAGAACTGGCAATGACTGTTCAAAAATAATTTTGAGTACATGGAGGCAGGGAATCTAAAAAAGCCAGGCTGCACTTGAGTAAAGATTATGCAGCCACAACCAAAAAATGAGAGACTGACATCACCATTGGATGTTGTGAAGCAGAGCACAGCCTGACAGACACATGAAATATCTGTTCTCAGTGTTTGTAAGACTAGCTGAAATACTGAGCCTATGGAACTGATAATCCCACTTCAATAAATATGGCACCTGGAAGTGACAGAGGAGAGCAAGAAGAGGCAGGAGTCTCCAAAAGACTGCAAGAACTAGAGATTGTTAGCTTGAAAAAAAAGTTCAAATAAATGTGCACTACACTTGCAGTTGCAAAAAGGATAGGTATTATGCTTTTATCAGTGACACATCCATCTGGGAGGAGCACAATTCCCAGGTGATAATCAAGTCTGCCAGAACTCTGAGATACAGCAATATATTTCAGGGAAGGGAACCAGTGACTTAATTATCCAGTGCCAATGGAGGTTAAAAAGAGGAGGTTTGCAGTGATGAGATGGAGCAGGAAAAGGCTCAGTTCCTGTTCAGTTGCAGGAATAGAGACAGCAGAGGAGCACTGAGCAGGGATGGCAGTTTGGTGACAGAGTCCCTGTTGTACACCAGGCTCGGAAAGCAAATCCCTTTAGGAGATGTCACCAAGGGCATCTGATGTCACTATCATGTCAGGAAAGAAGAAATTTCCACTCTCCATACAAATAATGCAGAAAGACTGCATAATGTGACAACCATTGTCATGTAATGTGAAGTACTGTACTGGAAACTTATCGACATTTTATGAAATTACTCTCATAATTATAAGACTAAATTCGAAATGGTTTAACACACAATTTTAAATATGCTTTGTTAAGATGCTACTGCAAAGATTTTTTTTTTCCAGGTTTAACATTTAAACAAATTGTCAGTGGACTGGAAAGAAAGAGGGAAGGTAACTTGACAACAACCGGCTGACCAAAACTGGAGAAGTCTGTTCTACCTTTCGAAGCTCATGAGACAAATTTTGACTGCTGTTTCTGCTAAAAGATAAAATGAATTCTAGGAGACTACCAAGCACAAAATTAGTTTCTGGCTGTGTGCAAAGGAAAAAATACTTCAATGACAAAATGGAGTGTCCAAACAGATCTCTGAGAAAGGCTGGGGAATGTGTGGTTTTGAGGGCTTTTGAGACCCATCTGGGCAAACCTTCTACAACATGGTCTGCTTTCATAGTTTGCCATTCTCTGTGATGGAGGTCAGGCCAAAGATCTCCTGAGATCCCTCCCTACCTTTGACTGTATGCTGATCCTATGGATTCATGTTTCCTTGAAGTTACCAGCCTTGGAGGTGACTTTTCTTCTAAATGGAAAAGAAATCCATTTGCAAGGGAATGCTTGATGGGTCAGTGGGCACCATGAGGGCCCTGTGTGGGGTAAGCATTTCAGGAATGGCCATCTCTGTACACAGGTGTGTCCAGGCACTGGCACTTGTGTGGACACACGGCAGGCACCAGAGGCCACCTCCAAGCTCGGAGGCTCTCCAAGGCCTCAGCGTCCACCACGTGGATAGACTTCAGGGGAAGATTAAAAGAAATACTTGTGTGTTGCTTGGCTCAGAACACCCAGGAAGGAGAGGAGCTATCCTGAATTGCCTGTGGGAATTTATGACTAGGAGCAATGGGGGTAAAGTCAGGTAAAGAAAAACAGTTTGAACATCAGTAAAATTTCCTAACTGTGAGTGTTATTAGACTGGAATAATCTCCCCTAAGGGAAGCAATAAAACCAACATCATTTGCATCTTTGCAAACTAGACCAGACAAAGCACTGGGAAATATACTGTGGGGAATAATCCTGTAAAATGATTGCACTAATTTTTCTCATCTATTCTTTCTTCATAGGATTGCTTCATACATGGAATATGCCATACTCTTTTTCCTGTAACTTTATTCCCTTTCCTGTGGGTTGAGTAAGAGAACCCTGAAGGAAATGATACCATTCTAACCAAAAAGTAACATATTAAGACAATTTGCATTTTTATTAAAAAAAGACATATTTTATCTTTAAAATATAACCAGTGATAGACACAAGAGCATAATCTCTAGGATAATGACACACTTCAGTACACTAGGCAATTAGGTTTGCCTTTAATTATTTATAGTTTGATATGCTGCTCATACAAATACTCTGTGTAACAGGAGGAAGTCAGTTTGACCTTAATTATTGCCTGTAAATAATTCCTGAATTGTAACTAAGTAGTGCCTTTTAAAATGTAATTACTATAATGCCAGAGTTACAGAGCTCATTGATTTATAATTACTTAATTGTTTCTACCCATTAAACCACAGCTGTGATAGGTTCATCTTGCCTACATGCACTAGCCTGGGAACTGAGGGGTTATGGCCAAGAACTTGGACTAATGTTATCTCCCACAGTTAAATGGCTGAACAGTCATTCCAGTCTGGTCAAGGCTAGTAGGGGTCACCAGATGGCTGAGAGATTGTGGGCAATGGGCTGGACATTTCAGTACACATCCTTCAGAATAACAATGAGGGCAGAAGAAAATACAAAATATCCATACCTCCAGGGTCCTGAGCTCTCACCAGGTCTCACCAATCAGACAAAAAACTACTTCTTTGCAACTCAGATTTTACACTTTTGGGGGCATAATGTATAGTGAGCTATTGGGCATACTGCTAACTGTGCTGCTGGGAAACAGAAAACCCAAAAATTATGTAATTTTTCCCTCCATTCTATCAACACAGGGTACATTTGTATGGAAGGGAGACACTCTCATTTTGCTTCTCGTGACTTGCACTTTAACACTGTAAGAGCGCTTCACAGAGAGAGTTCAACCCACTGTGTTGTGATTCAACCCCAGCCAGCCACCAAACCCCACACAGCTGCTCCAGTCCCCGTGCTATCAGCAGTGTTTCCAGCACAAAGCCAAACACGGCCCTATGTTGGCTACTCTGAAGAAAATTAACTCTATTAACTCAGCCAAATCCAGCACTCTTGTCTTTAATACGTTCAGTTCTTTGTGTACCACTGTCGGGTAATCACCATCCAAACCACTCTGTTGTATTAAACGTGTTCCTCTAAGAGGAAAAAAAAGAAATATATTAATAATAAAGACTTTTAAAGTAGTCAGCATGACACACTTTCACTTAAATTGCAAACCTCATCTGCCAGAGAAGCAGAAATGCCAAGGAGTTTCTCAGATGTCAATTCTGAGAAAGTAAAGATCCACTTTCTACTGAAAAGACATACTACATTTTGCTCAAAATGAACTGGTATTTAGAAATAATCTGTGTAGATTTTAAAAGCATTAAAATTTTTATTTAGTTCAAGTAAGCCTTGGTTCAAAAATTTTGCTGTCTTACAGTGCAGTCAAAACCAGCAGGTAAGAAGTGTCTGAATTTTGTGTGCTATAGAAATAGACCCTAGAAGGAGTGTTAGAACAATGATCTGACCACTCAAATAACCATTCACAAAGCAGGTCTCAGGAATAGGAGATTATTCATGTTCTCAGTATTAATACATTTTTAATGTGTTTTTTAGAAATGCAATGTATATTGAAAGCCTGAGAAACCTTATTCTGTGTTAAAAAACACAGAAGAACACAGAAGTTAAGAACCATTAAAGAAGTTCCTTCTGTGAATTTCTTTGGAGTATGCCCAAGACCCTGAAGCTGAGAATGAAGATTTTTGTGCAAGCTGTAGATATACTTTAGGGGTTAAGGCAATTAACCCTTTAAGGATGTGTTCCAATCTCAGGCTTTTCTAGTCTGTACAGTGTGGAGGAAAAAAAAAAAAATACCAGCACAGTTCATCTCAATTTCTGCATGCCTAAAAAGAGGAATATTAATCATGTAGGTTCACCAGTCAGGTTACATCTAAATTCCCCATGGTAAATGAGACTAAAGAAATGCAAACTATTCTAGTGCTGTACAATCCAGATGTAGTGATAATGCCCTGCTTGTTATTACCAACATTCCACAGCAATTAGGGAATTGTGGAAGAATCCTAAATCTATAGGAATAAAATCAGATTGCCTCGAAGTGTGGTCCTGTCCCATCATGTGACTGAAAGTGTAGGATTAAAAGAATCTCTATCTCTGTGTTTCTTGTGCACTTTTTAGTTCATAATTGAAAGCGGTCTTTTTTCAACTGTCAGCTATGCAATTACAACACAGGTTCTTGCCCTCCTGTGTACCCTTCCCAGTCATCCAGGCTTTGCAGCCAAACCCTGCTCTCAGTTCTGCCTGCAGAGACCTATTCCTGTCAGTCTGTCTGTGATAGACCAACAATAGGAAAGAACAACTTGCTTAAATGTAAGAGCCGTCCATTCCAAAGTGTTGATTCCCTTGGAAATGTGATATTTCTTTTATCTATTCTGCTTTTTCAGATATAGCATGAAGAAAAAGCATTAATTTGGAAGCCCTGTGGTTTGAGTACATGCACAGAGGTACTTTGAAAACCACAGTTTCAGAGATTACTACTTGATACTTAAAAAACAACAAAAACTCCAATACATCAACACACAGGGACTATAAACACTCAGAAATAAATTTTCCAGGTCCATGATAACCCCTTATACTGGGATAAAGTAAATGAGTAAAACCTTCCCCAACAATTGCAAATAGAAGTAATTTACTAATTCATTCTATGATTTTTTTTCCTCCTGGTAAACTAAAGGGGCGTAGCAGTGAGACATTCTCCAGTTCTGTTATCAATCCCTGCTCCAATATTTAATGTGTATCTAGGAAAGTCTTTTTGCACTGCCTTCACGCTGCCTGACAAGGAGAAAACCTATCTTCCCTCTTCCTCACCCCATGCAGGCACACAGGTGTAACATCCTGCACCATCTGTACTAACTGTTAATGTGGAAAAACAGCAAATAAATTGAAACTGTCCTCTGATGATGGCCAGGCACATCCTTAAAGAGCACCCTTCCAAAGGAGGGAATCAGGCAGAGTGATAGCTGAAGGGATGCCCACAAGTGCAGACAGAACAGCCAGTAAAGACCATTTCATACAGTTCTAAGCTTGCACATCACATGTCCTAAAGAGACCTGTTCTTTCAAATTCACCTGCACAGGCTTGCTTTCTTCTTCTCCAGTACTGCATTAACTCACTCAAGTTTTCAAAAACATTATCTAAATATAAAAACAACCTGTGCACAAAAAGTTACTAAGAAAATAATTTGAATTATAAGAGTAATGAGAAGGTAGGGCTTTCGTTTTTTTAAGCATTTGTGTACATTGAAAAAGGACAGCTACTACACGAAAAAAAGACTGCGATCAAAGAATAAGATTAACCTTGATAATTGACAGTCTTGTTTGTGGACTCCTAAAACCAAACAAATAGAGGCACCTCCCTCTATTTCACGTCTCAGTTTATCCTCTTAGATGGGAGGTTCTGTAGATATAATGCCTTTTCACACAGGGCCTATTAGCATACAGTCTAGCACACTTTTTACCCTCTTCTAATTGAGATATGTAAGTAGTGAAATTAAGATTAAGTACATCTCTTTCCATCCAGAGCACTTTTCTGTAAGCTTGAAAGAACTGTCAAAACAGACACCTTGATTTAGCACAGAAGTCATACGTGCTGACATGTGTAATGTAAGCACATTGTCCCACTTTTCCACCTACTGAATTCTTGTTGCTAATCTAATTAATACCCTCTGATTATTTCAGATGGTCACTTGGCGAGTGACAGCAAAGATAAAAGGCTGTGGCATGTTGTGACATGTACCTAGGTTTTATCTGCCCCAATTCCAACACACTTTTCTTTGTGTATTTCTCTCCTCCTCTATTGCCATTGTTACTCTTACAAACATGGCACCTTGTCCTAAAGCTTCCCAGGCTTTGGGATCACTGAGACACAAAAAACCTGGTTGAATTGGAAGTCAAATACATCATTTTGTTTTCCCTACATTTTTCTATTTATCACCTCTGTTCTAAGTGTCCCCTCCCTTTTTTGCATCCCTTTTCACCTCACCTGGTCCTCATTTTGCCTGCAGGCTTCTCATGCACCACCCACTGGTACAGTGTTGGTCTAGAGGTGACAGTGAGGGCTGAGGACCATGCTGGGCTGGGTAGAATCCACAGAGCAGGAGGACAGCCCTCACCTCATCTGGAGATCCTGCAGGATGAGTATTTGAAGATGCAAGGGGAAAAGCAAACAAAGAGGATGCAGACTTGGTACAAGGTACAATATTTTCTTGTTCTATGTTTGGCCATATTCAGGCATTCTGGGAACAATAAGAGGCGCTGAAGGGGCAGGGTGGTGGCTCCTTTGCCAAGCACAAAGAAGATATATTTTCCCCTCCTCCTTATCCTACTCCTTCACCTCAGACTGAGGCTAAACGAAGCCATGAACAACCATGGTGAAACAACAAGGGAAACTGCTGGAGTGTTTGGATGTGAGATGATTTGGAGTTTTTTATTTAGCATTGACATATTTTCAGTAATAAGATGCACATATACACGCACAAAAGAGGTCTCTTTCCTAGAGAAATGATATAGCAAAACTCTGATTGTAATTCAAGAATTAAAGCAGTATGTGTATATGCGATAGATCTCACAGAAGAGGATCTTTTGTGGTGTTGTTTTACAGGGGAAACAAGAAAAGCTGCACAGACACGAGAGCATGGGAGCAGACAAGAGCATCTCTGCAGCAAGGATCAGCTCATGGAACACTGAGGGCATATCAAAGGGGGTGAGTGCATCAGAGTACTCTGAATGCAAATGTGCTGGTTGTCAACCTTGTATATGCGCTGTCCTTACACTCCTTACAACTGACTCATCTGCATTCAGACAGCACTGCCCACATAACTAACATTGCTCTTATAAAACATCTGATTCAAATTTAATTTTACTCAGCTGGAAAAAAATAGGGAAATTGTGGAGACATCCCAAAAAGTTAAGTAAGGACCACTAAATGAGTGCAGAGCATAAGTCCAATTTTTATATTTTTTTAAACCTGAATTTCCCATGGCAAGAAAACAGACATAGTATGAGTAATAAAGTTTGTATGAAAACATAGCCCTTGTATTATAAAAAGTTCTCTCCTTATTTAAAGAGGAATAGTATAGCTGTGTTTTTTATTTTATTGTATTTTATGCAAACTCTACTGGAGTAGAGCAGAATTCCTTAACAAAAAGGTTCAAGTTAAACTATATCAAGCCCAATATTTCACAAAGGCCTCGTTGTGTTGGAACAACCTAACATGCTGCTGGCAATAAATACAATAATTGCATTCAGTCAGACAGAAAAATAAAGACCGGGCCCCTGAATTCTTTATCAGCATTGGTCTTTTACCAGCTCAAAAACATTGCCTCATTATTTGTTCCATTCCATTTTCTCTTTAGGAAGTCACTAGAGGGCATCATCACCTACCCAATCCTGCCTGCAGACAAGGTCAGATCTGTCATACCCTACCCTACCCAGAGAAGCTACACTGCTCTCTGTAGGAGTGCCTTCTGCAGAGCTCTGAAAACTCAGATTCCAGTTGTTCCCGCAGCCCTAGCAGAGGAGGTTCTGCAGGGGCACAATGAAAATGGCCTACTTTGAGTTACAGCAGAGAGGAGAATTCTTTAAAATGGCACTACTAAAGAGACCTCCAACACCCTTCTCTTCTTTGTGGGATTATTTGTTAAAGTACTCCCATACCAACTTTTCCAAACTGCCCTGACCGTTTGGAAAGGCAAAGTATTGAATAGAACATGAGAAGATGAGTAGCTCTGTAAGACCTAGGGCAGGAATCACCTCCCACAGATTCACCATGGATGGGTCTACTGTGCAGCACTCCTAACACAACCCAGCTATCATTTTTCCACAAGGGCTCTTACAGTGAACATGAGAGTTGAAAGATCTGCGTATTGCATGAGCTAAAGACATAGAGGAGAAGGTCCATCGGCCCCATTCTTTATTTATCCTTTTCTTTCTTGCTTCCTGTGCTTCCTAAAATGTCCCACGGGGTATCATCATCAGCTTTGAATTTTCAGCCATAAGCACAACCCCCACTGTCCCAGAATCCTTAACAAAATCACTACCTGGATAGCTTTCCTGGTGGTAAAGAATGCACATACAACCTGGGAGTCAGGGAGATTTTGATCCCTTGAATCTTATTACAGACAGTGCTACACACATCCAAACTCACACCGGGTTGAAACCCAGGCACAGGCTACCCCCTGCTTATCATCCCCATGTCCCAGTGCCACAGCTCGGGCATGGCGTGGGTGTGACAGGGCCACGGGACTCGTGTTCCCCCGTCTGTGCACAGGGATGGCACAGGGAGCACCTGCTGCTCAGCTAAATGCAGGGCAAAAGAGATTTTGCCAGTGTGAAGCCTCACTGCTGGAATTTTCCAAATTAATCTCTTCTGTGGGTGGAAAGCTGCAGTATTATGAGAAAGGTCTTCATCCATCAAAGGACTTGGAAGATCCCTTTTTTCAGGAAATCATGGAGTTCAGAGAGACTGTTGACTAGTGACACACTGGGTTATAGCATGCAAAATACACCTGTCTCACCAGGGTCTTCCAAGAGCAGCTTTGGACCACCTCCAGAGCCTGGAGCAGGGCAAAAAGCACCTGAATTTCCAGTGTCGGAAACACCTGTTCTACAAGAAACAGATCCATAGGTCATAAAGAGTTTGTTTCATTTTGATTTTCACCTGGGATTTTCCCTTCAAAGGGTGGGTACATGGAGCTGTTCTATCCGTGCTAGCTCCCAAGTGCATACTTCAGTTTGGAGGGAATAAATAAGCAGTAGGTGGATAAAACCCCTGCCCTGCACTCTGAGCCATGGTGTACCTGGCACAATGTGCAAGAGAGCACCTTTATCATCTTGTTTACCAAAACAGATCAAGTGTTAGAAGCACAAGAGGAACTGGAGGGGACATTGATGTCTATCAATGAAATTGTGGAGGAGCAGAACTGTAAAAGTCAAGGAAGGTAAGTAGGTAGGTAGGGATGAAAAGAAGAATGGGAAAACATTGGAGCCACATCCCAGTTAAAGAGGTAAAACATTCAGACTGAGGCACAAATGATCTCATCAGCTTCATTGTCCAAGGCTTGGAAAAGATAACACATTTGTGTTAGAAATATCAATAAACTGCACTCAAGCGGGGTCACAGTTGTGGGTATCAGAAACATCAAATATGGTTAAATACCTTTGTGAACATTTCATGTAACTTTCTGGGAGGGAAGTTATCAATGTATTCATGGAACATCAAGAGAAAAACAATCACACTAGAGCAAACAATTACTGTTTTTTCTCTATGTACTGAGAGGTGGACTGGAAAGAGTGGCTCCTACCTTCCTGTGTACAGACAATGGGAGGACACTTGGTGAGTATTATTCACTCAAGCAGAGGCACAGACTCATTCTGACAGAAACCCACCCATTCCCAGACCTAGAGTGCTTACTCACAAGCCAGCATTTAGATATGCAAATAACAGCGTATTGTTATCAGCAGTTTGTCCAATAATATTTCCTTTGTTTCATCAAAAAGGCGTATCAGTTTTGTGCAGTTGGCAGTGAATATGCAAAGAGGAATTTGAAAAAGCAGGACCAGCCAGAACAGCAGCCTCTGCCAGCCTGATTGCAGGCATGGCTGATGTCAGACCATGCATCAGAAGGTTAGGGTGCTAATGACTTGTTGATATGTTTGACATTATGCAGCTATCTCTGAGCAGGTATTTTCACAGTAAGTGTTGTTTTTATATGTATTTCCCTATTACTCATGAGCTGGAAGTTTCAAGGGAAAATTTTGAAAACAAGATGAAAGCTCAAGGGGACTGGGAAGAAGAGAAAGAGAAAGCTTGTCTGAGCACTCACATTACTTAGTCCAAAACACAGAAATGTGAAATACCATGTCCTTGGTCACAAGCCTGTTAAAAAAATCAAAAATACTGGACACTTAAACTCATCTTCTCAGCTACAGTAGTAGAATCATTAAATGGTTTGGGACCTTTAAATGTCATTTGGTCCAACCCCTTGCAATGAACAGGGAAGAGTCATTTGTTTATATTCAGGTACACATAATAAGCTGCAGTCCTTGAAAAGAAGTTAAGACATATTCAAAAAAGAGGAGAGAATTTGAAGTAATAGATCTAACTAAATTATCATCCTGAAATAATTCAGCTAGTTTATCTTCTTTGGGGTTTTTTGTCAGTCTTTCCTTTGGAGATTTGCAAGACAATTTTTAGAGCCTAATTAACTTTCTGCATGAAGATTAAGTCCTTTCATTTTGGAGCATTAATCACGCTTAATCTCCAGACACTAGCCATTATAACAAATCTGTCTGTCCACTGTAACAGCAGGATTATGAAAAAATAAATGGAAAGTGACATTCACATTAGCCTGAGAGTGTTTCTGGCAGTCACCAACTGGCTTTTCTAGTAGCTATGACTTTAACCCATCATCACTTTTTCATTACAAATACCCGAGCAATGGAGTGGGTTAGGCTGCCAAGCAGCTTTTTCAGGCATTTACTATGTCAGTAATGTTTATGTTTGAAATTATCAAGCCCCTTCTGAGTGAATTGCTGTCTTAAACACAGGGTTTCATGCTGCCAGCTAGAGACCAGCTGTGTGGGGTGGTTTTAGACTCAGTGTGCTTTGGGCACAGAGGAGTGCAGAGTCGATTGCAAACTGAGGAATCACAAGCCCATTTTGGGCTGAATATCCAAAGAACTTTATTCCAGGACTAAAGGTGCTGGAAAAAGTGTTCTCACAAGGGACTGTGCATAAAAAAAAATGTGGCTATGTGTATGAGAAGGCAACTGAGCAAGAATACCAATGCAGTGAAATATGTCTAAGAAAGGGGGGGGCAGGGGGTGAAAGGAGGAAGGTGGAGGGGGGAAGAACAAGCTCTCTGTAGATAAAAGGATTAAGAACCACAGAAAATATTCCCATAAGCATGCCAAAGAAAAAGAGATACATTGTTGGATTTTGCACTTCAGCCAGAAGTGCAATCAGTGCTTTGCAGAATTCATGCAGAAATATGGCTGCCTAGGAGAGTATGTGTTCTGGGGTGATTCATATCAGCTAAATAAAGGTAATTAAAGATATAAAGGACTGAAGCAGTAAAAACAGGACTGAACTATTTAACCAAGTGTGACAGCTTTGCATGACTGATTATTCATGAACTACTCCTAGGTAGTTAAGAAACATAAAATGTGATTCATTATCTCTAGAAAGAAAACAAGCTGTTAAGAAATCTAACTTCGTGGTGTTCCTAAAACTAGTATAAATATTTGAATTTCTGTCTATAAAGTTTCTGAAAAACATGAATCACCCATTCATCCACTCATGCAAGGCACATACGTAGACATACATCTTTTTCTTAGATGGCAGTTAGCAGGTAGGCATGAACATATGCAATGCAAATGCATATCCCAAAAGCCTTATGCAATTAGTTATTATTTCTACCTAGTTCGTACCATCTATTTTTATGGAGATCAACTCTATCAACTAAGGAATGCTAAATCAGCAGGCCTTTATAAAAGAGAAATGATCCAATGTATTATCCTCTGATCAGGTTGAAAGCTCTACTCTTCCCAGGTTTGTAATTGTGCAGCACACTAAATTATGATCATAAAGTGTATTAAAAACTCTTCATTAACTCTTCACATGCAGTAATTGCAGCTCATTTACTTCATTAGTTAGCTGCTAATACTGAGTGCATTGGAAGCACATGTATGTGAGGGGGTTAATGTGAGAGCCACTACAACACTTTGAATTACCAGCTCATTGCACAGCACCTAGAAAATCCCTAATTAAAGCTCACAAGCTCATAATGAACCAAACATATATAATTTTATGGAATGATCTGTTAACAAAAAAAAAGCTTACACTAATTCTTGTTTATTCATCTGGGCATCACAGCAGGATAAGAGATAACTGCTCATTTACATGTCATTTAGGCTTTTTGTTTTGTTTTGGTTTTTTTTTTTTATTTCCCCTGCACTTTTTTCTGCTAAGCATGACTATTTCTCTTGGTTTGCTGGGATTTTTTAACCGATGAGGTATAGCATATAAATATATATTATAAGGAGTCATGCCATTATGAGCATGTTTTATTATGAGCCTGCTTTAAATTAAACATAAAACAAACACTAGGAAATTGCTATTGAAGGTATTTGCCATAAAACAATTTTGCTTGACTATTTAGTGCTGTAATTGGATATTGTTACAGTTGCCCCTGTGTTTGCAGTGGAACTATTTGAGTGTTATGTGGAAGGGATTTTCCTGGAATGTCCAGCTGAATCAAACAGTAAATTTCACAGGCTAGCTTAAAACAGGTTTCCTTTAAGGGTGGAATAATGGCACAGCTTCTCCATGTCCACTTTTGGAATTACTGCATTTTACTTAGGTTTTCCTTCATCCTATGCTACTCGTATTGAAGCAGAAGAATAAGATACTTTATATAAGCACCAAAAAAACACAAAGAAAAGTATCTTGGTTTGAGACCACTAAGGCATCAAAAAAACCTCCAACCATACCTCTAAACCCCCGTCATGTTGATTTCTACAGTAGCTTTCCAGCTAATTTTTTTGTGTCAGTATTTTATTAATAATTTATAGCAATATTTCCAATATTCCTAGGTTTGTTCATTGTATTTTGATTACAACTACAACCTGGAAACTTACAAGTTTCCAGGAACAAAACAAAGCTTATATTTAAAAAATACTTTATGACATACGAACATGGAAATTACTTTTAAAAATGGAGTGGCCCTTTACAAGATTACTGCTATATCTGACTCCACTGCCCCTTACTCACTTTTCTTTGCCACCAATTAATACTTGCAGCTAATAGAAAAGGACAGATTTTGGAAGGAACATCCAATGTGATGTTTAGCTTTCTCTCCTTTCACCGGCTAAAGTTTTGTTTCTCTTACTATAGCTTGAGGATAAATAGTCATCATAACAGCATATATTCTCATTTTCCTCCTGGAAATTTTGTGGAATTTAATGTCTAACCTTTCTGTAAAAACTTTAAAACCCTTATGCAGCTCTGCTACAGCAATATCCATCTTTATGGATCATTAGGGTAAATTACAACACCCTATGAAAAAAAAAATTATGTATGACTTGAAAATATTTTTACTGGACTTTAGAGGATTTCCTCCCTTCACCTCTTCAAGATGACTTATCCACAGAGATTAAATGCAGTTTTGAATCTATGTCCTTGAATGCAGTACCAGCTGCAACACAGTGCAAATAAAGGCAGATCTACTTCCAGAAAAACACGCGTAGTTATGCAAAACATAAATTAATGCTATGCTTATTGGATTAGATGTGGAGATACTTGTGCAGGTTGTCTAGGCTGCCTCTCTTTTTGTGAAGGTTTGGAACATCTAGAGACAAATGTAGCCAATACCAAGGACAGCATCTGTGGTTTCATGTGGTGCCTGTCACTGGACAACAGAACATCCTGTTTTCTGAGCACCTGCTCTGCATCATCCTCCAAACCTGCTTTGTTTCAAGAGATCTTGGTAGTACTGGAACAATTAGCCTCAGCGTTGTTACACTGCAACATCACCAGCCCAGGAGAGGAAGATACACGATGCAAATGATGACCTGAGGACTCGGGAATTTAATATGCAAAAAGACCACATGCAAACTTCAGTGGGAGAGATCCCTGTAATATGGATGAGTGCTGGGTTTAGAGCAAGATGGAGTGATCTTGCTGGAATAAGTCATTGCATAAGTGTGGAACATCCTTCTCTGAACTTCTGGATTCAAACAACCTGGCTCTGAACATGCAACACCGACCCCAAAATTCCTATGTGGATAGTCACAAATACTCTGGAAAAAAGCCAGTGGTCTGACTTTTAGCCGGAGTCAAGGCATTTAAGCCATATCACATAAACATTTTCACTGCATGATAAAAATTGTTTGTGGCATCTAATAAACTCATTATCTGGTTCATGTAGGCATTCACTGCTGTTATTATTCCTGTGGTTAATAGTAGCAGAGCTAATAACAATCTGCCAGTCTTCCTAGAGACTGGGCTTTGTGAAGAAAAAAAAGGCAGAACAAGTCTCAAAGAATTTATGCTGGAAATGAAATTTCAAACTCTATTTATTTTTTTGAGGGGCCATGTGTCACACACTGCTGCCACACACTGTTTTAAGTCAGAGTAACATAAAACAAAGGCAAAAAAGCAGCTTGTTTGTCTCTATCAGCATATGACCTGGAGAGCATACAAAGCTGACACTCTGCCTTTTCACTGCCCCTGTTGCAGAGCAATAACAGACAGACAGGTGTGGCAGCTCATCATGCTGTTAATCTCTTTTATCAGCCCAGCATGAATGCATAGAGCTCATGAATCAGAGTCCAAAGGGTGGATGTGAGAGAATTATCTTGTTGCTACCTGTAGAAATGGAGGTGGCATTTCTCCTGTAAATCAGGACCATTTAATCCAGACTGGTCCTTGCCCTCCAGACTACAGGAGCCTCCTTGGCTGGGAAAAAGGAGCAGAATAAATTCAGCAATGCTAGGACAAGGAGCTATCCACCTGGCAGGGGAAAAGAATCTCAAATTCACACCATAAAGGCAAAAACCACAGTGCTGCAAGCTCAGCAAGGGCTCAGCTAAACAGGCCCAGGGTGCCAAAGGGCCGGATGGTTTTGTCACCCCTGCTTCCATAAGACTGCAAAGCCCATTCAGTTTGCAGATCCTGCCACGATGTCCCTGCAGACAAACTAAACCCTGCAGTCCCCAGGACCATTGGATCCCCTCTCCCTGTGCAGACTTCTAGCAGGGAGCAGCCCATTCTAAAACATGCTGGGAACTGCTGGAAAAGTGTGCCAGGGATGTTGTGAAAGTGTAATGGCATAAACAATCAAGCAAGGGGTGTTTCTTCACTGTTCAATTTAGCACCTCAGATATAACCACAGAGGCCATACGTATTTAGTTCCCATCAGAGCTTCCCAGAATTATTATGTCCAAGTGCCAGCTCTGTGCAGAATTGACCAAATCTACCTCTGCTGACACCTCATTCTCTCATAGGAACTTGGTCAGATACAAGAAACATTACTGGCTTCAACTCTCCCAGTTGTTGAGACTTCACAGGAAATGTTGAATGGGAAAGAGACCAGATACAGTAAAATCTTTCATAATTCTCTCTCCCCCAGCCTGGGTTAGATGTGCTTTCTGAAGGGCTCCAGACAAAACTTTAACTTTTTGCTTTTTTATCATTATTCTTTTGCTTCAGCTTGAAATTAAAACCAAAAAGGAAAAAAAAAAGTTTGCTTTTAGAAACAGATGAATACATAATGCTTGAATGGGTAAAGAAAAAAGGGGATTTTTCTTTAACCAACTTGCCAAAATTAATTTTGCAGTGAAATTATTCTTCCCTCAATTCTGCCTTTCCTTCTTCAATTGAACTTACACTGAAATAACACTCTTAATCCCCAAGAAGCATCAATATTTTTACTGTAAAGCATTGCACAACTTGTGGTATGGACTAATGCCATGCATTAGCCATGAAGCAAGGTTTGACGTAGCTAAAGAACATCAAGTACAATACCACGTTTTATCAAAACCAAACAGCAGAACAATGCACACAAGGCTCTCACAAATATACCAGACCCATCAGATTTCAATCTGATAAAGTCAATACAGAGAAGAAATATAGTGTACAGTCTGTCTTTATTAACACAGAAATAGGCACAGCAGTTCCAGTCTCCCTCTGCAGCACGCTCTTAACCCAACAGAGAGCAGGACCAGCCTCTTACACTGAAATAGTGGGAGTTGGGAATTTGAAGATCTGTGTTTTTCCACCAGAGCTCACATCCCTCAGAAATGCCCTGGAAGGGACTTGCCCACCCTGAGGCAGACAGACCAGGCAGCATTTTTGTTTCCTGGGAGCACCTGTCCGGAGACCTTCAGCAAGGCACTGGCCTCTATCCCCATCTCTGCCTGCAGCTAAAAGGGAGGCAGCCACACTGTCAATAGGTTTGCTGGCAGGGCTTTAACATCCATCCTAGGGCCTACTGTGATTTCATGGGTCCCCCGTAGCAAGGAAGAAATAGGTTAAAAAAGAACGTGGGGTGCACCACAGTGAAAAGGTGGAGAGCAGGAGAGGCTGAGCCCTGGCCATGGGTGTTGAATCAGGGTGGCACAGCAGTGCCCCAGCACAGCCATTCCTCTCCTCCCTGCACTGGCTGGAGCACCTGGAGCACCCAGGACACTGGGGGTGCATCCTGAGGGCACACAGGAGGCAGCACAGCGGGGGCAGACCCCAGCTGCTTTCACCCAGAGCTTGGAGACCTAGCAGTTGTTGCATGGAATGCTGCATGGGCTAATTGCCCAGAGGCTTATCCCATTTCCCAGGAAGGTTTGGCTGTTGGCCATGTACATACAATTCAAGTGCCACCAGTACCTGAGCACACCAAATGGAAGCCACCTTGGGTGCAGCTGCATGCCCACCTGGCACACTCTCTTATCACACGGGTTGTCTACCTTGACAAGATAGGTGCATAATTGTCCATGTGCCCTTCATTGCCCAGCATAGGGGCAAAAGATCTGATCAGATGCTTCAGTTGTCTGTCAGGATGACAAGAAGTACCATGCAAAATTGTGCAAGCCAGTCCAAACACCAGAAGCAACATCACCCTTAAAACAGAGATCCACCTAATGATGTAAGAGGCTAGCCCTGCTAATTGAGGAGCTACAACAGCCCTGGGCAGCAGGTGAAAAACCACGGGGGATGGATTTCTGCTGCACTGTGTGTTGTGCACAGGCAGTTCAGCAGAGCAGCTGTGCTAATTTTGTGGCCACCCTGCTTCCACAAAAGCCTGTACCCAGCCTGGCTGCTCAGGATGACCCAGGGCACCTCAACACTGCACCCTGTCCTGAGTCACACCTGAGCTGAACTTGTTGGCTCTGACATAGGGAAAGCCCCAGGACATCACAATGATTTTCTTGAAAACACAGCTCTTACCAGCATTACCACGTTCCTCACTTTTTCTGCTCATTTTTGGGGAAGATGTATGAGATGAACCTTGCAGAGGGCCTGACTGCGCTGCATAACCCAGCACAGTCCATGCTGGGGTACAGCATCCCTTTGGTGGGTACCACAGGGTTTGGGTTACACTCCTTAGAGCCCCATCTTCATGGTTTGCATTCTGGCATATGCCTATGGTGATGGCCCAGTGGGAGGTGGGATGGAAGGAAAAGCATTGACTCCCAACACAGAAGCTCAAATAACTCACCATTGACACATTTAATAAAAAGAAATAAATGTCCTCAGTGTTAGGTACGTGGTGGTTGGAAATGTTAAGAAGAGAGTGAAGCTCTAAAGTGAAGATAATTAAAGAAGCAAACACTGCTGAAACTCATGTTGTGACTAGTTTAGAGTACAGCCAGGGCTTTTCTTAGCCCCATAAATATCCTAATTTAGACACCAATCCAAACCTCATTTAATGAGATGTATGTAAACACTGCAAAAAGAGCCTACCAGTGCTCCTGACTTTGGAGAATTTCAAAGTTTTACTGCATGACTGATTTTCCCCACCATGTTTGCTCTTTCAATCATGATTGAAGCCAGATAACACGAAAGGTATGTTCAAATGTTTTTAAAAGGAAGATTTTCTGAACCATTATTATATCCTGAACCACTTGTTATGAGTGACGATTTAGTCTCCCTGAACAGATTTGCTCTATGTAGCAACCAAAATTAATTATTTTCTCAAGTCTCGTTTTAAAGGGCAGGGAATGAACGTTTTTTCATTAAAGAGGAAATTTACAGAGACCATAGGCTGCTCTGACTTATGGCTGGGCTGTCTGGTGTATGTTATGGCTTGGATTGACATGAAGCCATCGTAACTTAGAGTAAACTAAATAGGGACCATAAATGGAAAATGTTTAAAAGACCATTACATAACTGAATAAATGGGCTGAAAATCTTGTCTGCATGCCTCTCCCACACACATTAGCTGGGGATGACGGTTTCACCCGAGATTGAATCTCATCTGTTGCCGCTATATGCATTGCCAGGCTACAGCAAATATTACTAATCACATCTAATTATTTTTGAAAGAACAGCGAAGGAAAACAAATACAATCAGATAAACTTGCTCCTTTTGCAACTTCACCAAGTTTGCTCTAGCATCATTACATTTTATTAATATCTAACATTTTCTTGTCTACATCATTACGTAGTAATGTAATTAATAAAATTACATTTTTAACGTAGAAACTGGAGGGGACACTTACCTGGGCACAAAGCTTTGCCTCCCAGGCACTTGGCTTCACACCCACATTTCAAGGTAACCATTGGGTTATGCCACCAGCCACCAATAGAGAAGCCAAGCATTTTGCAGCTCACACGGAAGGAAATGCAGGGTCAGAACACAAGGGGCTGAGAAAGAAAGCCATCAGCTGTGCCTTCTGCCCAAAGCTGTGCCCTGTCACCTCTGGGAACGTGCATGGCTACAGCCTGTAAACCAAGGGAAACAAAGCCACCACAGGAGAAAACTGCAGCTCCTTTTGGCCACCTGATTCAAAGCAGCCACAGCATTGCTGAGCAAGCACTGGGGGACAGGGACAAGCTTGTGTGACCTACAGGGACTTTGCCATGGGACCAGCACGTGTCCAGCCTCCACCGGGCACTGACTCACTGCTGGGATATTGTTCAGAAGCATTGGAAAGGCCATAGAGATCCTAGTGTTATTCCTGGGCAGCTCCCTAGTGACCTGCACTTACTTTCCCAAGTCTTTCCTCCAAGCCTTTAAAAAGCAGTTGTTTGCTGCTATTTTCTTGGGAAAACCTCTCAAATACTTGATCACCTATGTTTATTTATAAAATTCTTCCACTGTTTCAACCACCTCAAAAATTTCACCCATCTGCCAGGTTTTTGTTTAGACTATATTCTTCTATATGATGAACAGAAATGTATGGGAGTAACAGAAACAAGCCACAGGAATGTCCTCATCCTGGCGCTGCCTGTGTGGCCTGGGACAGCCCCAGTTCTCCCCTGTGCCAATGTGTAGATCTGCCTCAGAAAAATATGCTGTTCTTCTCTAGGCCAGGCTCAGTTACATGCTGGGTGCTGTGATGATGGTTGTGAGGTGCTCAGTTACCAACGAGTCCCATTTAGGGATTTTTATTTTTTTTTTTAATTCAAGTATCCAAGTGCATTGCCCGGCATCTCTGTGCACCTCTTCTTGTCAGCTTCTGGGAATGGTTCAATGTTTCTCCATCAGTTGTGATGACTGATTCTCCACGTGCCTCTACATCTTCACTTTACAACAACAAAGTAAATCTGTTATGAGCTAGTAATTAAATAAATATTAATATAAGGTGCTTCATATGAATGCAAATAGCTGTTTGTGAAGATTTCTCCCATAACCAACTTGGTATGCCTCTTCATTTTCATTTTTCCTGACATCTTCATTTCACTGACAAATTCAACTGAAATCCAGACTAGAAAGTTACATCACATCCTAGATTCTGTAAAGAATAGAGAAAACTCTCAGTGAGAGAAGTTCCCAATTTCTCTGCTACAGTGATTTTACAAAGCTCTCAAAACACAGCTGAACTATTTGGTATGGCAAGAGGCAATCCTATTGATTCATGGTTAACAAATTGCCCTCTTTCGAGAGAATGAAGATCAAAGTGTGCTTTCATTAGAAATTTAAAACCTTGGGGGGTGTTGGATAACTGAGCAGTGAGTAATTGGGATGTAGAATCTTTCATCTGCAGCAGTCAGCTCCTATTCACAGCTCAGGTTAAGAATCATTAAAGCTTCTTGCTGGATGGTGCCTATGCAGGACCATCATCCCTGGAGCACCAAGTCGGTGCCTATCAGGGCTGCCATCTCCAGCACCATTGCTCCAGCCCTTCTCCTGTATCCTGCAGTTGAGGACGAGTGAGGCAGGAGCTGACTTTAAAATGTCAATAAAATTCTCAGAGAATCATAAGCAAAAATTTACCTTAGCAGTTTCTGGAGATAAAACATTTCATGCCAAAATATCATGACTGCTTCTAGTCTCGAGCAGGGGAAAGCAGAGTTATTCACAAGCTATAGATTTTTTTCTCAGAATGATGGAAATATTCAGAGTCTTAAAGCTGTATCATAACTATAAGCAGATCATTCTGTCACCTTTCCTACATTGCTGAAATCAACAGTCTACCCACAAAGAGAAAGAGCAGTTCTTTGAGATTTTATATTTTTGTGATAGTTCTGCTT
This sequence comes from Euphonia xanthogaster, assembly GCA_034509185.1. Classification (NCBI taxonomy): domain Eukaryota; kingdom Metazoa; phylum Chordata; class Aves; order Passeriformes; family Fringillidae; genus Euphonia; species Euphonia xanthogaster. Next base: position 18,224,781 of record JAYDZK010000268.1, on the reverse strand, counting down.
TCTTTTAGCTTTTTAATTCTTTTCATTGAACTTTAGGAATTTCTGTAACTTTTTTTTCCCCCCATGAGTGAGCACATGCAAATTATTTTTCTGCTCTATTTCCCTCATTAGTAATATCTAACTCTGCAGGCTTGTGTATTTAAATCCACACCTATAGCATAGCTTGTGGTCAAGATGCCAACTCTTCTTTCACATACATTTAATTTCCTGGGATGAAATGCTGATTCAAGTGGACTTAATAAAGAAGTAAATAATTTAAGCATGGAAATGAAGCTGTTGCGTGTGAGAGATCTTCTCCAGGCATCTCACCAGTGCATACCAATGGTGGAGTTTAATCTCTACATCTTTTGTTTGGTCTGATTAGGCATATCCCAGTTCCTATTAGGCATCAGGAAGAGAGCAAGTTATCCTCAGAAGATAGCAGCGTGAGACTGAGTCCTTGATTCCTGATATATCCAAGCCCGACATCATTGCATGCACCTGAGGACGACAGAATCAAGTGCCAAATCCATTTTGCTGTGGTCTGGCAAGTGCAGGAAGATGTTTCCCTCTTGTTAACTCTAGGGTACTCGTCACTCTTTTGATTTTGCACTGGAATTCTCCAAATGCCAAGGTAGAGAGAGCCTTGTTCAAGGTGATAGAATTAACTTAGTAGTGCTAAGTAAATTAGTCATTATCAGTTATCTTTTGTTGCTACAAACTAATCTGATCTGACACCACAGTCGGCATAGGCTTGCTCTTTCTTTGCATAGGATTTTTACTCTTCCTGCAGTGTCGTGCAGAGTGTGCTGCTGACCTGCAGGGTTTGTCTGCTGACTCTCCCAACACAGGCATTGCAAATCCCGCGAGTCCCAAACCCACATGCAAACACAAAAATTGTTCATTCACTACAGAGGATCCTCAGATAACTGATCTTAGTAGGCTGCAGCCAGGCTTTTGTTACTACCATCTTACACAGCAAATATCACTCAGCTTAGAAGATCGACACTAATGCATTTTGTTTCTATCAGCTGCATTTTGGATGGCTAGATCTCCTTTCCTTGGTGCTTTGTTGAGAGTGATATGGAAGTTCAATGGTAAGATTTCTCAGCTTTTCGCTTTAGCTGAGAGCTCAGCTGAAGACTAAAACTGGAACGTGAAACCAGAGAACAAAACTATTGCAAAAGAGATGATCCACACGTGAAAGAAAAAAGAAAAAAGGCACAAACTCCCTTAACTTGTTCTGGTTTTTTTGAAACTGATTCCACATATTCACCTTTCACTGGGTGTCTACCACTGGTCAACAAGAAGAATGGGATTGGCTAAAAATTTCAGTTTTCGTGAAACAAAAGCCAACTAGGCAGGCTGATTAACTGGATGGATGATCTTTTCTGTTAAACCAGAAATGTCTATGTTACCATTCATTTTTTATGGTTAAGAATTTTTTTCCAACAAATAAACAAAACCCATTTAACCTTATTTTCTAACACATTCAGCAAAAGCATTTCACTAGAAATGAGAGCGCTTCATGACAGATAAATGAAAGGAAAGGACAATCCCAGCGCAGGGCAGCTGCTTGTATCTGGCAGATGCATTTGCATTCAGGATCTAGTCATATGTCACTGAGGAAGTTGAGTCAGCTCAAGTCTACACAGGCATGTATATAAGCATCTCAAAAACACCAACTAGAGACTGCCATTTTTTTGTGTATAGAAATGGTACAAGGATTACTGTACTGTTTCTGACAAAAATCTTTTGAAGACAGGATTGAAAGGTATTTTAGGATACAGTGCCAGGCTGGGTGATGAAATTGTGCTATATGCATACAGGACATTATTTGTTGCATCTTTTTGTAGATAGGAGGGCAGTTATCTGCAGCACACGATGCTGCCAGTGTAGCAGCACAGACCAATCTAGGTTAATGCTCTCCACAATGTAATGAGAACAGCACCCTCTCAATTTCTTTTAACATTTGAACTTTCATTATCACTCACCTGCAGGGAAACAGTACACAATAAACAATTACCTAGCAGGTTAGAAAGGTGAGGCTCAAACATGACTCACAGTAGGTCGTTGTGAGCTGTTCTCCCACTTGTCCTCTGCAGTCAGTTTGAATACTGCACATATTTTAACTTAAAAGGTTTGTCCACATGCTACTCTGTCCAAGAAAAGTCTATAATTTCTTGTGAAATATAGAAAAAAGCAACCAAATACAAAAGTGAAATCCTAACAAAAGCCAACTTTGTGAACTGCCTATGCATGTAGCTTGGTCAAAAGATTTTGATAAAATATTTTTTTCATGGAGACATTTGTGTTTCTTTGGTGCTTACAGGATTCATGAAGACATATTGCAGAGTCATAAAAAGCCAAGCTGGAAAAGATCTAATATGATACCAGTTCATCCCTCACCCAAAAGAAAGATCATCTGCACTTATGTAATTCCCTAAGACGTTGGTCTAACTTGTTCTTACAAATATCTGCTGTTGGGATTCCTATCCACACAATCACAAATCTCTTGTGTACATGTAACCCAAATTTCATTCATTATAATTTTGGCTTGGTATTTCTCTTTTTGTCTCACTACTAATGGGGAAAGATTCATCTTTTTTTCTCTCGCAACTTTTTACATGTTTGAAGACTGCTTCCATCCTTCTGTAAAATAACCCTGGTTTTCCAAACTTTCTTCATAAAACATCTTTATTAGCTCTCCAGTCCTTCTTGCTGCACTACCAGGCAACCGGTTTTGTTTGGGTTTTTATTTTTTTTTTAACTTTAAAAGAAGTACGGTGTCCAAAGCTGAACATGTTGCTCTATCTAAAGCTAGTCCCACTTCTGCTGAGTAGGCTGGAAGAGCTGTCACACCTATTTATGTGTTCTCATCTATTTTTTTCACGGCAGCATGGCACTGCCAACTTGTTTATAACCGGTGATCCACTGCAACACTGCATTCCTTCTTTTTACAAAACAACCATCCAATAAGTCATTTACCACCTCATATTTGTGCAACTTGAATATTTGTGCAACGTATTGAGCCATTGCTCTTGCTTTTGTCTGGAATGGCCTTTTACTTATTTACTTATCACTTCTCTAGTGTATCATCGTTGTCCTGAATTTTTCCCTTGCCTTCAAAGGGCTGGCTGGCATGACCTACAAACTCAGCAAACTGACTCTGTTTCTTCATAAGCAAAGTCATTAATGAAAATACTGAATAGTACTTGGCCCATGAAAGATCACAGTGGAGTCACATTTAATTCAACTCAGTTTGACAGTGAATCACTAATAGCCACTCCTTGAGTACAATTTTGCAACTAGTTTGAGCACAGTTTAGAGTAATTTCGTTAGGATCCCATTTTCATACTTTGTTTATGGAAGTATCTATGAAGCAGTCAAAAGCCTAACACAGTAAACCTAACATGTTCTCTTTCCTTTTTATATAGAAATGACAGCCTATCACGCTAACACAGCATAAAAGTGGTTGGGATTGTGCTTGGAAATGCATTGTGGCTTTACACGTGTTTTGCAAATAGAGTATGGGTAGCAATTTTGGAGAAGCTGCAGTTACACTTTCTGACCCACATTTGTCTTGGTCCTCGTCTCCTCACCATGCCCTTTTAGGTAAAGGTTGCTGTTTACCATCGCTCTGATTTTCTTCTTTGAACACACTGTTAACTCAAAGATCGCCTCAAACACCTTCCTAAACCATTTGAACATATTTTGGAAAGACCTGCTGATGTGAAACATTCAGTTCATATTCTTTAAGCATTCCATTCTGAGGTGTCATTGCTTTTTCCTGATCTTAATTTTTGTGGGCATGCTGATCAGGAGTCCAGCCAAATTTCCAGGAGGAAAGTTTCAAAAGGCTCTCTCTAGTCAGATGGGTACAAAGAAAATTTAAAAAAAAAAATTAAAAATCTATTCCAAACTAAAAAGTAGCTTTTTTTTTTAATTTGGTAGTATATTTTTTAAAAATTTCAAGATATTTTTTTAAAATAGTATGTTAAAATTTTAGAAGTCGTAAGTCATGCTTGCTTTTACTTATTTGCAACATGCCTTCTGGATAAAAAATAGGCACAAAACCAACCCAGCACAAAAAACACTGTGATTAATTTAAGAACCTAGTATTTCTTTCCTATTTTTTTCCCTGAGACATGCGTCAAGAAAAACCTTACTAGCAGAAATTTTCCACTTTCATACCACGCTCAGTACCTAGGTTATAGTTTCTACATGGTGAAATAAAACTGACAGGCCCAAAGCAGAGTTAAAAATTTATTAGAAAAAAACTCCAGAGACCATTACCTGAGCTGTCTCATCTCTGGGTTATACTGGGACCCTGTGGCAAACTATTGCTTTCCCCACGTTAGAGCAGAAAATAAAGCTGTATAATAAAGCAAAAGGCATTGCAGAATGGTCTTTTCAAGCATATCACACTCCAGAAATAATTCAGCAAGAAGAGGTGTTGCAGCTGCATCTCCCACACAGACATTTGTCATAAGCCAGCTTTGTTCTTCAGCTGCAATCACCTGAAGCACTGAGAAAGATTTGTGTCTTGATACAATATGGCACAGTGATGAACTGCAGAGTCTCTGCCTGGAATGGCTGGCACCATCCACTACAAGATCCCTCCAGTGACTGAAGCCAAAACAGTTCTTTTTATATTCCTGTGCACACAACAAAGGCCTTTAATAAGTAAGCACATAGCACGTCACAGAGGTATGAGCACATCACCCTGTTTATCAAAAGCAGAATTTAGGAGAAACACATTTACAATTACACAAAAGGAAAGAAGAATGAAGCCTCCAACTCCATTATCTCAAAACAATAGCCAGAGGAAAGAAAATCAGCCTTTACCAGTGAGAAAATGAGAGGACACATCCTAAAGTGATTGGCAAGTTTGGACTCCAATATATAGGACAAATTCTCTGGGAACACACTCATGTATGAACACAGGTGACACACGGGTCATGGGTACATTTCCACATCCAGGTAATGATCCAGGTCATAGCTAGGATTTATGCTTTATTGCATTTGGCAGATAAAAACCAGCATACTCCAGAACATCTCAAGACAGTAAAGCTTGAGCTCTCAATGCTATCCCTTTCCATTGCAGTGGAAAGGGATAGCATTGAGAAAGGCATGTACCTGCCTTTTCACCGGGACATAGCAGGAAAAGGAGGATGGCCACTGTTACTGCAGTGTCTTGGCCTCCCCAGCTGTAAAGGGATCCACCTCCTGCTACCCAAACATTTTGACCATAGACTTCTTCGTACCTCAAGCAGGATATAAGAGGATACTTGTAGCTGTCTTGCTCCAAATAAACCCATAAACTTACTTGGAGTCATATTTTCTTTCCTAACTTTTCCTGGAAGGAAGCAGCAGCATCTACTCCTCACAGGGCAGTTCCATCTCCCCGTGTCCACCACCTGAGGCAGAGAAGCATTGCTTCTGTGCCCATGCTCGTGTGCCCACAACAGATGTCTGGCCTGGACACCACATCCGAAACCAAATGTGTAGTTGCTGCTCAGGATCTGGTAGGAGATGCATTTTTCTGCTTCACTCCTTTGGGCAGATATGTAAGCCTGGGAATAATCTAGCCAAAAGAAATTAATTTTCTGCAACCAAGCCTTTGCAGGGGTGTGAAGATCCACTTCACTTGTGGCTTCTTAGGGCTTTTTTCCAACTGAGCATTTTCAATAGGCTGAGGAAAGAAGGTGTGGGAACTGGCAGAGGAACTGAGCTGTGTATGTTGATTACAGGGTATTTTTTAAAAAAACATTCTATTTACTAGCATATCACACGAGCACAAATAGTGCAATCCCAAAAGTTTAAAACTGAAAAAACACATAACAGGTCACAGCTATCCTATCCTGTTGGCACCAGTTTGTTATCTGCAGTTGATTTTCCATCTTGGTTTTTCATGGATAGGCGATTGCTCACTGCCTCTGAAAACCAGGCCCTACTGGTGCTCAGTGATGGGGCCTCAACCACTTCTCTTAGGAAAGATGAGGTAATTGTTCTCAGATATTAATAGGCAAATGCAGCATCCAGAGTTCAAAAGGACTTGATGCATCACACTGCAATTTCAGTCATAACAGTTACAATAGTTTTTAATTCTGATTGTGTACCGCAGCATAGTGAGCATGGAGCAGCCTGCAGATCAAGCACCTCCACTTGCTCAACCTGCCCTTCAGAAGGACAATTGCACAGTCAAGAAATTATTCCCAAAATTCATCTTTGCAGTTTCTCTTTTAAAAATTTTATTCCACTACTTACTGCTCTTTATCTTTGTGATACAAATAAAAAACACCAACATACCCCCAAGCCATCAGTAGTTTTGATTCCTTTTCTTCCCTCACTCCTCAGCCATGGATATCAGAGCTTCAGAGAGATCTTTGTGACTCATGTGACTTCCTCACCATCCTGTGAGGACACTCACTAGTAGGAGGTATCTTTCTCAAACAAATACCCCGTGTTACTGACTCCCCAGAGAACTTGGCTGTGCTGCTCGGCAGAGGAAGTTTGCAATACCCCTGGATTGCCACACTTAGTGTTAAAAGAGTTTCATGCCCCAATCTCAGTAGACCCTGGAGATTTGTGCTTTGCTAAGCACACAAAAACACTCTTAAGGCCAGAGAAACATCATCATAAAACACAAAATTATCTCATTAACATCCAAAATTCAAAGAAAGGTGTTGCTAATTTAGATATTCATACACTTCCTAGGTTCTCACACACATGCACGGGAAGTTTCTCCATGAAGCAGGCGATCACTTGAGGTTTCACAAATTGGCTTACACTGATCTAACTGAAAGAGTTGCTAAAGGGGTAGGAAGTTATCTCCCACTCCTGTTCCTCTGACTGCAGGTTTCCAATTGCTCCCTTGAGTTGGGACTAATGATCCCGTAGCCTCAGCATATGGAGATCTAACAAAAAGACTTACCCATTTTCATTTCAGAATAACATCTGGATCTGGCAGTGCTGGTATGAACAGTAGGCAACAAACAGGCACGGAGAAACAAGACAAGGGAGCCAGAGCTGCCCTTTCAGCAGGATTTCAAGTCAGCTTGAACAGGCTATGACTATTATCTGCAATCAAGCTCAAGGTGTTTCACATGGGGGATGAGCTGGGACATATATTTGTGATAAGGCTCAATTTCCAGCCTTGCCTTCCCCTAGCTGAGGAAAGGCTTGCTGGTGTACACCCTTTTTGGGGTGGGGGGTCTGCTTAAAGCCTCTGTGGCCACAGGTCCCCAGTAACTCTTAACCTTGATATCCAAACAAAATACCAGTTTTTAATAGCTTTCCCACAGTGTTGCTGGCTTTTACAGTGTGACTTCTTTTTCTGAAACATAAAGAGTCTTCAAACATGCTGATGACCCTTGGGCGTAGCTGCATGGAGTTATTATCTTGTGAAACCATTTATTTAAGGTGACAGCAAAGCTTATTAGCTGGCTTTGTTCTTAACCTGAGTATAAACAAATGGGTTATCCATGCATAGTGAATTAAATTCTTTCTACACACCAGAAAAAAAAAAAGTTCTAACACCACCTCATAATTTTTCATTGTATGTATATTTAAAAATTACATCAGATGAAAAGTCTGGGGAAGTAGGAGGGCAAAGTGCATGTGTGTGTCATACAGTGGCAGCAAAGTAAAAAATTGGATTAGCTTTATCATCTAACGCTAAACTTTCTTGAAAGTAAATACAACTTTTATTAACCCTTCACCTCCAAACCTACTGGAAAAAAATAAAAAGTGTCCATAAGGCAAATGTGACTGCACGGCAGCTGCTGGGTATGCCATGTGTTGTCCCCATGCAGAGTGACCTTCTCCATGATATGCCTCCTGGCATGCCAGTGATTTCAGCCTGTACATGCTGAAATGTTCCACTCATGAACTATAAAATACTGAAAAATATTGGTTTGGCATGAATAACTGGTGAATCATTGGCATTTGTAATTGTTTGGGGGTATGGAGGTAGTCTTGGCTTATTTGTATTCTGATTTCACATGAGAACATTGATATGAACCAGTAATAATTGAATCTGATAAGCTCTGGGGAGCCTTTCCCTAGGAGAGGAGGTACGATTTAGAGAGAGATATGGGAGTACAGAGGGAATTCTGGAAGGATGCATGGAGAGTTGCAGGTTGCCTCACATCACAACTCGTAGATTTTATATACTCCTAAAATGAGCGATCATCATCTCGGGCAAAGCTAATTACCTGAGACATTATGATTCTATCTGCTATGAGCAGGATGAAAGTCAAGGTGATGTGTCCTCTTTTTTTTTTTTTAATTAATTGTATGTCTATTTAAGCTTTCTTTGAAAATACAGGGATCTTAGACAGCATAAGATTCCAGTCTATGAGTATTTGGTGGTGAATGTTGTTTCTCCTTTTGTCTGTGTTTGGGCACAGGCTTCTCGGGACAACTGTGATGAGAAGTACCACAGTCCACAGGAGGCTGGGCAAGATCAGACCTGTGGTGTGAGCCTCCATCCTCTCCGAAATTCAGTGACTCCCTAAGAGAGCCCCTGGTTACAGATTTGGGTTGCACTTTTGAATTTCCTCACTTTGGCAACTTAACAGCCTATAAAGATGTGAACTAGAGCCAGAGGGTTTGGTCTTAGCCGTGAAAGCTGACTCAGGAGACAAACACCTTATATCCCCTTCCAGGGAAAGAGCAGTTTCCATGGGTACAGCCAGTGATGTTACCACACCTCTTGGGAAAGGGATGTGAGAAAAAAATGGAGACAGAAAGCAAAATTAGCAAGACTTGAAGAAGGGAGAGTCCCCTTCTCCAAGACCACTTCTCCAGCTGGCAGCTGTGTCTTGGCATCGTCATGTCAGCATCACCTCCAGGAACTTCAGCAGTGCCAGAAACCCTCTGACCTTTCTGCAGCACTCACAAAAGCATTTGTGATGCATTCTTAAAAGTCTCCAGCCCCTCTTTGCCTTGGCCCATCTGAGAAATGCAGATGAGAGTGTACGGTGGCACTAGACCTCAGTACAGAGCGAGCCCCGCAGTGTTCAGAGGCTGCAGCACGGATTCAAACCCAGCATTTCTCCTCACCTCTGGTTGCTATGAGGCCATCCTGCGCAGCGAGCTGTGAAGTACAATAATCCCCTTGCCAACAATGCTGAAGGCTTCATTATTGTCCAAAGCTTTCAAAACACAGGCAGGAGCTTTAGAAAGCAGGTTTTAAGGTGCTGTATTCAGCCTCTCAACATACTCAGGTTGAGGGGGGGGGGCTTTCACAATCTTCATGCTCTGAAGGTCTCTTCACCTCTCCTACAGAGGGACAGGGAGGCTCCTCTGCAAAATTCACAAGATGTGTCACTGATACTGGTATTTATCCGCAACTTCACATCTTGTTCCCAGGGACAGTATAAATGCTAAACAAGGAACCAGAAATTTAGGAAGAAGAAACTACAGTTTGCCTACTTGCTTTGAAACACCTGCTACAACAATACAGATCATCTATCTCCTTCTTCATTCCCCGCGTTGAGACTGAATCTTATTGTTGAATTTCAAACCAAGAAGAAGGCAAAGAGGGTATCACACCATACTGAATACAGAGGGGAGAAATTCTTCAGCAGAAATAATGCTTCAGTCATTTTTCATAATTAAATTTTTTTTAGGTACACAAGATGATGCAGTACACACAGGAATATTGCTATAATTTCTTGTTCTTCTAAAAGTTATAATTAAACTTGTAAACACTAATTTATGTTAAATTTTTGCAACCAACCTATGATGGAAAGACTATAAATAGGCTGACTTGGATGTTATTAAATTTTTTTGCACATACAGCCTTTGTATTTCCACAGAGAACTTTTGGTGCGTTAAGACCTGGTCATCAACCCAGTCACTTCTTCCTGCTTTATTTGTTTCTTTCCCTATTATTTTCTTTAACACCAAGGTGACTGAAGAAGCTAAATATCTGGGGAAGGGATGGTTGTTGGAGAAAATTCTTGGCTTGCATGAAGTTTAGGACTTAGACTGCATCGTGCAAATCTTCATCAGCAAGGGAGCAAATACTGAAAATCCAGATAGATAATCTATCTTTGAAATTATTGTAACTAACCCATTTATTGGAAGCTATTAGTATTGGAATCTCTGAATCACCTCTTTTTTATTGCTAGTAACAGATTTCACTTACCTGAAGCAATTCTCACTTGTCCTTGATGCAGACATGCACCCAAATTTTTATCATGTTAAGATGTAGGTAGACTCTGTTTACAGCACTCCTCTTATTTATTCTCAATTTACGTAGGATTTTTAAACTGAATTTTGCCTTGAATTTTTATTTCATGTGGCCTTAGACTGCAGGTGAAAGCTGCAGTTTTCCTCAGTTTTAAGTGACAAAGAGTTTTGGTTTGATTTAATTTTTTTTTTTAATGGGGTGTGTGGGGGGAGTTTATTAGGTGTGCACTTGTTTGCATGTTTCCAAACAATATTCTCATCTGTGTTTGTCTCAAATATTGGCCTCAGCTTGGTTGAAATAAAAGTCCCCATCACTTACTGGAAAACCAGCTGCGCTTATTTAAATCTCAGTCTGGACTTGCCTGAAACCTAGCTCCAATTCCTTTTGAAACATATTTTGGGACTCCCAAGTTCTCAAACTATGACTACTCTTGGTATGATGATTTTGCATGCTAAACATGGGGTTTGTAATTGGGTTCAAAATTCAAACCCATTCTCCTATTTATGTGGACATAATATTGGAGCCCCTATGAAATTACGGGTTCAAATATAGGCTGATTCAATACAGACTGAACACTTCTAGAGCCACCATCCTCAACCACCCATATGCATAATTTCAATGGCAGGCGAACCTCTCACTTAAAATTATGCATGTTTGCAGATGATAGAGCGTGATAGTGTGGCTTCTCCTATCACAGTGAAGCTCCTGACTGAGATTCCAGCCCAACTCCAGAAGCGCTGGCACAGCAGCAGGCTCAGCTCTCTGTGTCAGACTGGCTGCTCTGCACCACCTCGTGCTGCCAGCCCGGGACACCCAGCAGGGCACCACGGGGGCTACAGGGTGGCCACACACGGCACTCTCGCACCGAGCTGGCACAGCCACAGCCCCCAGACTGCAAATGCCACAGGAGTCTGCCTTGACTTGCTTTTAATTGTAGGCATTTTCACTTTTTTACCTCAAGCTGCAGAGTAAATCAGGAGAGATGTCCCCTTTTTATAGCCACCTCTTAGATGGAAAAATAACGTGAAGGACAGGATTTCTTCATTTTAGCTGCTTTGACTCAGTCAAGGAAACGCTCGTTTTGAGTAATGGCATCCTTAATCAGCCTAGCCCTTGCACACACTTCAAAATACCTTGAAGTTAAATCAGTGCTGAAGTCAGGCCTTTGTTAAGTTTAGCAGCCAAACAAGAAAGGCAATCTAGCTGTGTTGACATAATCCATTATTTCGGTGAGGCCTGTGAGACATAAAACAGGTTTGGAAACTGAGTTTCTTCACAATAGATGGGGTATTCAACATACTAGCAAATTTAAGCTATTGGATTTTGTTGTAGTTACAGAGGTCCTTTCATAAATACTAAAACATTCTTCAGTACTGAAAGAATTCACATTAGTCACTTCCAATCACAAGACAAAAAAGTGAAGATAAACATTAATCAAATATATTCTTTCATGAGTGTTTTATTTGAATTTATATCATATTCACAAAAATAGAAAGTCTTTAGAACCATTTTGTGAATACACTGTCTCCAAGCTGAGATTTACAATGACAACAGTGAAATATCTAACTTGGATTTGTTTCCACACGTAGACATTGAAGACGATGCTGTGAGAAGCAAGCAGGAATTATGCAATGTGCTGCAGAAAGAAACATGAAAATGTAACTAAACATTTTAATGTCTATGTAGTTCAACAGCCTACATACAGTTTCTCAGGATGTTTTTAGAGCAAGTTGCTCTAATTTTGTGCAGAAAATATTGAGAGTGCTCATGCCAACCCTTTGACGTTGTGATTTGCATCTGACTGTATAAATACAATATACTTTCCTATCTAGAGCTTTATACATACGAAAAATTATGGTACAATAAAAATCTATACACATGGTGCTACCAGTTCAGCAGCTGCTAACTTAAAAGATACATCTAAAACTATGATTGCTCAGCCTCTGAAACACAAAATAAAAGAGCAATCAGAAATGCTTTTTGTTTAAATAGCAATTTACATAAAAATTCATCTCTTCATTTTCTCCGTTTGCTTAGGTCTGGTAGAAAGACTCTCTTTGGTTGGTTGCATCTGTCCTTGGCAAGAACTGTAATTTTAAACAGTCCTTTGTGTTTGTGTTAGGCAAAGGCTTGTAAAACAGAGTAAATGTTGGCTGGCTTCTATTTCAGCTTTGTGCTGTTGTAATGCTGAATGACAAGTACCTACAACACTGCAAAGTTCTGCAGAGTGGAAACAGAAACTTGCATGATTTCCATGTGCTGAAAGATGTGACAGTGGAAGACCATTTATACTGCACCCCAATGTAAACCACTCTCTCAATTTATATAGAGTTCTTCTAAGTACAGTTTTATCTTTCAAAAGCTTTTAAAAGCAGGTTTAGCTGCTGCTCAGCAACCAAGTGGTGACACACATATATCGCAGGTTTTTTTTTATCTCCCAAGATATTTTGTGAGAGATCAGGTAGAAAGCAAATTCATGAAGTATTACAATCCATTGCTATAAGATAAATGTTAACCTAAGATAAGGTACAACTGCATTGCAGATTTGTGATGGTACCACTGATCTCAGATTTTCACCCAGGGTGCGGAGGTGGTGTGAAGAGCATAGAGCAAAGGGCTTCAAACAACCATCAGGTAAGGGGAAGAAATGGTCTTAGGAGCAAAGTGAAAGTGCTCTTCTCATCTGGTGGCCTATCCTTGTTATATGAACTACAAAATGATGGTAAAGGAAGTGAAATGTAGCAAATGAAGCTAAAAAAATGAAATTATTGAGTTTGCAAAAGCAAGCAAGGCTAGCACAGACAGTCAAAAAAAAAAAAAACCAAACCAAAGAGAGATAGACTGAGAGAAAAAAATGCTTTGAAGTACACAGGCTTATTATTTGATTTGTAAATAAGATGAAGCTCTCTCCACCCAGGTTATGAAAAGTAAAAATTGTCATGTATGGGTAATTGATGGTGACAGCTCTCGCATACACAGTGTAGGAGGTGGTGCTATTGTTTAACATGCCCTACATGTGTAGATAACAAGTTAGGCTCTCATGTTTGCCTACAAATTGTTGCTAAGCACTTTTTATACCCTTCATATTGATACTTCTGCTGTCTCTTGGTTTCATGTACATTTCCTTTTAAGACAAACAAAAATGGAATATCCTGCAACCTCCAGCTGTATCTTGCTGTATTTCAAGCTAATATGGATTCAAACCCAGGGGATGCCTCAGGAAATAGATATTGAATGGATTTCATATTCTTGATTTTCTTTTTTTTTTCTTTTCTTTTTTTAATCTTGGACTTCTCACTCCCTGTTATTGTTTTCCAAATTCCAATCCCTGAAAAAGAGATTTGAAATTGATCTTGGTTTCACCTGTGTTAACATCACCAAGACAATCCTGTTTCTCAACTCCCACATCTCAGGTACTCAGTGACCTGGTGAAGTGCTGCCTCCTCTAGATTTTATTTCCCTACATTCTGCATATGCTCAGTGCTGGCAGAAATCATTTGTGAGTTAGAGAAAGGAAAAGCTGCTGATGAACACTCAGAGTCTGCATAGTGCTGCTAGAGGTGAACCCAAAATGCTGACCCAGATCTGAATGTCCCTAAAATTTCAGTGTCTTTATGTTAATGGGGTTTTTCCTCCAAGAATCCCAAGCACAAATGACAAATATAAGTACAGTATAGAGTTAAACTTGAGGAAAGGAAAGGGAACTAATATTTTACACACAGTTTAGCTTTGCATTTCTCAAAGGTTTTTTGAAAGTATCTGTCCAAGTGAGACTTGACCTTCCAGGAGGACCACAGCTTGAAGTAACTGGGGAGACTGCTTCCTCGTGCCAAGGGATTAATAAAGGTTCTGCTTGCCCACCTCCTCACTGCTCCATATGGCACAGATTTGAAAGCTTTAATTAAAAGTGCAAGAGGGTGAGAGGATTATTAACATTCCTACTGGGACACCAGTGCCCTTTAATAAGTTTTCCCAGTCAGAAAACAATTTCCTTCAATAGCTTTTGGTCCCCAAGATCGACACTCTTCCAACAGTTCACCCCAAAGATATTAATTAACAAAAAATAGCTTTTTTTCCTGAGGTTAGCTGAATGCTCTGTGGAGGTTAGGGAGGACACTGAGTATCAGGTAAGGTCTGCTCCTAAATGTCTACCCGCAGAAGAAGGTCTCAGTGGTGGAGGTAGTAGGGACTCTCCAAATAAATGCTGACAGCCACCTTGCAGAGCCACTGTTTGTGTGGCTGGGATAAGAGAGCTGAAGAGGAACCCACTGTCTAATTCAAGAAAAGCAACTGAAAGCCAGCAAAGTATTAAAACACTCAGAAATCAGAGGAGGGAAGGAACAAGTGGGATTGGCCAAGGAAAGCTATAAACCATCTGACTATGGAAGAAGGCTACTTGGCTCAGAGATGCTTTACTGTTTCCTCCACTTATTGTTGCCTTCCAAAGTGGATTATCATACTCCCTAAATGCCCTAATATTTAGCTCCTTCCCTTTCTTTACATGACTCATAAATCACATTATGCCTGTATGATTAAAAAAAAAAAAAAAAGGAAAACTTCACAAGAAGGGAAAAATAATCGTAATTCTATAATGTTAACTTATATCACAGAAAACTGTGTACATTTTTTCCCCATACAGGACATACTTCAAATAAAATAATTTTAACACCAATAATGATAATGTTCTTTCTTCCCAACAGAAGTAGAATTGTTTTCTCACCCCAGTTTGATACATAAATATAAGAAAATAGTCTTTGAATATTTACATCCATGTGTTTTAAATGTTATTTCTTTATATATTTAATTTTCATTTTCTCTCCAACCACGGGCATTCTTTCCAAATTTATATACTAATCTGCGACCATCCACACGCTCAAGGATTTCTCTTTTGTAATAGTATCTGTTAAAATAAAAACAGAAAAAGATATAAGAGTAAATTCACCTATGGTCCTAAAAGGCCACCGCCAACTAGACAATCCCTTAGCTAGCTTAAAATGTCTTGATTTTCTATTGATATATATATAATATCTAAGATCATTATAATTGAATGACAGAGAAGGAAAAATTGATGCTTTCTTTTTCCTTTATATTAGTTAGCTTCTGAGTTTGAATTTCACCGCATTTCAGGTCAAAGCATATTGCTGGATTTATCACACACTCTCATGACATTTCACAGGGGTTTTTCCCCAGATAAGCCAGGATCTGAAAATCAGACCAGGAAAGAACCCCAGCATCCTTTAAAAAATACATTTTGAAGTTTCAGAGATAATGTAAAAATTCTCAAAATGTTAAATTAAAGAGGAAAGAAAATCCTAACACCAATTTTAAGATAATGGATGTGGGGTATACCTAGTTTCTGAATGTTGTTGGAAATAAGGTCTCCAGCCATTACTGGGCCATTTAAACATTCTCAGGTTTCTGCAACCATATTTCCTTCCTACATTGGTTGTTTGGATGGAGCCAAACAGAATTTATATATATATATAAACAATTATTTGTGTTATATATATCATATATTCTACAGAAACAGGAGAAGAAAAGAACATAATGCTACAATCTCGAAACTCATGAGACACTGTCAAAGAAAGCAACTTCTGCTGTTGGGAAATCATTTTTAAAAGTCAGACAAGTTCTCCATCCAGTTGGTCTGTGTATGTGCCACAGTCTTCCTCAGCAACATCCAGCTCACCTCATAGCCCGGCTGAGTTTCTCATAAGTCATGCTGCTGTTGTTCTTCTTCTTTCCCCACAGCTGAGCCACAGCTTCAGATTTTAAAAATCTGAAGACACCTTCTGACCGGTCTTCCCACTTGATTAATCCTGGGTTTTTCTCAGGATTGAGAAGAATATCTCGAATAAATTCCCAAAGATGAGTTCCTCGAGGGTCTGAAAAAGGAAAGAGGGCAGGAAGGAGCGTCTCAAGAGCTCTCTGGGCTATGCTTGCAATTTTTATGTCATTTACAGAGGGTGAACAGTCAGGCCATAGTTTCTGGAGCACAGGACCCCCACCCCAGAGATATACAGGTGAAAAACACTGGCAGCCTTTCAACTGCAGATAAGTGTCGGCCTCAGGCAGGCAGGAAGGAGCCCCAGCAACCAGGGGAAGCAGAGTCCAAACCACCCACTGCTTCCTTCTGCCTTTGGCACTGTTTCTGCCCTAAAGAGAACATGTTTAAGCCTTCCCTTCATCTCATTTGCCCATTTCTCCTGATCCCTGTCTAAAGCACAGCATGTAATCTGATATTATTGTGTGGCACATGAAACAGCCGAGATTACTGTGAAGGAGGCACTGAACCTCTTTGCATTTAAAAGACAGACAGAAGGCATGGGAGGTGAACTGCCATTCTGCATGAATAAGTAAGAAGGTGTAGAGGGGATAGAAGGACAGTGACAAAACTGGCCAGCCAAAATTGTATGTAAAAAGGGAACCAAAAAGTTTGGCCATGATGTAGAAAAGATGAAAACAGATCTCCAAGTTCAACAGGTAGACCTCTCAGTTTAAGCAAAAATACAAAATACATCTCACAGTTACTATAAAGAGAGCACCAGAAAGCCCAGGTCAAAAAAAAAAATTAAATAAATCCATCAAGTCAAATGAAGTAGTTTACAAATGAATAATAACAAACACAGTGACAAGGTGAGCCAGAAAGACAGCAGTCCTTTGGTCTGACTTCAAAAGCATGCAATTAGACCAAATTAAGAAGGAAACAAGCTAGTCAAAGATGTGAAGGTAACTTGAAAATGGTATGCAGTGCAGTATAAGTAGAATTAGATTTCAGTCAACGAATCCAATATTTTTCTTTATTATTATAATTGTTTTCTGGACCCATTAAAATGTGGTGGACCTAGCCTATCTGGACATCAGTAACTTATGGTCATGATACGGAGCAGTACTGAAGGGACTGGAAAGGAAGGGGATTAGCCCAGACTGCCAATGTCACCTGTTTTGTATGTCCAGGCTGTGACTGATGAGATGTTAGAATCACAGAATATCTCAAGTTGAAAAGGACCTATAAAAATCACCAAGTCTTACCCCCTGCTCCTTGCAGGACATCCTAGAACTAAGCCATATGACTAAGAGCATTGTCCAGACACTCCTTGAACTCTGTCAGGCTTGGTGCTATGATCGCTTTCCTGGGGAGCCTGTTCCAGCGCCTGACCACCCTCTGGGTGAAGAGCCTTCTCTATTGTGCAGTCTAAACTTTCCCTGGCACACCTCCACTCCATTTCCTCATGTCCTATTACTGGTCCTTAGACAGAGGAGATCAGCACCTCCCCCTCCACTGCCCTCCCTGAGGAAGCTGGAGACTGGGATGTGCCAACCTTCAGCCTTCTCCAAGCTGAACAGGCTGACAGACCTCAGTTCTTCACAGGACTTTCTTCAGACCAGTCCAGTCTAATCCTTTCATGAACGACCTTTTTATACAGACACACAAAAAAAGAAACCCACCACCCAGATATCTGTGTACAGATATAAAGTTCAGGAGTTCTGTTGGGGCAAAGCAACAGAACAAGAGTAAGAAAAGCCAGAAAGAGACATAATCTGGAGGTCATATTGAAACAGGATGAACACAAATACCACAAAATGCACTATCCTATTATAATCAGGGAAATAAATAGGATGGAAAAGACATACATAGGATATTTTCAGCATCAAAAAATCTTGGTAAAGTATGTTAATGGAACGATGTACAGAAATCACAATTATGGTATCCTGTCTTCAGAGTCAGGTTGAATAAAAACTTGCAGAAAATGTAGGTGAGGGGAGTGGAGAGACTGTCATATCAGGGGATAAGAAGGTGGCAAGACTGAGGCACAGGTGCTTGCTCGTGATGTCATGCGTGAGAAGTTCTGCAAGGAGATGCTGAGCAGGGTCTGTGGTGTGCGCTGCACCTGGCGGGCACAGGCACCAGCATGACTGTGCCCACGCACAGCCCTTCTGGTTAAATCCTGGGTCTTCCTCATCATTCCTTTACTCCATTCCACCAGCCCAGCTCAACACCGGGCAGAGGAAGCTGGTTTCTGGTTGCTTCCCCATAGGCCCTCACCGACAAAAACAATTTGAAAAGTTTAACAATATTGAGTCCAAAAATGACATAAACAAGCAGTACTAGATAGTCAGATCCTTTCAGAATTCACTCACAACAATAATTTTACAAGTTTTGTGTTCAAAATGCTTCCTCTTCCCTCCCAAATAGGATCTGATTTTCATTTGTTTCTTTTTCCTTCAACCACCTAACCAACACTTATAAGCATGGATGTTGACTTACTGTGCTTCTTGGTGTGGGACTTTGGGGTATGATCTTGTGATTTTTTTGCATCTGAAGAGTCTGCAGAGAAGGAAAATGAAGCCTATTTGTAAATTTGATTAAAGACTTTCCATTGACTAGCAGGTTGAAAGAAATAAAACCACAAAAAAGAACAAATATCTCTTCTAAAGATAATCACTTTTCGGAAGGTAATCTAAGTGAGGAGGGAGAGTTTTGTTTTCTGTACTATATGTTAATCAGCACACTTCTCAAAGAGACCACTGATGAATAAAGAATGAATGCAGAGGTAAACATTTGGCTTTTGAAAGCTAAATTTGATTAACAAATACCTCACCTCATATTGTGTGTGAGAGAGAGAAAAATAGGATGATCACGTCTGTAAAAGGAATCCTGAATTGTCCCATTATCTTAGTCTTTGCTGAAGCACGTATCTTTGGGGGCTTATTTGTTTCTGAAGAGATGATCTAATGGGAAATATATGTGCTGGTACCAATGCACAGAACACCCACCTGACTAAAACATAATGAACTGGCAAAGCACTGATGTTTAGGGGGGCAGGGTGGGGGAAAGGGGCTGCGCTGGTAGGAGTTTTTGGCAGCAGGACGAGCATATATCTTTCTGTGGCTCAGAGCCATAGGAACAAGCCATTTCTCATCAATGGTACTCTATCACCTGCAGCCAGCCAGAGGAGAAATAGGATTTCTGGCACAAGCCTTTCTTCAGAAATGAAAAAAAAGAGGTTCTGCCTGTTCGTGACTGTAACCTACCTCGCAGTCTGCACGTTCAACCCTCCCGCCCCCAAACCACCGCAGCCTGGCTCTGCTCTTGTACTTAATGAATAGCTTTCATCTGATTGCTCTAAGTCTCGCAAAATCTGTGGGATAGACCTGAGAGGGAGCCCCTTCTGTGTTTGCTTTTCAGCATACCTTGTCCCTGAATCCCATAAAGCAAAGCTTAAGGTCCCACGCATGTTTTCCCAGCTTCTATGAATGCACAATTATCATACTTTTCATGGAAACCAGGCATTTGCATGGGAAAATGACTCACAGGAAATATTTATTTGCATAGAAACTTGTCAGATTTGCACAAGCTACTGCAGTAACTGCATGTGAAAAGGTAGATGCAAAGTTATTCACACACTTGCTTTATTCATACATAACTGGAAACATAAACTGAACAAGACCGTGGGGATAGGCCTAACCTCTGCTATTCTGTCTGATAAATTACTGTCCTTGACCCCCAAGCAGCAAACGTGCTCTGAGTCATTTTGCCTTCCCACTCTCAAAGAGCAGGAACTAGGCTGAACCTCACTCAGCTTGGAGGGGGGTGTGGTGTGGGGGAAGTAAAATGAGGCTTATTTCACTGCCTTTCCTCAGATTATGATTCCCCATATGTTATTAAAAGCCTGTGGGAACTCCAGGTAACGACTGCAGGACCCAGTTCTTTATTTGCCCTCATATAAATCCTTCTCATTTTAAAATCCCACAATTCGCTTGCAAATGTTTGTTATGCTTCACTTAGCTGGAAATTTATTCTTGGAAGTTCAGCTGCCTTCTGTGTAGCCAGTGATTTATTCTGGATTTCAGCTGTGTAAATAGCCTCCTGCTCTGCCACAGCTCCTACATGGAGACTGGTTTCAAACATGCCATGTTAAGAGGCTGGGGCCTGACAGATGAAAAGAGTTATGATGCAGTTTCAACAAAGCCGTCTTGCAAAACTTTTGACAAAAGGTTACACATTATTTGCATATGATTCAGGAATGAGCCATTTTTTTTACGGGATATACAAATTTAGTTTTTACAGGAGGCTGTGCCCTTGGTGTGCCACCCTAGCTCTAGGCTTAAGCAGTCAGCAGATAAACACACTGTGCCGGGATCTGGACAGGTCCCCAGCCCTGCCAGAGAGCCCTGAAATCCTGGTAGCCGTCTTGTGAGAGTGGGTGGAGGTGGTGGAGAAAGCAAACATGGTGTTTGGTTGGGGTTTTTTAAGCTTTGGTGGTTTTCTTCCTTGCTCCTTTTTTTTTTTTTTTTTTTTTTTGGGAGGGGCAGGGGGGGTGGTTTTTGTTTGTTTGGGTCTTTTTGGGTTTGTTTTTTTGGTACTTTTTTTGGTTTGGGGGTGGGGATTTTTGTTTTTTGGTTGGGTTTTTTTGGGTTTTTTTTGGTTGGTTTTTTTTTTTTTTTGTTAATTTGTATCTGAGTGCATTAGTTTAAACTGTATGTCACTTGGCCAATCCAGCTCAGGAGGCTGGAGGAGCAGGTGACAGCAGGCACAGGGGCTGGGGCCATGCCCACACGCAGAAGCACAGGGCTGCGCCCAGTGCAAGGCTGGACTACAGCAACACGCTCTCCTTTCTCCTGCCAGGACTTCCAGTGCCTTCTCCCTCAGATCTCTGCTTAGCGGCCTCCTAAGAAGAACCTGCCTTCCCTCCCTGCCTTCTCGCTCCCCTGCCACCTCTGCTTTACTCTCTTCCCGCTGCCTCGCTGTCCCGCCTCCGTCCCGGCGCCCGGACAGGGCCCACAGGGCCTTCCGCAGGTGTGACCAGACTGCCCTTTGGCCGGGCACTGCAGCAAGCAGCTTTGCTCTGTCTCCTGCCCCTCAGCGGGCAGACTCGGGCTCTCCCTCACCGAGAGAGGCAGGGGGGTTCCGCGGCACCCCGTGTCAGCTCTGAGAGGCTGCGGCTCTGGTGCCGCGCGTTTGGGCACAGGCCTCGGTGTCTGCCCTGCGGCTGCCCCAGGCCGAGCCCAGCCTGGCCCCAAAGCCAGCAGCCTGCTCAGCGTGAGTCACGGGCTCAGCGGGGAGCGCGGCGCTTTGGGGAGGAACGGGGCACTTGTTTGCCCCGTGTGCTACACCACAGAAAAGCGTGGTGTAGCTGGAATATCTTGTCTCTCTGACACTAATGTTTACCCCTTTGACTCAGTCACTTTAAAAGATATGTGAAGATTACAGATTATTTGATCATCTTCCTCTTGACAGAGAGAAGACAGAAGCATTTCTTAAAAGAAAGCTACTGTAATAATGACAGCTAATAGATCTGTCAGAATCATCATTGCTCAGTTTAAAATTACTGGAGGCTCAGATGCAATCCTACAACAGAAGACCACAGAGACTATTACATGCCAGTAGCTCTGGGACAAATGACAAACAATTAAAAATATAATTACAAGTTTCTTACCAGAAGATTGGTGACTAGGTGTCATCATGGAAATCTGAGCACGACAGAATGTTTTACTGTCCAATAACTCTGGGAATTAAAAAGAAGACATTTACTAATAGCCTCAGACAACAATAAAGCCATCTCAGAATGCATGAAGTATTGTGATGTTAGTTACCTACTGTGCTACCATAGCCACTGTCATAAAGATAATTCTCTTCTTTCCAGGATACCATTAATGACGGATCTGAAGGAAAAGGACCAAAAAGAAAATTGGATCACTAAAAGAACATTTTTCAGCACAGACATAAATATTGAGTACTGAAAGAATTTAAAATGGGGGGGGGTGGGGGGGTGGAAACCTGTCAAGAGAATCAAGAAGTGAAGGGGCTATGTATAAAATTATTTCCTTTCACTCAAATTTTGCATGGAGTTTTGCATATTCAGGCAAATGCATTTACACAAAGCACTGACTTTTAGAAATAATGTAGTATGCTCTTCCTTTTC
Source organism: Euphonia xanthogaster (assembly GCA_034509185.1). NCBI lineage: Eukaryota > Metazoa > Chordata > Aves > Passeriformes > Fringillidae > Euphonia > Euphonia xanthogaster. The sequence goes on along the minus strand of JAYDZK010000268.1, from coordinate 18,202,671 downwards.
CTGACTAGTATATAATTAATGCCTGGCCTTGGAGGAGGTTTCCTATGCCAGATCAACTCTTATTCTACCCAATCCAGTCCTGAATTCTCAGCCCCTGATGATTATGACAGTGTGTTGGAGCCACAGAGATGAAAGTGTTTTCAAATATCTAGTAAAAAAGAAGGATGCTTATGATGAGTATTTATTTCTATAATGGTGGAACTCGAAAGTCCTCTCTGAAACACAGCTTATTGTTTAAGCACATAGTGAGAAACATCAAAGCCTCATCCTAGATGAAGGGCCATTTTATTCCAGGCACACTATGTCCCCATCCTTAACCTAAAAACCACCTTCATGATTAAAGAGGAATAATTTTTAGTGACCTTCTGGTCATATGGATCAATATAAGCAGAACAGAAGTATTGTCTTTATGACCAGTACACTGGTCTGGAAATCACTGACTTCCTTTACAGTGCATGTTTAAGGTCAGAAGCCTTAAAAATCTCTTTCTCTTTTGAAACCAGGTCAGAAGTGATGAGATAGAAGGTTCAAATCTAGGTTAAACCTAATTTTTTTCATGTTCACATAAATGAAATCAAAAACCCCAAAATGAGTTACAGCTAAATAATCATGTTTGGCTAAGTTACCACTTATGACATAGGAATTTAGCAGGCATGCTAACTAATAGCTGCATGTTTGGGCACCCAGAGCTTGCGTTCCAGCACACACCCTTTGCTTGCTTGGACACCTGATCTGCCTAATGCTGCCTCTGAACACGGGCCTTACCCAGCCAGAACACGGGGAAAGTGTTCATCTTTGTTCATTTTGGCCTTTTTCAGTACCCATGTCTTTGCAGCTGTGATGGTTTACTGGAGTGAGCCGAACTTCCCACCAGCCCTGTCCCTCCCTGCTGCCTTGCAAGGAGTAACTTTCCCAGCAGCTCTAATCCACAATTCCTGCTCCCCCGCATGCAGAAACTTAACCCACTCCCACTGGCCATGGCTGGCACCACCAGAGGCCCACCAGGCCACTCCTGATTCAGCACATCCAGGAGAATCACCCATCAGTTAGTCCTTTCCAAGATGTGCAGCTGAGGTGCTTTGCCTTCATCTCTAGTAGGAGGAGGAAATAATATTATATCAGGATCTCATAAATCAGGACTTAAAGGATTACTGGAGTAACCTCTATGGAAAGCAGCAAGGCTGCCTCATGCACATCTCCCATACCAGGAGCGGATTGCAGATTGCAATCCTTGCCTGCTGCAAGGAGAATGTGGGCAATGTTCCTGGCTGGAGAGGCTGGGCTCCAACAGCTTAAGTGGATAAACAGGCTGACAGTATTGTTGGAGACAACACATGCAACAGATCAGTATTTGTTCTGCCAGCAGATATCAAAACGTGGCTCATGGGCGCACCTACGTACAAAGAGGCTGGGACTAGTGGGATAGAGAGTGTGGATATGGACAGGCGTGATCTGGCAAAGGAACAAGGAAAATAATTGTGCCTGAAGAGGACGGTTGAATCAAGCTGAACTTCTTTTCTCAGTTAAACAAAGCCCTGGGAGGAAAGCGATCCAGCTATAAACACACTGAGAAAAAAAAACTGCAACAGCAAAAATATAGATTTGATCAAACCAAACTACTCCCTGAATTTCAGTTTCATTGAAACCTGTGAAGAAAATGTAACATTTAAAATGTAACATTTTTTTTCTCTCCAAGCTGGTTTTTGGAAATCTCCTTGTGTTTCAAACATTAACAGCACTCCACAACAAAATATTTGTTCTTCCTTCCTTTCTTTCATCTTTTGAATGAAGTGTAGAATGAAGTCCTCTACAAAGCTGCTTCCATGGAGCACCTCAAACTATTCCAACTCTGAACATCAGTGTAGACTGCTGATTCTGCAGAGGTGATTCTGCTGATTTCTGCAGGAAAAGTGGCCACATGCATGTGGTATTACCTGAAACTTCAGAAGTTAGCACTGACTGACATTTGTATTGCTTCTTTAATTCTGCATGATACCCTTTCTATTTTATTTAATGCCATTTTGATTTGTCTCCCTTGGAAGAGGGGTCCCCTCTCCTCAAAGGACAATTTAACCAACTGCTACTCACCTGTTTGCTCTGTCTTCACAATGACATTATGAGATTGATACATGTCACTTCCACACTGACCTGCAAGAAAGCAAATTGGCAGATAGGATGTATGAGAATGAGCACGGAGGAATCAAATGTATTAGCTCCAAGCAGCAACTTCTACACCTGAGCCAGAGGGCTGATTTTGGAGTGGAAAACATTCCCTCTCTTCTTCATCCTTCAGATTTCTGCCTTAAGTCATATCCAAGAAGTTTAGCAATACCATAAATGAGCTATAAGCAGAATGGCAAACATAGCAAGTATAATCTGCCAGACAGGCTTCTGGGGAACATAAATGACTTCTGAAGATCTCAGAATTCAGACTAATGTACACGTGTCTCTCTTTAGTATTTATTTACCATTCCATTTTAGGTGCTGGAGGTTGCTGTAAAGCAGTTGTCCTGCTGTCCCAGCTGCCTGAGTGAATTCCTGCAGGCTCATACTACACAGATGTTCCCCATTGATATCAAACTCCTGGAAAGGTATGCAGTTGGCATCCAGTTGGTTCGTATCAAGGAGGTGCTGCAGCCACTCCCAGACTTGAAACTTAGTCCAGTACTGTGGGTGTATTTCGTGCCACTGAGTTCCATAGAAGCTACTGGATACTGGAAAAGGAAAAAAATATTTACTGTCTCTGATACCATAATAGTCATCAACAATAAGATTTATAGCCAAATTGCACGTCTTGGAAGCCTACAGATCTAGACGCTTTTCTCAGTCCTGAACACTGGCTCAGTAGCTAATGCTGGAGAAGGTATTGTGGGGGTTTTGGCCTCAGTTTTCCAACTAAAAATTGGGCAGTATTTCATTACACATGTCTTGGCTGATTGATTTGCAGGAATTAACTTACTAGTGTTGGTTAAATACACTAAAATTCTCTGAGGGAAGATACTTTACAGAAATACTGTTGAAAAGGGATTTGTGGGAAAATTACTTTATTGCATCAGAAAATGATGGAAAAGCCTTGCAAAACTATCATAAGGAGATGTGGAAACTTTCTTTGAATAAGAACTTAGTAGGGACTAAATATTAATTGTGGGGTTAGGAAAAAGAAGGTTAAAAGCACTCTCATACTGCTCTGCAGTAAAAGCCTATCAGTGTGGGTCATGGTTCCATGACAGAGTTGGCATTCTGATGGTGCAGATTATTGCTGTAGTCATGTAAGGTGGTTTCTGTTTCTGAATGTAGTTATAAAACTCATTTTTAGCTATGGAAGCTGCCTAATTTTCTTGTTAGAATGTCTGAGTCTTTTCTTGGCAATCTCTTAAACTGCTCTCAGTTGTATGTCATTGCACGACAGTAATTTGCATGTGCAAATTGAAGAAATTCTACATGGGATAGGATCATTATGTAAGATAAGAGCAAAGACAGGATTGCTTTGGTCTGTCCTCACAGAGATCAGTGCAATTTATTCCCTGGGAAAGGAGGAAAATGGACTACGCCAGACAGTGGTGACGGTGAGATAAAATGTTCACAAGTGCAAGCAGGGCTTAAGGATGAGGGAATGAGAGATTACAGAGGGAGAAGAGTCTGCCATGGCCCAGCTCTGCAGGGACCTCGCTCCAGGATATGGCACCAGTCTGTTCCCAGTCTCCTCTAGAAAAAAATTAACCACACAGTGAGAAGTACTGACAACAGTGGATATTGATAGAGGACCACAAGCACCAGAATTGGCACATTTTAGGAAATCACCTTAACTCAGGTACACAAGACCTCAGGTCTCTTCAGACGAGGTACAGGAAACAGCTTCCAGGTAACACATAAACAAACCCCACAGTTATTTAGCTTTCTTTATCAATATTAGTCAACAAGGCTTGTGTAAGTAACTTAGGGAGTTTGCAGGACTGTTCTCCATCCTAGTATTGAAGGATGTGGAGAATGAGTGAGTGTGGAAATTATTTAAAGTGTGGTATATCAGAGAAAAAAGGTTTGCTGGAGTTGTCATATATCCCCTGAAAAGGAGGTTGATTTGTATTCTTATCAATTCAGAAGAGTAAAACGATTTCAAAGGCGACTAGAATCCTAATTAGCAAAGATACTTTAGTGAGAGGAGAAAGTAGCTTAGGTAAAAGTAAGTGTAGTGGTGAGTTACTGGGCAGGCTGGTCTGAGCTTTGAGCTTCCTGTCCCTCTAAAACATAAGTGAATCCTGAGGAGATTCACCCTGGAAATTTGATATAGACCTCCACCATTTGCCTCCTCGAAATCCTGTGGAAGAGTGAAACTCAGACATTACTATTTTTGTGTATGACATTGTTATAGGAAAACAAGCGCATTTATTAAGCACATGTTGATGTATTCCTGTGTATTTAGAAATTACACAGCAAAAAGAATAAGCATTTCATTAAGTGGGAACTTATAATTAAAGTTTTGTTGTAGTATTATTTGTATCAGAAGGACAAGAGCAGCATATGACTGTCCGCTTAGATTTTAAGTTTTACCTGTCCACTGAATAATGAAAAGAATTCTAAAATTCAAGCACCTATAGAGATATAGGTTTATATATATTTCTATATGGAGAGAATATAAATGAATACATTTTTACATACCCAGATACATAATCAGAAAACAGCAAGGAGAAAAAAAGAGAAAAAAAATCACAAGCCACAAGCTACCCAGTGCTCTAATGCCAGTCTAATTAGAAAGCTATCTAGAAATTTGAACCAAAAAAGCAAATACAGCAAAGGAGCAAAAATTCTATTCCCCTGGAAAGCCAGAGGAGTGATTAGCATTAAACAGTAATGTTGGTTCAGAGGAAGCACGAGGGGTAAAGGTACGAGAGAAAGAATTCTGGACTAAGAGAGAACTTCTGGCACTTTCAACACCATTAAATTTTAGGAAAGAGAGCCAGTAAGGAAATGAACAATAAACTGGTCCCTATTGTAAGTTCAGCTTTTTACAAATGAAGTAACAAATGAAAATTTTTCTTACCAGAAGTGAAACTCTGTAAATTAGTACTGAAAAATAATACTTGTACATGCTTAAAGGTGTAGCAGCCCTTTTCCCCTGGCCTCCCAAAAAAGAGTATGGCTCAGAACAGTTGAATTCCTCCTACCATTGCATGTGGAATATCCATCTGTCCAGGAAGGCTGCTGGTGGAGTAGATTGCTGCTGGAATTGATACTCATCCTGCCAGCTCCTTCCAAAATCATGATCTGTAAGTGAATCAAACAGCTTCCTTAGTGAGCGGTGTCTAGTCCAAAAGGTAAATGGCAAAAAAAAAAAAAAAAAATCCACTGAAGGTGAAGCAAGGAGGCCAATTCCATTTGTAGAAGAAGATACAACTGAAATCAAGAACATGTTGACACAACCCCTTTTCCACTGCCACAAAATCTCCTTATGATAAACATTACCATGATTAATTTGCATACGCAAGAAGCAAGTTTCTACAGCTGCCCATCCATAAATGAATAATCTGTAATCAGAAAAGAAGCCGAATGAAAAGACAAGGCTCCTGACAGAGCAATACATGAAAACTGCCAAGCTTTGAGAAATGAAATACTAAATAGTTTTACTTTGTTTTTCTGCTTTAAAGAGAAATGTGATTTTAAAAAGTACTTTTTTTTTTTTTTTTTTTTTTTTTTTTTTTTTTTTTGTCTTTTAGGAGAGAGAAAGAACTTCCCAATAATTGCAAATGAAACTATACTGTAGACTACAAGCCACGCTCAGAAAATCCTTCACACAGAAGGATACACGTAATGTTACAGGGAGGTAGCCTTACAGGGAATATCTTGTCAGCTGACCCAGTTTCTTATCTGATCTGTGTCAGCAGTGTCTATAACACTTCTTGGTAACAAATATCACAGATCATACATTTCAACCTACCAAAAAAAATCAGACGGTCAAAGATCTTGTAAATGAGACAAAAATTCTTGTGGCTGTCTGTACAGAATCAATATTTTGGAGTGACACCACCCCAAGACTGCATTCCCTCTTTTAAGCAAACTTTCTTTTCCATGTATCTTAGCATTAGCACCATGAGTAAAATTTTCCTGTACTTTTTCATACTTTAAAAACAAAACCTACTTGTATGACATTCTAGAAAAATGTTACATTTATCCCATGTTTAACCATTCCAATGAAAGTATACAAAATTCCCCAGTGATGGGTACTCTTGATGTTTTACGTTATCTTTCGGTGGTGTGAAGTTGTAAAGCTTAAAAATATACATAGTAACCAAAGATACTTGTGAGGACATTGGGAAAGTAATTTGTTAAACACTACAAAGTCTTTGGATTGTAATTCTTATATACGCAGGGGGAAAAAAAGAAAACCAAACCCCTGTTCAAAAATATTGAAAGCCGCAAAGTCTGTAAAAACAAAACATTAGACATCAGGATGGCATGTGCATGCAACAAGACTTCACCCTAGAATTAAAAAGGTTATGAAATACAAAATAGACTTGTGAAGGGTAAAGTCACTGGTCTTGGCTGTTTACCCACTGAGGCCAGTGGAAAAACATCCACTGAGAGCACATCTGTACCCCCTATAAGCTGATGCCAGAAACCTTTTTGGTAAAAGACTAGGAGTCAATAGAAACACTTACAGCCTTGGTTTTAAAGGAGCAGTCTGAAAATTACCTGGATTGGTATTTTCCTCTGTCATTTAAAATAAACCATGTAACTTAAAACTTACAAGTATCTATTTCTTCCCCCTCCTCCCTGCACCCCCCTTACCCCCCTATGTATTTAGGGAGGGAAAGGGAGAGAGGTTACTGACAATTGCCTAAAAAGCCAAAGCCTTAGGAAGTCTTATCACAGAGAATGGTGCTTTACAGTATAAAGTAGTTTAGGGCTTTTTTTTTTTTGTTTTTTTTTTTTGTAGCTACACAGAATGGCAAAATTAAACCATGGATGATTTGTCAGTCACTTTGCACTTTTAATTCTAGCCAATCTGTGATTCAGTGACCACTAGCAAGGAGAATTTAATATCTCATAGTAGATATATTGGGTTTTAAAACATTAGCAATTGAGAGAGATCCTTCTTGTCCCATTCTGGCCAAATGAAAGATGATTATCACATCAGTCAGTACATTTATACAAGTTGGAAGACTTTTTTCAGCACTGTGTAAAGGCCAAGTGACTTAGTATTGAGAGTGAGAAGGTGTGAGGAAGAATTTGAATTCAGTCTCATGATTATAAACATGTTCAGCTTACAGTGCATATAAATTATATACTTGATGTGCAAGAAGTTTTAAGCAATGATGTGTGCTTGACAGTCAATACATACACTTCTGAGGCTACAAAGGTTGATGATGTATCAACTTATTTCCTTAAATTTGGTTGAAATCGTTAAAGACAATTAGGTATGAAGGAATGAAATATTAATAAAAAAGACCTTATTACAGTATCAAATAGAGGTGAGGTAAAATACCAGCTATTCTAGGAAAACAATAAAAATTGAGGATTAGGAAAACACACATAAAAACTTAGTTTGTTGAATTCATTTCTTTTTAAAAAATTATAATATGCATTTCATAACTTAAATTAATTGATCTGAATTCACATTTTCAGAAGCTATCTCGGAATTAAAAGTACTGTGCTATGTGGTTTTGTATTCCGCAACTTCTGTAGCTTCTGGAATTCTACACCGATTTCATAACTTGTGCAAAAGGCTTACAAGTACGTCTGGGAAAGCGTGCATATGAACTAAAATTATTTCTGTGGAATTTTGTCCTGAAAATTCAGTTAATTTTTTCTTCTTCATAACTAATCAGGTGAATTTCCAAACCAAGAGATCCTATGACACTTTTATTCAGCAGCTGAAGCTATGGATAGTTAAATAAACCAACTCATGTGTCTTGCACAGTTTTTCCACCCCAGCAGTAACTAAAACCAATGCACATTAGAGATATGAAAAGAAGAACTCTGACAGCCTCTTCCTGAGATATGGATTTTAGGTATTTTCCTTTAAAACGTCCTCTCCCTGTCGCAGTCCAGCAGATACAGTTGTTCTTCACCATATCCCTGAACAACATTAATATTATTTTCAAATAATGTCCCTGGAACTTGCTTTACAATTCAATTAATCAATCATTCCAGTTTTGGAAGCTAAATAAATTATCTAAACCTCAATAACTTAACTAATTTCTAGTATCACCTGTAGGAACAATTATGCCTAAGAAGGAGAATTTACAACATGACATTAATCGCAGAAGGAGGACTGGATTTAGCTTTAACCTAAACTTGGCCAAAGTTCTGCGTATTACTCAAGGAACAGGTTTTTTGGTGTCTTGAAAATTTTCAGGTCACCTCCTTTATCTTAATGCAAGGGTGTTCCTGCTTTGGAAATCATTCTAGCACTTTGTTCAGGAGGATTATAAAGTCCTACTAACAACTTCCACACCTTTGCTTGGAAGCATACAGCATTATGCTCAACAATATTTTCTGTATGAAAACTAAACTGGGATTTTTTTCATGTCATCCTGTATATGCCTTTCTTTGCTAAAAATTCATGGAAGATTTATGCTTACAGCAGTGGCTCATCCCATACTTGAAAAGATTTTGAGTCAGGATATTGGAAGCAGCGTGTTCCTCATTAGTCCAGAGCCAAATGCTCAAATCTCCCCAGCATACAGACAAACCTGGTTAAAGGGTGTGAAACCTCAAGGGAAAGGACACAGAAGACATTCAGTTTTCTTTTAATTATATTCCATGTATCAAAGTGAATTGTGGAACTAATGAAGCCTGGTTTCCTATGAATGTGTATCTTGTGGTTGGATTCTCTAGTGTCTAGTAAGATGTGAGTGCTGATTGAAGTTTTTCCCACGGTTGGGGCATTCATAATATCTCATTGTCTCAAAGCAGTGAGCTCAAGCGTCACTCTTTCTTTCAGATCGAGTATTAATGGATTTTCCTTCTGTACTTGGCAGCCAGTTTTCATTAATCTTGTAAAAACTTCATATCTGTGGGACTTCTACCCCCATATCAAATTTAATTAAAATTGGTGATGAAACTCAAAGATTGTTACAGGCCATATGTAAAAGCCAAAACAGAGAATTACCACGAAACCCTCATTTCCTCTGGAAACTGTACTAAAAGGGATTCTAGCTGAGCTGATATTTTGGAAAATAAAATTTAAAAACCCTTGAGATCTTTCCCTCTGCTATGACATGGTACATTATAAATGAAAGCACAGATGAAATATCATTTGAGTATATAATCACGTGTTTTTATAGACATACACACATACATGTCTATGTCTGCATGCGGGTGTCTGTACACACAATCCCATTCTGTTGCCCTGAAGAGGTACGGTCTCTGGAGTTATAACACTACACAAATAACACTTTACTCAGCCAGCACAGTTAGATATAGTTGTGCACTGGTGTTCAGCAAAATTCCTTCTAGAGAGAGTCCTATTAGAAGGGATTAATGCATTAAAAAAAAAAAAAATCTTTCACCAACATGCATTATATCAGGTGATATTTTAAGACCAGACCCTGAAGGCCTCTCTTAGTAAAAGTTCTCACTGAAGGAGCTTTGGATGAGCAACAACCCAGCAAGTTGGCAGTAGAAGCAGGTCATTTGCTCTGCTCTTCTTCTCTTCCATGACCACCTGGCCACTCCGAGTAAACAGCAGTAATGGAAAGAGCAAGGAGCCATGGCCTGCCTGTGGAGCAAATCCAGCATTACAGAAAAACATATTTACAAATCCTTGAACCTTGAACACTGTATAGTGCACTCTATGCAAATTATTTTATTGCACTACAGGTGTGCTCTGAAAATAAATTACTCTGATCCCCATTTCCACATTCAACACAATGAATCTTAACAATCATATAAAGAGTTTCTCCTTTCTTTGAACCAGAATCTTTTGAGAACAGCTCATATTAAATGACATGAAAATTCCAAACACAGGAAAGGCAAATAAGCAGCACAGAGAAAGTGATTGAATCTCGAAGTAGTACAACCGGAGTGATTGTTCTGATATCAGTTTGTAAAGCTGCTCATGGACACAACTCTGAAGTGAACTAAGGGGGCATGGAAGGGGAGCCCATAAGAGAAAGGAGTCCACAGGGGAAGGGTCCCCCAGCCGTCCGGCTGGTAAAGCCATGCACTCTGCTCAAAATAGGGCAAAACACACTGAGACTACTAAGCCATTACTCCACCTGCAAGCTATGCAAAGTCTAAGAGTGACTTCTAGCTGAGACAAGCTCGGTGCAGCTCCTCCTGGCGTGTCCAAAAGGGTGGATCTCTTTTGGCATATTTACCTGTGGGATTCTTCCCCATTTTTCCCCTTTTACCATCATGGCTGAACTTCAAATGCAGATTTCACCTGGGCCTATTTTCTTTGAAGTGTGTTATGTACACAGTGAAGACACAATCCCTGCTTTTCAGGGCTTGGAGTTTATGGAACAAGTATCTACAGAGTATGTTAAGTATTTTAGATCATTACTGCATCTTGGATTACAGTCAAAGACTTACACAGTGATCTAAAATAAATAATACCAAGTGATAATTGCAACTGAAGAGTAACAAAATCTGGATTTTTAATCCTTTTCTTGAAAAATCAAAAGACTACTAAATGGGCAAAGTTTTCAAGACGTCACAAAGGACATGTAGGACCTAGCACGTGGACTTGTTTTACACATACGGCTGCTTCGGAAACATAAATGCCTTGTACTTGTAATGTATATGATCAATTAGCTGCTTTGCATTCCAACCAGCTATTTTACATCTCCAGTGGTGGCAAGGGCAGGCACAAACTGTATATATGAATGTTGAAAGCCTGTTTGCATGTTACTGTGAGCTTTGGGCCGTCTGTCATGGGGTTTTTTAATTCCTTTTCATTTAATGTGCATTACTACCAGGGCTCCAGGGTCCTAGTGTGAGCCACTGTGTCTATACATACAGCCATGGCTGACCCAAAGATTGCCTGGTGATCTTTATCCATCTAATTTGCAAAGGTCTCAGGTTCATGCCTGGTGTCTGTGCCAGACTCCTACATCAGGTATCATCCTTGCCATGGCTCACTTCCAGATATGACCTTTTCTGCAGTGTGTTAGCATCTCTTCTGGCCATGTAGATTCAGTTGTAGCTAACACACACATCCTTGTTTCCATACCTATAGTGCCTACAGAGCAGAGAGAAGCCTCAAAAGAAACAACTCATCTGCAGGCTGATTACGCACAGGCATCTGTTTCACAGCTAAAAGCTCAACTTAGGACCACTCTGCTATGGCCTGCAAGGTACCATTCAGGTGACAGTCTATGCAGCTTGACCTGTTTGCTGATAACGCCAAGACTCACCACTAAGAGAAGTGAGAAAGTCTTAGAAAGCTTTGAAGACAGTTCATATGAAGAAACACTCTGATCACACTCAGTATTTGTTGTAAAACATACTGAGCTTTTGATGCATTTAATTTCTAGTCCATCTCACGTGCCTTTGGGCCATAGTAACAAAATCTGGTTACTGAATCACATTAAGACTATAAAGTTCAAGGAATCATTTTTATAAGAAAAATTACTAAATAATCTCCAAAATTTCTAGTATTCAGGATTCTGGTTTGGGTTATTGGGGCTAATCTTATTTCCTACTACAACTCTTTGAAGTGCACAGTTCTGTGCTTACGTATTTTTGGAGTATAGAGCTGTGGTTCATATGCATAAACCCACCTTTGCATGTGCAAAGCTGGTGAGCTCTCAGTGAGCTTTCAGACTACATTGAGACCTTGATCATTTACTGTTGTGGGCTTTTGGAAAGGAAGACTTTGGTTTGTTCTTTTGTTTTCTTTGAACCTTGTACATTAAATGTATACATGAAGGTAAACTGAAAGACCAGAAAAAGGAAGATGAATAGGAAAGGAATGTTTAACATATACCTACATTACAGATAGGATCGCGATAAACAAAATCAAATAAAGCTTGATTGGAATATTTTATTACTAAAGATCTTATTTTCATGATGCACTACAAGGCAACTTTTGTAAGAGATATGTGGTGGTTGTTTAAACATGTTCATATGGATGCTTCAAAATCTTGCATATATATTTTAACTAAAGAGAACCTTGGGTAAAAAAGTTAGGATCTAGATCTGTATCTGAGCTATCCCTCTGCTCCAGGGTTTGGGTTTGGTTCTTATCTCTCTTTTAACGATGTAATTTAAAGACAAAACCATAGTTCAGTTTCCTTTTTGAGAGAGAACAAAGTTCACTTTATGAATGCAAGGAAAAAAATTACTTGATGATATGCAAAGTTTCATAGGTTGTTTTTCTCTGACCCCTTTTTTTTCCCCAATAATCTTCATATGAACTGACTTCAATTTTCAAGGTACTCATTAGTAAAATGAAAATAAAAGGAAGAATTTTAAAATAGGAGGGTTTGTTTGTTTGTTTGTTTTTCTAAATCAGAAGCAAACAGAAGGCAGATTGTGAACAGAGAATCCTCAAGCCATAGATGTGTCTGACAGTGTTAACTACCAAGGGCTTGTACTTCAAATTTTCCCCATTGTCCTGTTACTTTAGCAGAGAAAACAGTGAAATGCAACCTGCCACTTAACAAGGATCTGGTGTTTCAGATCCATGCTTTCCTGTCACATCACAGGCTAGATGTGCACCTTCTTGCCATGCCACTAGCTTTTGAACATGAAAATAATAATATCATCATTTATTTTACTGTCAAAAACCTCATCCTCCTTTTTTGCCAAAGTTCTGTGCGCAAATCCATATAATAATATTAGTGAAATAGCTATCATAGAGCTGTTACCAAAGTGAGTCAAGAAAAAAATTTATTTCTTGTGATAGATATTTGGATTATATTTGAAGTAATGTATTCTTAGACTATTTGGAAGGAGTAGATAGATTCACTAAAAACTGTCCAAAAACAAGTGGCTATTTTCTTTTTTATTTTTCAGAGTTGGCTTTGACTGGTATATAGCAATGCTTTCATTACTGTCTGTCTGCACCACCTCAGCAAGTTCATGATAATTTGGGTCAACCATTTTTTCCTGAATATTTAGAAGTCATTTGCCATAGATTCGTCAGGCTAGCCTCAGGGATACAGAGTCTTGGAAACACAATAATGGGAAAAACTGCCTTTGCTCTTTATTCTTCTTTCAGCACTTAACACCACACCTCATGGAACAACTCCACACCTCCTTTCATGTCCTTCCTATCTCTCTGGTACATCCTTCCTCTAACCAGGAGCCAGCTCATCTCCTTAATCTCCTTTTGCTAAACACCTTTCTTTTGCTTACAATACACTAAATATACAAATGGCCAAAAAGCACTCTAGATGGCCCTGTAACTTGACAAGCCACACGTCTATAATTACGCATGAACCTCATCAGCTAACAAAATATTACCATCATGTTCTAACACCTTCTCCTTCTCCCTTGGCTCTGGTTCCCCAACCACTTCCCTCCACCTTCCACGACAGCTTCTCTTTGCCTTGCTTTAAAGACTAACAGCGTATTGAGGGAAATGTTTTCCATACTGCTAATATAGCCTGCGTGACTGTTCAGTTGTTAGTGAATAATGACAATAATAACAGTAATAATTGTGTTTGTATTCATGTTTGGCTCTCATTAGATGCTGACTCGGTGCTGACATAACAGCCACTCAGATATATGCTGCAAGCAGCAGCCAGTATTTCATGTGGAAGTTCACTTTAACCACTATCACCACCAACACTTCTCTTTTGTTATGGGACTTTTGTCTGGTTTTCAACAGTAACAACCACTAATTTGCCTACTTAAAAAAAAAAAAAAAGGCAATTGTGTTTCTTCTCTTTTCCTTTTTGTAAACTCTGTTTCATATGTTTTGTTTTAATAAAGGGCATCTACCTGGAAACTGCAAGGTTCCTCTTTAGGGCTGGTTTCTGAGCGAGAAGCAAACAGAATAAGGAACTTGGGATGGAGGCCCAAAACAGCAAGGTGCCTTGGGGAATGTGCACATTTTCCCATTGGACTACTACTTTTTACATTAATTGATGCATTCAATCAAAAAACTGATTGTGCTTCTTCATTAAATATGTGAGGGCTGCAGCACAAATTAACAGAGAAGCTGGAAATTAGGCACAAAGAATTTTATGCTAAACTATGCAGCTTTCTGGGGATCCAGCCCAGCTGACAGAAGTATTTATACCATGTTACAGCCCTCTGCCTGACTAACCACAATATGATCACACTTTTTTGCTGACAGGATAGGAAAAGCATATTTCGTAGAGGAGATGTAGCAGAGCTAATGCAGGGTTCATGGTGGGAAAAGTCATTCTGCAGAGCTGACAGAAAGGGTTTATTTCACTATTAACTCCCCTACCACGTACCCTCGCACCAAGCTGGGACTTGCTGATCTCACCTATGGGATAGCTCCATCCAGGATGCCTGCTTGCCCTGCATTCCTCCCCAGACTACCAAGTATCCCAAGGTGTCTGCAAAGGAAATTGTCCCCACGTGGGCAGCTATCACTGAAACGGCCCTGAGGGACCGACTGACACCGTCTCAGAAAGCTGCTGTCAGACCATTACACTCACTACCATGCAGTCTTTCACATTTGTGTGCTCTCAATAAACATTTACTTGGAGCCCAGCTGTATCCGTGCGGTTTCTTCATATTGTAATTGTTGAAACAAGAGTAAGAGATTGCAAGACCACTTCCCTGGCATCCCATTCCAGTGGCTGCACAAGGGCTGTCTGCTGTACCGCTGGTGTAGCAGCAGGCTCACTTCCCCCTTGCTCCCAGGATTGTGAGCCTCCCAGAGCCACATGTCACTGGGACAGTACTTTACATATATGTCACCACCTATTTATGCTCACTACCTTTATTAAAGCAAACAGAAAATAGGGGAATGAGGTTTCCTTGCTCTGTAGCCACTTTCTACAGGTAAGTCAAGAAGTTGTGGGAAACGATGTCTCCCCACCTCTGTAAAAGCCAAGAACACCTTCCCACCTTCCTTGTCTCCCTCCTGCCTGTGGTTAGAAGAGCAACGCTTCCGTGGCGTCGCTCCTTCTCACCTGGCACAGCAAGAGCTGCCCATCCTGTTTCCATTGATTTCTCCAGTGGTTGCGTTAAACAATACAATGGAGTATTTATGTGTCAGTGTTAGGAGCAGGTTATTAAGTAAAACCCACCGTAAATAGAGCCGTTAATTCAGTTGCTGGCATGGCTCTCTGTTATCTCCTCAATACCTCCCAGAGGGTATTAGTCTTACCCTTTCGTTTGAGTTGGCAGCAGAGTTATTTTTTTGCACCTGCTGCTCTACTCCGATAACAACACAGGTCAGCTTTGATTTGTTGGAATATAAACAAAAAAAGCAAAGCCAGGCATCTGCCTCAACAGCCGGGGCTGGTTTGACAGTGGAGCTTTTCCCACTGTGTTTTGTACAAATGTGCTCTTTCAATTCTTATGTGAACTCTCTCCCGTTTCACAAACTGTCCTTTGCTACAGAATACCCTGGTGTCAGAAAAGAGCTCAATACTATTCTTTTCCATCAATGGAGCCAGTCAAAGCAACGCTGTGTTCTAGGACTAAAGTCAGAAGTATCATGCACAAAGAAAAAGCAGCTAAGACATGGTGGTTCAAAAATTACTGGGAAAAAGCAGCAAATTAAGTGTAAACAGTAAAGTTTACACTTTCTTGAGAGACAAAACTTGAAAGATTGGGAGGGTTTGCTTTCCCATATGAACCTCCACACACTCCATCTCTTAATTTACTATTTCACAGGAAAAAAAAAACACCATTGAGTCCATGAGAAGTAGGTACTCAGCTGGGAACTGAGCTACTTTTAGGTTCTTCTGAAAATTAAGCCTGCAGGGTTCATCTACTCTAATAGCATCTATGGTGGTGGATGAACTGAAACACTGACAACCATGGAGCAGAAAGGGAAGAGTCCGCACACACAGCAAAGGCAGTAAATAGCACAAAATCTAGAAATGAAGGAAGGAACCAGCAGTGCATCCACATTACAAATAGGAAAACTGAGATACTGAGCTGAAATTATTCACTTAAGACACGTAACAAGTCAATGGGGAAGTCAGTCCAACTCATATCTTCCAGCTTAAGCCCCATCGCTATCCATTGTATCACGTCTCTGGGAAATCTTTCAACATGCAGATGAGTTAGGTTGAATGTGGTTTTTTTGAGGGCAGAGAGAAGGTATTCAACAAGAGAAAGAATTCTCAAGGAAAAAAAAAAGAGACCTGTTCAGACTGAAAATAAGATTCTTCTATGCATCATGGCTATTACATGACTAGTAGAGATTTGAATGATAAGTTAGTCAGACAATTAAACCTACACTTGAAGTATTAAATCAAAAAAGCTACCCTTGACCTATGTTTGATCCTGAAAATGAGCTAGGAATTCCTAAGCAGAGCTGGCTGAAATTCAAAATTTCTGTTCTGTGGACTGTGGCTATTTCTACAGGGGTTTTTCCTTCCTTCCTTTTTGTTTATTTGTTTGTTTGTTTGGGTTTTTTGGTGGGTTGGTTGGCTGGGTTCTGTTTGCTTGTGTGGTTTAGAAATTTTTTTTGTTGGTTGGGTTTTGGGTTATTTTTATTTTCTGTTTTAATCACAGTGAAAGAAAGGAATTTTTAAAAGAAAGTTCCCTGGCAACAGGGAATCAACCAACATGTAAAAACATATATTCAAGTTGTTCAAGCATCAAATATACATCTCTGTTATGTGGAATTGTTTGTGAAAGACAGAAATGTGAAGCATAAAACTGAGGTACACAGGCAGTAAAATCACCCCAGAGCAGCTGTGCTGGGAGCAATAAACTCGCCTAACATGGCTGCTGTGCGCGTGGTGACCAGGGAACACTCTGCAGAGCCCAACCATGCTAATCCTGAAATGCAGGCAGCCTCAAAACCAAGCTGGGATGTAAAGTTTGTGATCCAGTTCATTCTTTGTCACTGAACACCTCTATTCTTCATCTTCCTGCTTATTTCTTATACTTTTCTTTTTTAAATTATTTTTTCCTTTTTTTTCTCCTCTCTCTTTAATTTTTTGCCTTTTAATTAGTCAGACTGACTAACCAGGACAAGTAATTTTTCTTCAACACACCATAATCCTGCAACCAGTAAAACAGAATAAAATATCATCTTCAAGTATCTGTCTGTGGCACAAGAATGCCAGGTCTTACAGCGACTGCAGAGTATATAGCTGGTCCCTCTGGGAGGGAGGCTGGAGGAGTCAGAAATCAGAAAAAGAACTTTGCTTCCTCCAGTTCTTTTTGCTCCCCTGTACTGCTATGTATCTCAGTCATCAATGTAACTGGAAGAGATTTCCCAACAAAACCAATCAAAATATTTCCAGACTATTTCAAACAACTATTTTCCTCAAAAGTAGATTTTTTTACCATGGAATTATACCTATTTAACAATGTTCTGAGAAAGGAGTATTATCAGAGATCCTCATAACAGCTATTTGCAGGCACTGGGGAGATTTTTCTTCTTTTCTTTTTTATCTTTAATGATTAAATCTTCATTAGATTTTTAAAGACTTAAGATGTTTCACAGCATAAGGAAGGCTGTTGCTTTGATCTGCTGCTCATAGTCCACAGTTGGGGAAGGGCAGCCCTGGGCACCCTAGCTCTCAGGCCATGCACTTGTTCCTGCAAAAAAAAACCTACTGCAGCACAGGGCAAAACCTGCAGGCATTGGAAAGCAGCTCTGTCTAGGACTCCTGGCATGAACAGCCCCTCTCTCTTTACAAGACAATGCCAGCCACTCACTTATACCTACTGACAAAACAGACATGCCAAATACCAATGGCTGTGCATTTTAAAGGATTTTTAAATCAAGGAATTATGCAGATTAGAAAACAGAATTGGTTGGATTTGGGGAAAAAATATTTGAATTCCTCTTTTAAGAGTTACAAGACGAAAGCCTGTGAAGGAGATAAGGGATTTGCAAGTCTTATGAGGAGCATTTGAGGGAATTGGGGTTTTTTAGCCTGGAGAAAAAAAGGCTCAGAGGAGACTTTATCACTCTGCACAACTACCTGAAAGGAGTCTAGGTGTCAGTCTCTTTTCTCAGGTGACAAGTGACAGCATGAGAGAACATGGTCTCCAGTTACACCAGGGGAGTTTTAACTGAATATTAGGAAACATTTCTTCACCAAAGAGGTTAGCAGGCATTAGAACAGGCTGCCCAGGGAAGTGGTAGGGTCTCCATACCTGGAGATATTCAAAATACTCACAGATATGGCACTTAGGGACTTGGTTTAGTGGTAGACTCAGCAGTGCTGAGTTAATGGTTGGACTCAATGATCTTAGAGATCTTTTCCAGCCTAAATTAATCTATAATTCCACGTACTTAGAGCAGGGTGTTTGTTATGACTGTTGGAATCAGCAGCAGACAGACAAAGAAATTTACGGGATTGACTCTCATCCAAATATATTTAAGATTTTAAAGAAGGAAAGGAAGTTTGTACCTATTGTTACAAAGTATTACAGCTCCATCATTAAAAGTCTTAGAGAGGGTAAGGATATCTGTGAGTCACTAAATGTAGAAAAAACTGCATCTATTTCATTTTGTACATTCCAATTTTGATAAGTCTATAAGGATATCTTACTCATCTAATCACCTATTAATTCAGTCTTCTAAAACTTTTTCATCTTCCTCCGTCAGGCCAGGTGCCTGGGAATATTAAGTCTTTTATGTGAGTACTATGTTAGATCTCACTGCAAAAGAGATGAGAACAGCACCCTTGAGTGTGTCAGAATTTGACTCCCTGATAAAGCCCCTCCAATCTATGAGACAATTTGCTTAACCAAGCATACTTTGAAAGTGCATCATCAAGATGCAAGCTTTTAAACTATTGTGTAATAATAATTACATGTTGCAGTAAAAATCATTAAGAAAGTTTGGGGGTAATCACTATATCATGGACTTAGTCTGATTCCTGACCACAGCATCTTAGGCAGTTTTACAAGGGTAAATATATAGCAACAGCAACATAAATAACTGCTCACTGCTAAATGAAAGAAAGAAAAACTAGAATGGTTTTAAAAAACAAAACCAATTCTTCTTGTGATGGCACTACTAATTTAGGCAATAGAATACATTTTTACACATTGTTGCTTAATCCTTACAGACTTACAGGGGCTCAGGAGACTATTCTGGCTACATCTGATTGTGAGTTGAGAAAATATCTCAAGTATTTATGTCTGTATCCTTCCTCCATAATAGGCAGGAACTTTTATTCCACGTTTTTGTAGCTCCTTTAGGTAAAATTACCTTTTTTCCCCCACCACATAGCAATTCTCTTTTATTACCCCATCTATTTGGTCTATAACCAGTGATTACCCAGCTTCAATTGGCTGTCCTGTCTACTAGATCTCATACTCTTTCCTGTGAAGTACATTTCACAAGATCAGCAGAGGAATAAGTAATGATAACCATGTGCAATGTCAGCTTCTGGAAAGGCAGCCTTTGAGGGCTCTTCCTCAGAAGGAGACATGCAAAATGCCAAATGCCAGTCGATTGCTCCACTGGCTACATGACTCCATGTTTACTCATTCTCACCCGTCTGTAGACCAATGACCAACAAACGCCCCAAGAATTCTAGGCATTCATGAGGGATTTGGTGCAAACTGCATCCCCAGTAGAGCTCAAAGGGGCTCTCATAGTAAGACTCCTGATCAATTCCTCAAAACAAAAATAAATCCTTACTTCTTTTGTATACCACCTGTAAGATCAAATCCTTCTTTGCTTAGCCTTTAGATCAGCAGTGTTGTGAGTTTCTGTTATCAAGTCTACAAAGTACCCTTTTCTTGAACACTTCCTGAAATACTTCCTGGGATCATCAGAGACCATAACACATGTAAGCTGCAGAGTGTGCTGAGGCAGGGACAGTGAGGGAGATATGCAGCCATTTGTGGTTAGAGATCTTGAAGTGCCCTTGGACACCAGCTGAGCGGCTGAAGCCACAGCACTTTGCTGAAGATGGTATTGAACTCCACCAACGCTCACAAGCGCTTATAATTAGGAACAAAATTCCATGAGCTTATGGCTGAAATTCAGTAATAGTGAAGCTGTGAGATGGGACAGTCACTTTACTTCATTAAACTATGCTAGCTGGAAAAAAAAGTGTTTCTGGTAATTTCCTTGTGGACATGAAAAAAAAAAAAGCCTTTACATTTCGTTCTACCACATCCTAATATTCTGTGTCATTAGGAATGACAAATGACAACTAACTTTGTGGCCATTTTCTTTTCATGTGCTGCTTGTTGCAGGAATGCTTATACCTCAGCAAGAATATCTACTTTACAGCTGTAGGAAGGCTGATGAGAAAGAGAGCCCTGTAAGACCAGAAAATCCCACAAAGGGTGGGCACATTGCCCTCAGATTAAGAAAGGGTCATTCAACTCTATCTGTATCTTAATCTCAGCAGTCTGACAAATTTTTAAGCCAGACATGTCTGTCCTGGAGCACCCACTTTCCAACCAGTAGGTCATTGCCCCAGTTCACAGAGATGGTATTCACAGTATTGCAGAAAGAGGTCAGACAGTTTCGTGAGGATTGAATCTGAACAAGCTAAGAGCAACAGAAAGCAAGCAACTGTAGACTCCACAGAGCAGATCCAGGCTACGTTATGGTTAGCAAGAAGTTTTCCTGGCTTGGTCTTGTCACTAAGTTAAACATATTTATAAAAAGTGTGGAAGGGGCGAACAAGGAAGGAAAGCTAAACGCTGATTCTGGAAAGGTGTCGTGGCTCGTGGGCAGTTCTCTGAGTTTGCTGAGTCAATAAAATCATTAATCCTTTTCTGTGAGAATTGTACATAAATACACACTTCTTCAGCAGGTGTAGAAATTCCATCCTCATAGGGGAGTTTGGTGCAAATTGCTGTGGGACATGCAACAGACTAACATATTCCTGCTGCCCAAACACAGACACACATACAGAAATTTTTCTTTTTACTCTCTAATCTCTCTCCATCTGTGTTTCTGGATGATTATTTTTTTAGTTTGATCTCTTTCCATTGCAACTTGCTACCTTGCACTTCCCAGACAGAAAAAGTACAGATGTTAACAAGAAAATTCACTGGGAATGAAAAAAAATTAAGGAAGTTGAGTGGGAGCCAAATGATTTAATTTTTCACTTGTCCAACTGTCCCATTGTCTGTTTCCACCGCTGCTGATAACCCACAACACCCCAAGAATATCTAAAGTAATAAGAAATTACTGTGGCAATACCACAGCATATTCTCTCAGGTGACAATAAGGTAATAATATCCCGTGTAAAGCAGACCACATTCTACTACCTGATCTCACCACGACTGGGGTAACTATATGCTTCTCACTCTATAGGTGGCTGTGAAGCATGACCTAACTTGTGCTGGGGCAAGCAAAGAGATATTCTGATCTGATATGAGAGCCTTTACTACCAGGACTTGGGGAAAATATGTATTTTTACCATTGTTATAGGCTTTCCAAGTGACACTTGAAGTAGAAAAAAAATAGAAATGCTAAATGCAAGGGAACATTGACTTTGCTAATGATAACCTAGTCTCTGCGTACAGGACCAGTGCTCAAGGGGGAGAAGGATGTCTGGAGAATGGCTGCTCTAAGAAAGCCTTGGGCACACTTCATAAACCCCTGAACTGGAATTCCCAGTATATTGACTCATAATACCTCTGTTTGGCACTCTACAGACTCTGATCCATCCTGACATCCAAATTTCACAGCTAATGTTGAAAAATTAGAGGAGAGAATTGAAGTGATTAAAGGATGGAAAAGCTTACAGTGAAACAGGTTAAGATCCTTCACTGTACTGCAAGTTTCTCCATGAAAAGGAACAAGCTTTGGAGCTCAGACTACCACAATTATCAGAGACTAGGCTAAGAAAGGACTTGTCCCCAGCTAACTACAGGAGGAACAGAAATTTCCTACCCAGGGGAACTTCCCAATAACCATCAAAAGACAACAAAATCAGGTGGCTGAATGTTAAAGCAAGACCATGTCAGACTGAAAATGAGATAAAATTTTTTTAGAAGAATGGTATTTAATTGCTGGGGCACTTAAAAACATTCTGGGGAATTTCCCATCACTGGACTTCTGGACTTTTTTTTCAAGATTGGAAGTTTTCTAAAATATATGCTCTACTTGAAGTCACGTAATTATCTCTGGAAAATTCTGGCAAGTTTTATGCTGCTATTGCAACAATCACTTGGTTTTCAAAATTGTACGGGGCAGGAATTAAACTGTCATTTGTAAGTGAAACACCTTAATCCTGTTGTTTTTCTAGTTTTAATTGCATCCTTTTTTTTTAGTTTCTACATTTGCATTAAATATAAAGCTGCTATATTTTCCAACTCTGATATTTTCTACAGCGCAAAATAGATGTCAGACACACGGCTTAAACTACAGCCTGCAAATTTCCTATCAAAGCAAAACTTAAAGGAGTGCATTTTTTAATTTTACTGAAGTTTTCACAAATTGCAGGAAACACTGCTGCATTTTAGATCTGTTTAACATGGCACCAAGTGAGACAAGTATAAATAAAATGACTAAATGAAACTTTTACCTCAAGGTACATTTCTGTCATTATGAGCGTGTTCAATTCTATTACTTGTTTGGTTCTAAAAAATGGCAAAGGTAGGAAAGAAAGGATAGTTGAATGTACTTTAGAAGCAAACATAACATATGCCTTTAGAGCAAGTAATCAAAAAGTACATTACTGATATAATTGAATAACTCTATAACAACATACACACAAGTACGTGCCTAAAATGTCTCACGGGGTGAAATGCAAACATTTGTCACTAAGTCCAGTACACATATTTCACAAAAACAACACAGATCAACACAGACTTGGAGCAACATTTTCTTCACATTCTCTTCTACAACTACCTTAACAATTGTGTCTATACCTTAAGGGGCCAGTTCTGGTTCTATTAAAATAAAATTACCATTGGAACAGAAACAAATTAAACAAGCAAAAACACTGTGGGCCTCACACTATATTTATCTACCCAGTGCCTGAGCTGGGTTCTGTGCAGTTTTTGCTTAGACAAAACTAATATCAGCAGAACCTCCTTCACCACACAAGTGCCAAGAAACTGCCTTGAGGCTGAAACCAAGCCAAATTATAAAGGTACTTTAGGGTTTTTTGTTACAAGCACCATGTCCATCAACATCCTCATCACTAAAATGGACCAGAACACGGTCACTGTGGAGTGTATTCCAGTTCTGTGACACAAGGACTCACCATAGTATTGAGAAAGTCCACTTTTTCACCCCTTGCCTACTGAACAGATGACAACTCTGTTGACAAATGTAGCAGATTTAGGACCGGGAATATTACTAGATTCATCATAATAGAAAAGATTCTCAGGATCTGGCCCCATTCAAACATAAACATAACAGAAATACTTAAACAGAAGATACAGGTTCAAACCAGGAAAGCAGAAATCTTTATTGGAACATTAAAAAGCCTTTTGAATAAATGGCCTTAGCTTCTGTTCCAAAGTGGAAAGGGAGTGGCTTGGTATAGTGGCCAGGAGTCCAGCAGACAATTTTTTTTCTTTTTTTAATTATTGTCACTGGTGTTATTTTAAAGGAAGTGCATTTAAGAAAAGAAATAAATACCCCAAACACCTTACCTCATTTAGCTGAAGATTCTGGAGTGGAAATCCTGAACTGAGGCAATGGGAAAACTGTCTACAGAACAGTAGGTTGGGTAAGCACAGGTACTCGGTTATGTCAACTAAAGACTCCCAGGAGTGAAGATAAATGGATGTGATACTAATTTTAAAACATTTTGCTGAACACTCAAGCAGCCAATAGGGGTATTCCTTAGGTCACTTCCTGTTCGTTTGATTGGATCTGCAACGACAACAACCAAGATGAGGTTGAGAGCGTTTGCATAAAGCCAGCTCAGTCCTCGGCATTCAAAGAGAACAGGTCTAACCGGGTTACACGCGTGGCTCCAGAACAAAAGAAAAACCTGGTAATGGATGAGGGATTGATTTCTTTGTAGTTGTTTTTTTTAAGACCATCCCTTCATTTTTATTTTATTTTTTTTAAATGGAGGTTATTTCAGGTAGATAGGGAGATCATAATTAGAATAGGGAGAAGTGAAAAGTAGGAATGTCCTAAATTAAAATTAGTCTGGAAATAACATTAGGAGATGGATGGTGTGGAGTAACCCTGTGCTGACATGGAGGTAGACCGGGTGAGCCCATGTGATGAGCTCAATCCTTTCTTTTATACATTGAGAATCCTGAAAAATGCATGAAAGGGGGGGTCTATTGGTCTTTCAGCTTCTCTGGGTATTTGAAAGTAGGTAAAAAACAAAATGAGGGAAAAAATAATCAGTGTGTGGGTATATGGGTTTGAGTATGAAAGTTCAGCCATATGCAGGTTAGCAGGGCAGAGAATCAGTAGACATGCTCAGTCCAAAGTTTTCCTTCACCATGTGTGAGTTACTCCTCCAGCCTGCAACCATGAACCTGAGTAGGAAACCAGGTGCCCAAATGAAAATAGGAAGCCTCATGTGTTTCTCATTATTTCACTAGTTGACATTTCACTGACATGGAAACAGTTAAAAATGCACTAAAATGTGGGCAGGTTCTGAGGTTTCATTAATTTGTATGCATAAACCAAGAAATGCTAAATATTATTATTCAGTGACTGTTCAGTGGTCTGTGTGAAGTGAATTTTCTAGTCTTTGCTCATTTTTGATCCCAAGTCTCATCATAAATCTTTCCCTGACAGATGCTGACAGGAGTTCTCAGTGCTAGATTTACCAAGCACAGGAAATGAATTGTCCTTCAACATCCAGAGATACTATTAATTATTAATCAAGGCTCATTGTCAATGTAGGGGAAATATTTCACAAATCCTATTTATGCTGAACCTGATTTCAAGATAAATAATGGATCTCAGACTCAAGGAATGTCACCTTTGTTCCTATCATCCACACTAATACCAATTAAAAACTAAGTTCCTCTTGTTCACATAGATAAGGTGCACCTGTGTACAAGTGTTACTTGGGAAGATTCAGTTATTTCTCACCCAGGTTAGGTCAAGTTCCATGGCTACCATTGAGTCTCACATATCAAAGAAAGTTGTCCCTGAGGAAGAAGGAAGACTGTAAATACCCATCTTGGAGATCTTCATTGTCTTGCCGTTACAACACCAAGGGTTGAAGTTGTCCCTGCAGACAGCTAGGCAACTATTTTGATAGACCTAGCACTTACAAGATTTCTCTAAGCATTCATGTCACTGAGTCCAAGTATTTGCATACCAGGTCATGTCCTGATGAGTATTTATAGCTTTCATCATCAAAATAATGCCATAGCATGATATCAGCATGAACAATCAGTCCAGAGCAGGAAAAGCTAAGAAGCAAAGAACTAGCAAGCAGTAAAGAGCACTTTCCTTCCCAGGAAGGGTATGTTTAGGAAGAAAGCCAAGTCTTACAATGTGCCACAGAGCAAAACATGAGAGATTAAAGAATCCCACTGAAATTCATCTATATGCTGCAGAAGCACCAGGAGGATGTGACCACTGAATCTCAGCATAGACAAGAAAAGCAGAATTTTCCTATTGCTAAAAAGGACATCAGCAAAAGCAGAAAATAAATGGTTCCAATGTGGTATTGAGACTGTAATGTCACTTTCTGTTTGTGTGACTGTTGGCCTTTTCTGTTTCAGCTCCTAAGGGCAGAGACAGCTTTGGTCGCTAAGACGCAGAATACTTCCAGACAGACAGAAAAGCACATTGTACCAACAGGTCTGGACAGGGTGAAGCTAGCTTGGTCGACACACCAGCATGCATTATTTATTACTGTGCTATTTTCAAAGGCAGGGTGCCACACAGGGTGGTGGCTCCCTAAATTTACTGCCCTACCTGGCCAACTATGCTGCCCCCATGCTCCCAAGTATGCTTATTGACACTTACATGTGGTTCAGCACAGAGAGTATTACAGGTGGCTTTCGGAGACAGCCTGGCCTTTCCCTCTGCAAATCCTTCTTTAGCACTGCAGCCACAAAATTAACATGAATTTGGTCCCCACACAGTTCTAGGTGGCAGAGAAAACATTAAAAACTTTATAACTAGGAACTTGGAGGCCACAATCACAGTATGGCAGAAGTGCCAGTGCAGATTCCCAGAATTAATTTAATTATAGCTATCAAGCTTCAAGGAAATTACCTAAATCTGTCTAGATTCTTAAATTGGCGTCTCTCACTGTAATGTCTGACACCTGATGAAAACAGACAACAAATGTATGGAAATTTTTATTTTTTCATTAATATTAATCTCTGCTTCATTTGTTAAATTCCAGTGGACTATCAAAAGGTGGATATAAAGCTGATATGTAGGTTAGACATGCCAAGCAATTTGAGAATACAGAGTATGAGATTCCTGCCTTCATTCTGCTGCAACAAAATCAGAATTGATTAATAAGCTTTGGAAAATAATACATTTTCTGTAAAAACATCACTAGAGAAGCCAGAAGAAATAGGACAGATACTATTTCCAAGCTGTCTTCTGTGTTATAGGCAAATGCCACCTAATACTAAGGTTGCCCCATTATTTAGGCTCGCTAGACCTTGTAATTTTTTCTTCACAATTCACTAAATTTTAGCCTTTAGCTCTTCGGCTAAATTGAAATTTTCCATCGTGGGCATTTGCTTTGCAACAAAATTTTGAGTAATTGTCAAAATTACTAGTTTGAATATCCTAGTATGTGTTTTTCTGACAAATTCAAAAAGGCTAAGAAAAGTGCTGTATTTTGTATTTATAGTAAGAAATATTACTGCCTTTTCTTTGGACAGCTCAGGAGCATTTATGTTTGAAGCACAGATTTATTACAATAGGCTGTCAAATTACTGGTGTACTGTTTACCATTCCAAATAAAATCCAACCCAAGTTAGCCAGTTTAAAGCTTATTGACA
Source organism: Euphonia xanthogaster (assembly GCA_034509185.1). NCBI lineage: Eukaryota > Metazoa > Chordata > Aves > Passeriformes > Fringillidae > Euphonia > Euphonia xanthogaster. The sequence continues at coordinate 18,175,722 of JAYDZK010000268.1, read as the reverse complement.
AATCACAGATCATGAAATGGGCAAGCTTGGAAGGGGTCACAGTGGGTCTTCTGGTTCAACCTTCAGGGCCATCCCAGAGCACATGGCACAGGATTGTATCCAGATAGATCCTGAATATCTCCACTAAGGGAGACTCCACATCTCCTCTGGGCAGCCTGTTCCCGTGCTCGGTCACCTGCACAGTAAAGATGTTCTTCCTCATGTTCAGCTGGAACTTCTGTGCATCAGTTTCTGCCCATT
>JAYDZK010000268.1:18152271-18174815 GCA_034509185.1 Euphonia xanthogaster | reverse complement strand
CACCAGTGACAGGGCTCCAAAGAGGCCCTGTGCTGCTGATCGGGACCCTCAGGGATCTGCCACTCAGCCAGCTCTCAGCCCACCTCACTGTCCATTAATCCAGCTCACAATTCCTGAGTTTGCCTATGAGGATGTTGTGGGAGATGGTGTTTCAGTGTTGAAAGCCTTGCTGAAGTCCAGGGAGACAACATCCACTGCTCTCCCATCAAATCGTAATCCACATGATGGATCGATGAGGCAGAGCCTCGTTCCCTCAGCTTTCTTTTGGAACAAGTATTCTCCACTTCCTGGCTTCACAAGGCTTTCCTAGCAGATATAAAAGGCTATTCTTGTACATCCACCAGCTTGAAAAAGCAAATTTTCCAATGAGTCCCCCATTTTCTCCAGCAGCTACTCTCAGTACGCCTGGCAGAGGTCTGTAGGGGGGAGTTAAAGGTCTCGTTCATGGGATCAACCCACAGGCTACTCAATGCCAAAGCAGCCATCTCTGCACACCACTTATTCAAAACCTAGGAACTGTACACAGGGAACAGAACTAAGAGAACATTATTAACCTTGGGACAGGTTGGGAGGCACAGTTCTTAGGGCACAGACTAGGGGATACTCGTTCAAAGAGAGGCTGCCCAATGCTATGCATACAGGGAGTGGCCCTGAGCTGTATTTGCTGCACATGAATCAAACTTGTGCTGAAAACTTCTGTTCATTTCCTCATGAGTTTTCTTGTGCTGTTCATCCTCATGGTATTTTAGGTATTATAGTTACACATGCACTTATAATGTAAATAAACATTTAATATATGTAGATTAGTGTATTACATTGTACTAATACATTAGCACTAACATGATGGTATTAGCACAAAAGCATTTCTTGATCTTTATGAATCCCTAGTGGGCTGAGAAAGTAATAATTTATTGTCCTAAAAAGATCAAGACAAAGGGTTTTATTAATTCAAGGTATCCATTCTGAGCTGCCTGAGCACCATGTATTTAAAACACTTAGTATTCTGTAGTTATGTAAAGTGCTGAAAGCACAGCTACCATTCATACTCATTTCAGATTTTAGTACTTAGCAGTTCTGTAAATCAGACTCCTTTTCAGCCAGAAAAGAAGGAAAGAATTGAGGTTTTTTTAATATTACCAAATACTGGCCTGAGTCTAGAAAACAGCCTAAGCATTTTGTCTGCATTTTTCCAAATGTAATCAATCTCAAAAAAAATCTCTTACAGTTCTGCCAGTCACTGTCTATATAAAATATAAGTAAAGAAAGTAATGGTAAGGAGGTTGGCAATGGTCGCAGCAGAATATGAGCTTTGCAGCTCATATTCCCAAAATTGGGAAGATACAAATTTTGAACCAATACAGCTACATATTTTAGTATTTCTACAGCTTCTTTACACACATAATAGTCATCAAACAGACCCCAACTTTCTGTTAGTGATCTGATAAACTGAAAATCATTGAGTAACAAAGTTCCTTGGTTCTGCGTGTACTGTAAATCAAAGACAACTCCGACGAAGGGGAGAGAGAACAATGCATCTGACTCCATCATCAGAAGGCTGATGCATTACTTTATTATACTACACTGTGTACATTTCATCTAAACTGAATCTGCCACGCACTCACTCTTGCCACAACTGCACAGAACTGCACTCATCTCTGATTCTCTCATGCCTGTCCCATGACAGTCCCACACACACACACACTTGGCCCTGATAGGCCAAGGGAATGAAACATCCTCACTTTGGGTAAACAATCTCCATATTGCATTCTACTTTAGCCCAACAGAGGCACAGCAAGCGAGATAAGAATTGTGTTTTCTTTCTTCTCTGCTTGTCTCACAGCTTCTCTCTGTTCAGAGGGCATGTGAATACCACATGTATGTTCATCCCAGGAGAAGGATTTATCCTGAAAATCCATATATGCCTCAAAAGAGGTACTGGATAACCTGATAAACAAAGGGATAAAACAAACACCCTCAAATTCCTTTCCCAGAAAAGAATCTGCCAACCAGAAAATACCATTTAAGCACCACTTCTCCTATTCCTGGAGAGGACCCCCACCTCCCTTTGGTCTCCTTGCCACACAGATCAAGAGTTGGATTTTTTTCGTGAAAATATTGCAGTGGTTTCTCTCATCATGTCAGTCTAAAGGTACAGAAAAGGCAAAATCAAGTGTGCATCCGTGAATTGAAGGACTTGCATTAAAAAAGTGATGTAAGAAACTTTGCAAGGATCACTGCAAAACTGTCTATGCTCTGACAGAGAGATTAATAAGAAAAAAACCATAGACATCTGCCCTGAAAAATAGAATGGGGATAGGGTAGAAAGAAAAAAACAATATAAATAACATATAAAGTTTTCCATGGAAAAGATAAGGGTAATAAATGGCCAGAATGAACTGTCAGGGCAAACACAAGTTGCTTATACAAACACTGAAAGAAAGAAATGCAAATCCTAGAAATAATATAGGCTTATAATTAATTATTTATTTGGTTTAGTCTCCTTGGTGTGCAGGTCAAACCAACTCAATGCACTGTTGTTGTGCAAACCATTGGGAATAAACTTGTATGAGAAATAGGGATACAAAGATTAATAATAATAAATAATATTGGTGACAAATAAAAAGATCTGTAGCAATGAGGAGGCCATTAAATGCAGGGCAGCATCAGTTATGGCTTGCTTCTGATTTGAAGGAAAAATGTTAAAAATTTGTAAGGAGTCCACACTATCAATTGGTTAGAAACTATTTATAAGACTGTCTTTTGCCTATATAAACTGACACAGTCCCCTGGATTTCTGTGAGATTTTGACAATGTATATCTAATAGTATTTTTATATAGCTGTATATACTGCCTTTTCAAGACTCCAGAAGATTTAATTTATTATGAGGCAATACTGACTGTTCAATGCTGTCTAAGAGGAAAACTTCATAACTGTGCAATAGACAGTGTTAAACAGCAAGCAGGGCAAAATGACCTAATGGGTCTTTTCTATCTGTTGTGGTTTGAATCTCTTAGCAAACACTTTGAAGCTGCCAGAACCAAAGCAAAATTATGATAACATAAAGAAGGCAAACACAAAGTAATGCACAAAGATTAAAAAAGAAGGGAGCACAGATATCATGATATAAACTTTTAGTAGGCCTCAAATACTTTTGCTGTTCCATTAATAAACCAGGACATGCTAAAACCACAAGGAGAGGCATAACCATTCCTGGGTGTTGCACCTCTCACTCCCAAAATTTGGTGAATATAGAAATTATGAGTTTGTGTTAGGACCACAGAGATAGGAACTGGAGCACAGCTTCTTCTAGAACTTAGAAGAAGTCTTGTGTCATGTGGATACTTTGACATTGTAGTACAATTGTAAGGAAAGTAGGAGTAAGCACTGTAAGTAGCGACTGCATTTCACCACATACAGAATATATCAAACATTTTAGGAAGGCTGCAAGTGGGTAAATGGCTCCCAGACACAGAGTGCTGATTCTTATGATGCAGTGTGTTTTACCAAATTAAACTTTTCCTGGTTTAAGAGTGTTGGATTCCCTAAGAGCCCTATGGAGTCATTTAAAATCTAAATGGTTGGAACTTTCCCAAATTTGAAAACTGTTCAGGGAAGACAATTTAGGTTGAGCTAATCTCTAAATTAGCTAATTTGGGTTGTAGGTCTCTAATCTCTAGAAGAGACCTACAAGGACCACATAATTTCGGTTATGTGCTGGGAAAGCAGAAAATTAAAAAATGAGGACAAGAAGATGCTATGAGAACACATTAGGAGCCAATAAAATCAGATTGAAAATGAATGGTAGGGCCAGTTACATGAAAAAAATGGGAGTTGTTCACACTGTAATCAGCTACTTGCAAGGCAGTCATCCTTATAATCCATACACCATGGGAAAATGAAACAGAGATGAGGAGTCAAGGACAACCCTGGACACAGTTACACATGTCCATATTTAGATCAAAAGCAGTGTAAGTACAGGATGGCACAACACATGTCCTAACTGAGAATACAGAGACAGACAAATTGAGATGCAGAGCAACTGACTGAGATTACTGATTTGATTAGTTATGAGGGATCTATGGTAGCACTGCTACACCCCTGGACTGGTCAAATAGGAATATGCCCAGCAAAGACCCAGGACAGCACGAATATGTGGGTGCCCAAGATCTTCAATGTGAGCGTCTCACTCTTCATGGCATTGAAGAGCAGAAGTCTGGATGAGTGCATCTTGATGCACGTCTGCATGCGTGCGAGTGAGCATTGCATGACTGAATGACTACAGAGAGGATAAACTGAGAAACTTCTTATACACATTTCTTTCTTGGTGTATAAATGTGAGCTGAGTGAATTTAAAAGAGTACATTTATGCATTTGGGAAAGGGTATTAAAGAAGACTCCAAGATTTCAGCATTTAGAGTCAGGCAATGGATATATCTGCCATTAGGGGAAGTTGGAATAGCTTCACAGAAATGAATGGAGGGGGGTCTAAGAACTATATAGGTACAAAGGACAATAAAAACCCAACCCTTCATGGTTCAAGTTAGCCTTAGGAGTCATACCAGAACAGATCTTTTGAGAGCATCTCAAAGCAAGCAGCTACGTGCAAGATAGAGATGTGAACAATTCACAGGCTAACTTCCAATCTTTGTGATTATGAGAGTATTTCCTTTGCCAACATCTGAGCAGGGGAGTGAGGGTTAACCCTTGAACATAGCTATAGCAGGCAAATCTTTTGAAACCAGTTTATCCCAGTTCCAGTAACTACACAATGTTCAGTGCCCGTGAGATGCAAATATCAAGTTTATGATTAACTGTGTTAAATTCCATGGAACTACAAGGACTTTTATTTGCTTGTATAAAGAAACTGAGACAATGCACCCTTTCTTTACTATGCTTTCACTTTAATAACATTTAAGAGAAAATCTTTCACTGGATGCATGTGCTATATCCTTATATTTCCAAAGAGTTTTCTTCACATCCTTTAGTTGGAAGGGGAGTTAGCACACTATCTGCCAGGGAATATCCATGTCTGATGCATGTGCGACCAGAAATATCATTCTAAGGAAGATGGGGACTAGAATAAGCAAATATTTAACACCGACCCCATTAGAAGTCAGCTGGTTCCCGCTACAAAATTTGCACTTTGGAGAGGGACTTTTTCTAAGCAGGAGAGAGAGAGGACTTCAGGGGCCTGAGTTATCCCTCTGGGTTCTGTCAGAATCTTTCAGCTATTTGCCTTTCAAGGTTTCTTAGTCACAGTGTTAAGGAGGCTACACTTCTTGAAACATTATAATGATGTAACACTATAAAGATGAACACATTCCTGTTCCTGAGATATTCCAAGTTCCAGTGGTTATGTCTAGAGATGAAGACTCTGCAGAGTTTATTTGAGATGCCATAAAGGGGCATCTTGGATATACTAGACTGTGTACCAGGCTATTGTACTAGCACTTATCATGCTAATTAAACTTGAGGGGGACAGAAGTTCAGCCTTTATCCTTGGAGTTCTGCTGCATAAGTATTTGAGGTGGGCTGTTCATGTCTGATACTCCTAATATTTTCCAGATGCCTTTTACTCGGCAAAGATTTCACGTCTCTTATCCTTACATCTGGCACGTTGTTCCCAGATTATAGCACATGTACATCACTTTTTCCAGAACAAGGGGCCAGTGTAATTCAGTTCTGGGGGTGTTTGCACAGAGGAGCTTTATCTGCCTCTTACAAACTAGACTATTCAATCTGGAAGGTGACCATATGAACAGTATCACAGGCACTGCAGTGAGGCACACTGACATGAAGCTGGCACCTCATCACCTCTGTATTGGGTTACTACACAACATTGTATTAGTCAGAATTAATGACTTGATTTATTTAGAAAGAAAAACCTTCTCCTGGGTTTCTCCCATGCCCTTTCTGAAATGGCTTTTAGCAGCTGGCATTCTCCATCTGTGGGAGGAAAGAATGAGAAGAATTGTAGTGACTTTAATAGGATTTATTCTGTGGCTTGCAAACTGGGCTCAGTGACCCACAGCAAAACAGCCCTGAATTTCAAAGGAGTGAGTCTCTCCTTGAGCTGCTCCCTAAGACAGTGAAAGCCTTGGAGCTGGAGTTGTGATCTCCAGGAAACTTCATCACTGGTCTCATGCCCTGCAGGAGATGCTTCTACTTACATGCAGACATATTAAGAGGCAGCAATGCCTCTTGCAATCACCCCAGTGGTGGGAATCAGTCCCGCACTGATTAAGGAGACAGGTGGCTTTTTCATGCACCCCCACACACATAGACACACAGCAGAAATGCCTCTCTAGAGAACACCTGAGGAAAACTCCTGCTGGGGCTGCCAGATCTGGAGGAAAGAATAGGCACAGACTTTCCGTCAATTTCTGTACTAGGAGATTGCACCATTGCTACTAAAACAGATTGGATATTCTGTTCTTTCTGCCAAGTGCATAATTTAGTTGATTAATGGTCCTGATGGTCTAATCTAAATGGGGGACAGGCACAAGATCAGTAGATCTGAGCAATCTTGCATGTGGACAGAAAGAGCACAAAAAGCATGTTCTCAGATCACAACACAGGAAACACAGGAAAATAAGTTAGTATTCCCAAAATTTACAAAAGAAGAAATGGAGTGGAGAAGAAAAGGGAAGAGGCAGAAAAAAGGGAGAAAATACAAAGAGAAGTTTCAAATTCATAGGAAATGGTAGGGTCACTTTCCATATCTTTTTTCTCCACCCTACATTTGATTGCATGTTTTATTTGCTTTTTATATTTATAGATGGCCTGCAGTGTTCCTTTCTGGCCTTAACCACTCTGTGATTTCACAGGAAATTTCAGGCTCTCAGGGACCTCAGAACGTGTCTAGTTCAGCCTCCTGCTCAATCCAAAGCCAGGAAAGTGATCAAACCAGGTTTCTATAGGCTTTAAGGGTTTTTTTTGTTTGTTTGTTTTTTGGGTTTTTTTGTCCCTTTAAAGCAGTTTCTTGATCAATCAAGAGTATTTCATTAATTGAAACTACTGTTATAATTATCATTGTAACCAGTCTATCATCTAGACTAGTTTAAAACATTCCTCAGAATGGTGCTCATACCTCTAGACTCTTCAGAGATTTATCACATTCTGGCCAGTTTATCTGGCTCAGTTTTGCCCTGATCATGTTGAAAAATATACTCCAGTTATAATCCACTGTCAAAGTCCTCTCACCATGTCACTTCATCTTCACATCTCCAATAATACTGGTAGGTAGAGGCACCAAGGCACCATAAAATCCATTGTCCATTAGGATACGAGTTGAAAGAAAGCAGTCATCTGTTCATGTGCAATTGTGTGCAGTAAAAAATAACAGAAGCAAATTCCCCTGAAAATAGTGGTTAATTATATGTGAGTCCAGCCATTGCTAAATATTACCTTCAGCATTTTTCTCCACATAGCATCGTTGCATAAAACAGATTCCAATCCTAGCACCAGGTCTCATCCCTGGAAAATCAATGGCAATGGAGGCAGGTAAGCCATGATATGTTCATACATTGTTTCATTGAAAGATACAACAAAAAAGAAATTATACTAGAACTCAAAGGCTTACCAGCCATCTTACTATTCCAAACATTCATCATATAAATACTGTAGCATATGAATTTGATGTGAGTTTCTAATGACATAATTCTTCATGGAATGTGATTTGTTTATAATAATAAGAAATACAGAATGTGTCATAGAATCCTAGTGTAAAATAATTTGGTATGTAACTTCTAATGCAGGAACATGATGTTTCTATTTGCTGTCACTGAACTGTCATTATTAAAATACTGAAAAAGATGGGGGAAAAAGGGGAGAGGGACTGGCAATGATCTATGAAGCACCATTTGGTAACTATTACTGTTCTTTGAGATGCCAGTTGAAAACGTGTATAAAATGAAGACCACATTTCAGAATCACCATCAAGATCAGATTTCATTAATTTAAAATTCAGAATGAATTTCTATTTTATAAATGTACATATTATATATATAGATACATATAATTTTGACTGAAATTTATCTGAACAGAAGTGACAATTTACAATATTTGAAAGTGAACAAAAGCTTTAAACTATACCATGCTTTTGTGTAGACTGCTGAGAGCTGTTAGAAAGAATTATTTGCTGTTCAGTTCTGACAGAGTGCACTGTTAGTAGCCGGGCTAGCAGGTTCAAAAATTCACCTTCACTGGATTTTTTAATGCCCTGTTAACATGGACTCTCATTCCCAGTCATGGGTTTCACAGCCTGGTTGCCTGGGAGCAGAGGACGGAGCCTGAAGCATGCAGTGATGCTCTGATGATACTCAGTTCAGCCCTGGGGCTGGCTCAACTCTTGGGTGCTGCATTTGCCTGTTTAAAATCAGCTTCTCTTTACTAATACCCAGTGGTGTCACTGCACATAGCTACATCACCTGGCATTTTTTAAATTGTTTCAACTGCAAATTTTATAGACAGATGAGTCCCTTGGACATAGGTATGAAAATAACAAATCTCCTATACGAAAGGACAATAAATCATGACTCAGGTGACTCACTCCCTGCATAGAGGACGGAAAATGAAAGAGTAAGCCTTGAATAAGAACTGACTGAGACCTGAGTGAGACCAGTTACTGAGATAATTAGCTAAGGTCTTTTCATATATACATTAATGAACCAGAAGATCAAAGTCTTTGGCTAGGCCTGTAACCACGACTGCAACATTGTCTTGCTATGCAATAATGAACTCATTATTGGCTGCTTTCATAAATTACATGTGGTAGACTATTTTATTTTTAATACTGTACATAAAGCACAAAAACAACTACAATGTTGTTTTAGAAAATTTTAATTGCTAAGCATGCGCTTTCATGTAATAAGCACATTCTTACTTTCAGCTGATTGCTGCTACCAGTTTTGTCCTTTCACTGGAAATTTCCTGACAGGTGGCAAGCCTTCTCTTATTTTGTGGAAGAAAGGGGAAATAAGTGACTGAACGACCAAAGTGAACTTGAAGTATGTTGCATCACTTGAGAAAAATCTATAAAATCTACCTCAGAGGTAGGAAAAACAGATTAACATGCTAAGATTATGTAAGACTGAGAAAAGTAAATGTTCAAACACTCAACTTCACCCTGTCTTTTTGTGCCAGCATGTTTCTGCTATTTAACATATTAGGGACAGTTATGTCTGGACCCATGACCACAGAGTTGATGTTTAGCTTGGAAAATTATGTATGTACAGCTCTGGAGTTGATCGTAGGAAATCTGGAATGCTTTTCTACTGTAGACTTTCTGCAACATTGAAAACAGGTTATATGATACTTATTTTTCAGGTCCAGAGCTGTAAAGCACTGTATCATTTTACACAGCTGCTGGGAGAATAAATGTATAAATGTTCACAATCTATGCTTGAGAGAAGTTTACAAGCACATATCTAATTGAAACTTCCAGATAAAATCACAGCAGTTCATGAAGGAAGTTGTTGACTGTTACTGTTGGCAGTAAGATGTGATATAGAGAAAAACTTTGTCACAAATGGGCAAGTTATTATTGTGCAGGCATGTTAGTATATGCTCTCTTTTAAAATGGCATAAGAAAGAAAGGTATTTTATCTGTTGGCAAAGTTTCTGATGCAAAAATGATATATATATATATATTCACATTTATTTATGACCCACTCAGAAGATCTGACACTGCTGGGGAGAAGTTTAAGCTTAGGCATTAAGCCATCAGTTGCTACAGTAACAGCAATTATTCACTGCTCTGGGACATAGGGTAAACCTGACACATTGATTGCCACCCCCTTCTCTCCCCCCCGCTCCCTAAATTTTTCTACTTAATGATTTACCTTCAAGCCGATGATCGGATGATTCACAGCTCACATGAAAATAAGGGCGAGTGAAATCCCAACATCGAACAGTTTATTCAAAAACTCTTTTTGCCTGGAAATTATCCACAAGGTAACATTTTTCCATGTGCTTCATTAATTTGAATTGCTCTGCAAACTTTTGTCAACCCCCACAGTTCTCACCAAGTATTCACCAAAGCTTTTGTTTCCAGCATGACTATTCATAATGTCTTATTCATCTGTGACCTCAGTAACATGTTATGGTTGTTTTTCTCCCTAACTGGATGACTTGAAAACCCACAAAGAAGAAGGCTGCAGGAACACTTCCACCGAAAATACTCGTGCATGTCAGAGCATGTCATTGCAGAAGTGTGGCTAGGTGGATGTTTATGGCTTGTCCCTATTTCACAAACTCTATAGTAAACAAAATGGCAAAGCCAAATGCAAAGCCCAGCAAGTACGGTCCTGGGTTGTTATTAAAATATACATTCCCAAAGCTCTTTGAATGACTTCAAAGTTCCCTTGAGAAAGACATGGAGAAACTCATCATTGCTTCACTAATGTGTAGGACCTGTACAGTATAGTCTTGGTGTGCTCTTCTCATGTCCTCGAGAGAAAAAGGGATGTGGTTGAGAGACCTTCAGCTAGATGTAGCTCCCCAGGAAATGCTCACAGCCTCTAAAAGATGCTTCACCCATAGGAACTTTAATGTCCCAGTGAGTGCTGTCACTGCAAGTGCTGCAGAGTGCCTTCTATATTGCCTTTGGAAGTCTTTTGTGAGGATTTTAGTGATGATCAAGAACTTGGTCTAGACACTGAGCTCTTTTTGCTAAAGAACATAATGTTTACTGTAGTGTCTGTGAAAAAAAAAATGAAGAAAAAAAAAAAAAACAAGAGCAAGGAAAGAGCCTCCTAACACCCTAAATGCAGGGGGCAAAGTCAGAAGATGTGTGCCATCAGCTTCAAGGACACCACCAACTGATACCATGGCTCCCTGCCACAAGCACTGCCCATCTGAGCTGAACATCCCAGCTGTTCCTTGGTAATCTGTTGGAGGCAGAGTCCTCTCCTTCCTCAGAGGGTTCTGCTTCACCCCACTCCAGCACTAGCTTCTGTAGCCTGCTAATTCAGTGTTGAGATAGAACTAAGGTGTTAGGTTAACCTGCCACTTCCTTTGTCAGTGCAAGACTATCTTCATTATATTATGTGAGTCTGTGAAACGTCAAAAACTGTTTCTCTCTGTAACTTTTAGCCTATTAATTATCAGTAAGCATCAAGAGTCCAAATTGCTCCAGCCCAGCAATGGAGTTATGCTTCCATTTTCCCCATTTGGCTGGTGCAGGAAGGAAGCAGGATCTCTAGACCTGTTCCAGGTCTAACATTGCATTTTCTTCTGCCTGCTCATGCCTGAAATTGGTAATGAGAAAGCTATTCATTCCTTTGCTCTCAATACAAAGCAGTGTATTAGCTTGCTGTCACTTTGAGTGCTAGCTTATCTCTCTCCACCTGCAATTAAAATGTCCAAGGAAGGGCATCACGGTCTTAAACTGCACCTTGAGATAAAACCCCTTTTTGTTGGATTAACTCTTCTACATAGACACTGCACAATTTGCATTCTTGCATCACAAACAAGTATTTCCTGCAGTCCTATTGTCCCATACTCATCAGAATTCTGGCTGTTTCTAAATCAATTTTCACACCGACCATTCAATGCTCAGTTTGTCCTCTGGCAAACATCATTCCCAAAGACATGTGAATCAAGCCATTTGGAATGGGAAAGAAGGAATACCTTTAGCCATAAATACTCTAAAGGGTTGTTGTTTTTGTTTTTTTTCTCTTGGGTAGTGAACCAGATGAGAGCATAAATTCTTCCAGTAATTTTCCTTCTCCTATAAATGCATCATACTCTTAAGGCAGCTTGAGAGTAAAGATGAGAACGCTCCAAAGAATTCTTTCTGAAAGGAAGCAAGTGCCTAGGTAGAAAAAGATCAAAGTGAAATGGGCTTTCCAATCTGTACTAACACACTGATCTTGAGCCATAACATTTACTGTCATTAATCCGTGAAATATTTGGATAAGACATGCAATGGCTGTGTCACTAATCATAACTGTGGGAGTGTATCTTTGCTCCTGTTAGCTTAGAAGTGGATCTGACCATGAAGGTAAGAACATCCAGGCATTTGAAAATGTGGGACATGCAAACCTCACAACAGATGTCATGATCTGATGCATCACCAAGACATCAAGGAAAATTAAGCTTAGGATGAGTCTCAAGGTCTGTGCAGTCACCATTCCTGCACATGGGCAGATAGTGAAGAAGCTGTTTCTAGGACTCCACTGCTTGACAATGAGTTAGGTATAATACTTTTTGCTATTAAAATTAAATATCTACAATTGCATGTCAATAAGGCAATCAGCAATCAGGTGATGAAAAAACATTAATCTTAAAAAAAAAAAAAAAGTAAAATTTTCACAGTTGAACAGTTGAAAACTTTTTTCCCACTAAACAGTGGGGAAAAGAAGAGAAGGAAGTAGAATGGAATTTTAGTTCAGCTTTTAGCAGAAGTCCCAACTGTTTTTAAGCTGGCTCTTGATCTATGGATGTAAGGGCTTAGGTGAACTAGCAACATCCAGCAAGAGAGAATAGGACATAGCAGTTACAATGCTTAGGTTTGTTATAGTCCTTTGGTTTCACTGAGGTTTTCTTTACTCATTTTAATTCTCTTTTAAATCATCTGTTGTTTCAGAGTCCCTAAAATGCATTATGGAATTGCAAGGCATACCCACTCAACAGTGACTCACTGTGCAGCCTGGGCAAGTGTCTGTCTCAGTTCAGGAAGAGGTGAATGGGGCAGTGATAGTTCTCAGTCTCATAAAACACTTCAAGAACTTCCTGTGAAAAGGAGTAGCTCTGACACTACAGTCTCTTACCTGCCTCCCTCCTAGCCAAGTAACAGAGGAAGAGCAAAGGACAAAAGCCCTGCAGAAAACTAATTCCTCCTGCTCAGCTTCTGTTTATATCAGATGTTGGAACCCCCACCCATCCCTTCCTGACGCATCTGGTAAGTGTATGTCCTCCACAAGACCAATAATGCACCATCATGGGGGAGTGGGAGGTAGGGTGGGCATTGACAGTAGGATAAATATATTGAGAGGGAGAAAGAAATTAAGGGAAAGCCTTACAGTTCAGTTATTTCAGGAGTTTTCCTAATAGCAGGTCCATGAAAAAGGCAGAGGGGAGGGCTATGGAGGGCTGTGAGCAGGTTGAGGATACTGACAGCTGAAGAATGCAGCTGCAGCTGGCTCTGCTGTGCCCACTAAGCATCCAGTGGCTGGCGGCTTGTCAGGTCCCAGGAGCATTACTTGTGGGTCAGTGCCTTTACTGTTCTGTGCAGTGTCAATCCGTACATCTGAAATGGCAGAGAAAAAGTAATGGGACATGGTCTAAACTTTTCATACTTTTAGTAGAGATAAAGAAGGTTTTACAACATCCTTTTTTGGCTATCCTCCTGGTTCTAGATAAAAGCAGAAGTTACAAGAGTACTTTGGTGATCTGCTCTGGGTGAGCCAAAGTGCCTTGGCTCTGGCTGGTGCGAGATCGAACCCTTCACGGGGAGCAGTGTCAAGGTAAGGGCAGCAAGTGCACTGGAAAACACAGGTTGCAGACACTGTAGAATCAGTGCTGTTTCCTGCTTGACTCAGCCTTTGTTTTTAACTTGGTATTGTCATCCACTTGTTTACACTGATACAGACCTAGTCTGGATAAACCAATCTGTGATTTCCAAACAGCTAACAGATTCCATCACGGGTCATAATCCCACGCTTGATTGATCCATCATGGCCTATAACAGTCATGCCAGTGTGTGGAATTGCATCCATTTCTTGCTTTGCTTGTCTCAGACAGTGCCACAAAGGTGAATGTGAATGGTGGTAACAAAGCATTGGGTTGTACTGACGCAACGTGATTGGGCTCAGCTGCAATATCACCGTTTCATAATGCAGAAGGCTTTGAAGAACCAAACAGACCCCAAACGGCCTGTGAAGCACAGCTGCAGGTCAGAGCTGGAAAAGCAGTGTGGGCCAGAGGGAGATACCCAGAGCAATGCATCCAGGTGTGTGGGGTGGGTAGAGACAGATGCAGAGGGTCTGATACGGACAGGTATTACTCGATAGAAAGAGCAACCTCAGGACAAGGGAAGGAGCACCATCTGGTGGAAAACAGATCAAAATTAAAAGCAATGATTCTCCTGATCTTTTCTTCATCAGCTGGCAAAGAACAAAGGAATTACTATCGCCTCTAACTCACTTTGTACAGCTCTGGGAACCCCTGATTTACTCTTCACAGAATATCAGATCTGCCTCAATGTATGTAATCTGTGCAGCTCATCACATGACATAAAAATGAGTCTGTGAGTCTGGGGAAGCTTGAAGTTTTAGGATGGTTTTGATCTGAATTCTTAAGCAGAATCAGATTCAGGTATGATGTTTGTTTGTTTGTTTGTTGTATGTTTAAAAAAAGTCTCCTCTTTTCTCACCTGACCATTTCCACTGAACCTGTGCTGTCCTTGGGACTCGTACTTATGTGTCAAATAAAGTTGAAACTGGCCAATAGCTGAAAAAGGTCCAAGGAGGCAGACAGAAAAGATGCACATGAACTTAGACACATACTACCTTTCTTAGGAAACAAGAGTCCAAATAGAAGAAGCCAAATGCGAGCCATTAGCTCACCTGATTTTTTTTGCAACGAATGGATCACAGTCTATTGATTGCAGAGTATTTCTGCAAGAGTATCCAACATAGCAGCAAAAGGATATCAAGCAGCTATTTGGTATACAATTCAGAAGAATTAAGTGCAACATTCATTAGAATTAAGGGAATGAGTTAGAAGTCAAGTCAATTCCACTGATTTGGAAAAAGAGAAAGCATCCTGCAGTAGTTTCAGAGTTTATTATTGAGCAACCACCATTTAAAGTTTCTACAATAGTGAAGATCCAAGGGTCACCTGAAAAAAAACTTCAGAATCAGCAGGTTTGCAAATTACTTCAGAAGCAGGCTGTACCAAATTTCTTAAACTGTTTCCACAGTTGGGGTCAGTTTCTTTTCCTCACTGTGATTTTAACAGCATTTAGCCATCTTGTACTCTGTCCAGCCACTTGCTTACTCCCCCTTGGTGGGAAAAGTGAGAAAACTCATGAACTGCAATAAACTCAGTTTAATACGTAAAGCAAAAGCTGCACACACAAGCAAAATAAAACAAGGAATTCATTCACCACTTCCCATCCACAGGCAGGTGCTTGGCCCTTCCCAAGAAAGCAGGGCTGTGTAACAGCTACTTGGGAAGACAAACACTGTAACCCTGAACATGTCCCCCTCCCTTCATCTTTTTGTGGATTTATGTGTGAGCATGATGTACAATATGGAACCTGACCAAATCTCACTGTCTTACCTTTGCTGTTTACTGTGCTGGGAACCACTTACACAATAGTCACAATTGCACAAGGCAATAAGCACTTTTGTGTTTTCACAGTTCTAACAACAGACATATGCATTCCTTTAAAATCCACCCTCTAATTTGGTTTAGGGATGTTTCTTTTGCACTTGTGTATTCCTTCACTAAAAAAACAAGACCTCTTGGTTTTTTGGTTGGGTTTTTTTGGTTGTTTTTCTAACTGGAAAATCACAGTTCAATGTATGAAATATTCTCTTACCTGGATTATAATTTTGGAAATCTTTTGCTCTAAGAAGTTGTTTGCCCATCCTGCTGTTACCACTTAGTTTCACCTATTTGAATCAGGTAGAATTCATCACTGTCTGTTTTGACCAAGAATGTAATTTAATGCAATATTCTTTTGAAGTTGATATATTTTCACAAAATATTGCAAATTTTGAAAAAAAGTAATTTTCTGGTGGAAAAAATGCTCCCCTGGCAGATTCCTCACCAGCACTGCATTCAAGTACTTACAAAAAAATGCAATGAGTACCTAAAAAAAAAATTCCTAACCTCTTCATAGGAACTTGGATCTTTCATCTCACCAAGGAGTCATAAAGAGGGTGGTTAACCCATGAGCTGCATTCCTCAATGACACACTGACCTGCTTGGGAAGGCAGGATACACGCCTCCTACACTTGCCCATGTGGCTTATACTGCATCTGCCAAGCAGCAACTGCCTCTTCCAAGGAGAACTTTCCAGAGGTAACAGAGGTAATAGTGAACTCAGACATGGAGCCAATGCTAAGAAAAGTAAGAATTTGACTCACTTGCTGAAAGTATTTGATCAGTCCATCCTGCTCCCTGTTTCAGTCTGAGATCCATGCCTGCCTGAGTATGTTTAATGTAGTCATTTTGCTTTTTTGCAGGTAATTGTGGGTTCAAGACATGTATGTGTCCTCCCAGAGATATTGTCTTCTTTATTTTTATTTTTAAATGCAAATAGAATTTAAACAAGGAGCTACCTTTCCCCCCTCTGTAGTTAAACACGAAGGCTTCATAAGTTTAAGATAAGTTTAAAACGTCAGGCTTCAAGATTTGAATGTAATTATGTTATGATCTCAATGAACACAGCTTGCTTATTGTGTTCTTTATTGAAAATTCTCTATTCAAATTGAGTTTGAGGTTTCTCATTGCCAGAAGATATATCATTCTTTCTTTGACCACACTTTTATTCTTCTGTTTGTTGTTTGGGATTTTTTTTTCTGTAATGAGCTAATAAGAGGGATGGTTGCAAAATGAGTCTACAGGTTTCATGTAAAGCTACTGCAGACAGTCAGTTGAAGCCATTTGTAGCTAATTGACTAAGATGCATGACAAGTTTCAGATCAGAGTTCCATTTTGTGAAGTAGTTACATGCATTGGCAGATGATAGATAGATAGATAGATAGATAGATAGATAGATAGATAGATAGATAGATAGATAGATAGATAGATGATGGATGACCAAGTTTTAATGGAAGGGTATTCAAACCCTTGGAGCTCTAGAACACTTAGAAACATCCTGAATGAGCAGAAAGAAGCCTTTGCAATTGATAATTCTTCATATTTTATCCTTGTCCTATAGGCAGTTTTAAACAGGACTTTTAAGCAAATTGAGGTATCCAAATCTGCTTTCTGTTGGTGGTTTACAAGAATATTCCCCTCTGAAAATTCTAGGTCATGGATGGCTACTATATTTATTTCAAGAAAAATATTGAAATGACAGATGAATCACTTAGATTATACCTACCTTTCAATACTTAATAATGCATGTGTCTTAAAGGAGTTGATTTATCTTAATGGCAATGACACTCTAAAATGTACCTCATTGTGTGTCTAAATGGAGGAGGACTGCAGTCACACTAGGTACTGAAGACTTTCTAGGCATAATTTAAAAATAAAGGGAAGGGATTGTTGATATTTGAAAACTGAAATGCCTGTTAAAAGTCTATTAAATGCTAGAGATTCCTTCCAAAAGGTAATGCTCACAGTTTTACAGAAAAAAAATGCAAACAATAATATTAACTGGGGGCTAAAAACTGAAGCAAGAAGGACACGTGGTCCTTGTGCCTGTAAAACTTACACTGTCAAACATTGCAGAAGCACTATCTGACAACAACTGTATCCCACTCTCATATTCTATCTAATCTATGTGACTGCTGATGCTGTTCTAATGCAGACTCTTGGTTATCCCAAAGGGAAACCTGAAGGTTTGAAAATACCATTGCAGACCCCAACAGTAAAAAATGTACAAACAAACTCTCCTTATTTTCTAGGGGTTTGGCACGCATGCAGGATGGCAGCTCCCCATTGCTCCCTGCCTTGGCCCTCCCAGGGCACCTCCCTGGCAGCTCTTCCCTTACAGAAATGTACAGACACTTATTAGAGCAAATGTTCTCCAAGCATGACAACTGATTACTATCTGACTTGGCCATGGTACAGCCTGAGCGTGTTAAAACCTGACAGTATTTCAGTGTTGTAAAAGGAATTCAATGTGCAGTGAGGGCATGCCTCCCAAACTTCGCTGAAAGTTGGTTTGGGAGAGATCTGAAAGCCAGCATCACAGAAAATTAATGCATGGTAATAGGGGTAGTATAGCATATGTAATCCTAGCTGAGTTCATTAAAAAAGGAAAAATATAGCATTTGTTGCAGAAACTAACATTGTACTTGCTAGCTCCCAGTTCCACTCCCTGGCTTTTTGGCTGACCACTGTCTGTCATCTGTCTATTCAGGAAAGTGGACATGAATTAGTTAAGTGTGTGAAGTTGTTATGTATATCTTAAAGGAAATTAAACCTCCAAATCAGGGCTCTCACATAGCCTTTAATCATTATAGCCCAATCCTCAAGAGTAAAATGATGATATTTAGCTTTCTTTAACAAACATAATTTATCCTACCCTAGCTGTCATTCTATCTTCTGTCAAGTTTTTGCAGAGCTCTAGTCACATACTCTTGCATTCTGATCCTTTTAGAATGTGAGGCGAATGAGGAAGTTCAGATGTGAATCCTCTGGGAATGCAAAAGGAAAGCAAAATGCCCCTTCCCCAGCGCCTCTTGCCTGCCCACCCAGACCATGCAAATGTTCTTTTGAGATCTGTGAAGGGTTAAGAATTGTTCTTCATGCATAACAATGTGCATGCTAATCCTTCATGCTAGAATGTCAAAAGAATTGTTTGAGCATCGGCAGCATTAAGATTTCTGTACTCCCCAACATTCCTGAGGAACAGCAGACACAGAAATGTTCATTTCTTTCTGGAAGCTGTCTAGTTAAGGGTTAGTTTCAACTGACTGCTTCACTGGTGGCTTTCAAGGTCATTTCATGGGGAAACTCAACAAAATTAAACAGAAGAACAGCCTTAAGTGACCTTTCCCAAGAGTCGTGGGCTCCCACTATGCTTCTTCACAGAACAAATTACTGCTACCCCAATTTTCAGGATTAAACCAAAGCAAAAGGTCAAACATGTGCATTTCTACAAAGAAATGTGTGGCAAGACAAGAAGTCAGGCACCGGTGTCCTGGTTGCTGGCTGCTCGCAGGGTCCCTGGATTGTACTTCGAGTTGTCCTTCTCTGTGTTCTGAACAAAACACACATCCCTCTGAGCTTCCTGAACAGTTTGAAAGGGCTTTTGAAGCAGCACTTTCTTCCAGGGAGTTAGTGTGCAGTGTTAATGGTGTACTGCTTTAGGAAGAAGAAGATCTTCCAGTGGAAAGAGGCCTACCTATGTAGACACCCACCATCTAGACAGCCATAATGGTTCTGCAGGCAGAACCATTGCTCTTTTCCTGTTGTGTCCTCCAGATGAACTTCAGTCAGGATCAGTGAATATTTTGCCCTTCTATCTTGTACTAGGGAAGGTGACAAAAAACTTTTAGAAATCCGACTGGTTACTTGGTTAGTTACATTCATTTGTAATTCCCTTGGTGATCACGCAGTCCTGCAGGATTTATTAATTCTCGTAACTGAGTTTTCCAACAAAGGCTGTCATGAGTATTTTCACTCCATTTCTTGTGCCTCAAGTCATGAACATTTCATGAGGTTAGATTAGTTTCAATGGAAAAGCCTAAGAATTTGTGCTTGTAAGAAAGATTTTGTGTTTCTCATCCATGGACAGAGAGGGAAGCGTTTACTTAACTGGAACAGTTCACAGGTCTGTGGTTGAGACATATTTGCTTTTCTGGTCACTAAAACATACGAGCTGCCATTGCAGGCAGTGGCAAAGGCGTACTCAGGTTTGTGTAGCAACTAAGAGGTTACTTTTCTGTGCCTTTGAGTTTCAAGGATTTTGAAACAGGTTCAAACACTTTCTGAAGTTTCGTCTTTCACTGACTCCCTTAATCCCCCCAAGCTTGGCACCATTTTTCACTCATGTTTATATTTTAATCTCAAATTTCTCGCTTCAGAGCTATATTGTTTAAACCTGAGGCTGTCAGTGATGGTGCATCCGGGAGTTTTGTTGCAGATTTTCCAGCAGCTTCTCACGATTTGGGGTGTGTGGGTGTGTGTGAGAGGGGTTTGTGTGCAGGGAGGACGCGCATGAACTCCGCATGAGGCTGATCACATTCATGGTAGCTCATTTTAGCTTTGCATGTTTTGTCCTGAATGCCCATGAGCTAACATACCAACTGGTACCAAGAAACTGTCCAGCCTGTTACAGCCCTCTGGATGTTATCCATTACTGTCTTTTCTGGTGGGCACTGATGAAGTCCCAACAAGAAGTCTGAGGTCAATCAAGAGTGACCTCATGACTGGAGCGCAAATGGTGTTCTCCTCTATCCTGCCAGTTTCAGGGAATAATGGGGGTAGAAGCAGGAAAATCACACAGATGCCTACAGCCTCACCTGGCTCTGAGCCTGCTGTTACCAGCAGAATTTTTGATCACAGGTCAGCTTGCATGACACCGAGCTTTCTGGCAACAGACATTAAGAAAGGATCTTTGCTCAGGAGTTAGCAGGTAACCCAGATTAGATGAGGGGAGGGGATAAAACTGGGATCAGCAGGGATAAGCGCTTCAATTTCTGCTAGTTTTATTTTCCAAGCATTCTGCCTATCCTCACTAGGACCCAGAGTCATCCTTTCTCATGGACCCTGCTGGAGACGTGCAAACCCAATGATGTCTCCAAAACTTGCCTAGCACAGAAGGCTTCAGCCAAACCTGCCACAGGGCAAACTCTCCTCAAACCAGGTTGCTCAGGGCCCAATCCAACCTAGCCCTGAACATTTCCAAGGATGGGAGTGTGGACTTCACAACAAGAGGGACTCAAGCTTACAAAGCTACAGAATCTGCAAGGTGTAAAGAAAGGTATAGTTTTGTTCAGACTTACCTAAAACCCCATTTTCATGCATTATGCCTTTCTAGGCTCTGGTGAGTAGGAACAAAAAATGTGGCCTCAGCTTAAGAATGATTAAATGTATTTTTCTAAGACACGGACAGATTTGTTAAACCAAGAAACCTATTGTGTGTACACATCTCTAAATTGGCCTTTCATATTGTCCCACACTTTTTAAACAGGAAAGTGAAAACATTTTTAGGGAGCGTCAAATGATGAGTAGCACAAAATGCATACAGGTGATCGTCCCCAGGCCAGAATGAATATGAGATTCTTTACCTTTGGCTCCTTGATTTACTTGCTTTTACCCAAAATCCTTGCTTTCATGCAGAGGTTGTAGTGAGGTTGTCAGTATATTCTCCCAAGAAACAAGTGACAGGGTGAGAGGAAATGACCTCAAGTTGCACCAAGGGAAGTTTAGATTGTATATTAGGAAAAATTTCTTCACTGAGATTTTCTTCACTGGCTGTCAAGAATTGGAACAGGCTGCCCAGGTATGTGTTTGCATCACCATCCCTGGAGGTATTTATAAGAGCTGTAGATGTGATGTTTAGGGCCATGGTTTAATGTTGGACATAGCAGTGCTGGGTTAAGAGCTGGACTTGATGATCTTAGAGGCCTTTTCCAGACTAAATAATTCTATGATCTCCTGTGTAGATAGACATCTTCCTGAATATTGGCCATCTCGACTTCTGAGAGAAATAGGCACTTCTCTTTTGCCTTTTTTATGGGCCTTGTAAATGAAGAGATGAAAGATATTTTTACATGGTGATAATTTTTACAGCACTAAGTTGATCTCTCCTGCTGTTTTCTAACCCTTGAGCTGTCTCGGATTGATCAACCGTATTGTTTCCTAACTCCTCTGACCTGAATCTCTAGGGGAATTCCCATCATATTTCAAAGGTCAAAGACGCACCCTTGCTTTTTCTTCCCCTTTAAAAAATAAAAGAAGGTTGTGCAAAGAATTTTGACCCTCATTTCTGGTGAAATGAGAAAAATGTCTGTCACTCCACCTGATACTCCTTAGCAGAGATACATCTACATACTTTTGTTTGTTGGAGAGGCTGCCCACTCGCAGCATCTAAAACTGGGAGGGGGCTAATGTAGTTAGAAGAAGAGTGGGATCTAAAAGTGGAACCATTTCACATCCCAGTGAACTGGATTTTGGGTTAAGAGACCAGTGCCTCTGCGAAGTCTGTGGCTCTGCTTCCTTTCTGCCAATTAGAAGGCAAGAGAGAACATGAGTTCTCCCATTATGTAGTAAATCCAATTTCTTGAGTTAAAAAGTACACAAAGTCTTTTTGGCGTCTAAGCATCCTTTTCTGTGGAAAAGTCAAAACCATGCTGTTGGGTTTGGCTGGAGAACCAAAGTTTCTTTTCTGATCCATCTCCTGCAAATGCAAGCAGCTGTTGCCAGACACATTCAAAAACTCAAGTGTTGCCTATTCTTCACCACCAAGGCTCTAGTCAGGCTTTGTTTTTTCTCAGTGTTTCTTTCTGTCACCAGTTTTAATTTTAATACTAAAAACATTCAATGCTGTCTTCTCACAAGAATTTCTGGGAGCAGGAAATGTGCAGCGTGTGAATCTTTAACATACAGTGATCACTCCACATAAAGCCAAGGAGAATGCCAGTGGTTCCATCATTCTCCAGCCCCACCCTGTCTGGTGTAGACAATCTTTAGGATGCAAGGGAATGGTATCTCAGAGGAGACCTGGGAACTTGTTCTATGATGCAGCCTTGTTTATACATGTTCCTGGTCTCTTTTCACTTATGGACTCTCCTGTCTCTAGTCAGTAGCACTGTTTCTGTGTGGGATTACACCAAAGGAAAAGGAAAAGGAAAAGGAAAAGGAAAAGGAAAAGGAAAAGGAAAAGGAAAAGGAAAAGGAAAAGGAAAAG
>JAYDZK010000268.1:18125009-18152171 GCA_034509185.1 Euphonia xanthogaster | reverse complement strand
AAGGAAAAGGAAAAGGAAAAGGAAAAGGAAAAGGAAAAGGAAAAGGAAAAGGAAAAGGAGTGGGGGGAAAGTGGAAAATCTGTACCTTTTCAGGGGATAGAAAACTTGTGGGAGTAGTTGCTACGAAAGTCAGCAAAAGCCTGATAAATGCTGAGCGTGGCACGATTCTTATTTAGAGGATTTACATGTATATGGGTGAAGATGCGATGCAGTGTGTTCATGACATTCTCTGCTATGATTGACCTTGAATTGTTTGGTGTTGGTGAGTCCTGAATGGAGTCAACAGGGTTAATCAGGTTTCTCTTCTTCTGTAGCTGAAAGAAAAGAAACTAGATTAGTATTTATGGTATTGCCATCCCCACAGTTTCTACATCACATAAGTCAAAGTCTCGGGTCACTCTTACAATGGCGAGCGATAAAAAATAATAACAGGTTATAAACTAGGAAATATCAGATGAAGCCAGTTTAATAGACTTTGAACAAAGTCCACTTTTTCAAATCAAAATCAGAGATGTATCTGAATCAGAGACATCTCGCTGTGGAATTCTTCAGCATCCATTTGCACACCCCAGCAATACTTCTCCAAGCAGTCTAAGAAGCTCTGTGGTTGACAATTTTATTAAAAACTGTGGAAGACTGTGTCATGGACTAATCCACTAATCCACACTTCTTCCTGCTAATCTCGAGAGTTTAGTCAAATTAATTTAAACCTGCACCTTTGTTCATAAGCTGAGCACTCAGGCTCAGGTACTTCTGTGCAAAACCAAGTACACAGCATGGACTGAGGCTGACTTGAGAATTCACAAGTGCAGAAGCACATCTGTAAGACTGTATCAAAAAAGAAGTCTGTTCCCACATCCTTAAGAAATTAGGATTTTATTTAAATATCTGCATGGAGTAGTAGAGAAAGGACAGGAAATCTCTTTTTTATGGCTCATTTCTTAGGGTTATACCAATACATTTTTTTTTCATACAGCCTTTGAGATCCCTTCTGTACTGTGCAGAAACTCCTTATTTCTACAGCTATTGATGTTTACAAGGTTATGAACAATTTCCTGTCTGGATTATCCCACAGTTTATATGCTACTTTATCAATGCAAGCCACAGTAGAAGAAATCAGACGGTTGCTGTGGACAAGGTGGTAAACTGTTGCACAACCTTACATGTTCGGTCTCACAGACTGAGTTTCTGGAAAGATGTTTCAGCAACGGAAGTGCCACAGTATATGTGCATTTCCTCTAAAGGTAGAAGTGAATCCCATCATTTTACCATTTTGAAAGAAATGTGAAGAGAGAAATACAGAAGAAAGGTAAGCAGAGAAGGAAATTGAAAAAGAAGCACAGAGCAGAGAGATCAGTCAATTGAAGGAGAGCAAGGAGAGTGCAGTGGGAGAAGGCAGACAGGTCGTCTAAGGCTAAAGCTTTGCCCAAATGAAGCCTGTAGGCTTTAGTCATGTTTGTCAGCCATCATCTTGTGTAATGAGAGGTAATTTTCCTAGGACAGTGTGCTGTTCTGAAGTGGCTGGCTGGGACACTGCACCCGGGTGGCCTTCGCCCAGCTCCATTAGCAGTGTTTCTTGGCATGGCCCCTATTGTGCTGGGGAGGTAAAATGTGGCACTCCCTCTGAGTCACCTCTCCTTGTATTCACACCATGCAACATCACCTTGCATCAGAGCTGCTTCTCCCTAAGCCACGTCACACCAGTAGCGTGAGGCACACGTGACAGCAGCATGGTGGAGCTCCTGAGGCTCCCCTCAGCAAATAATGGAGCAAAGAAATGCCTCCACTTGTAGTGATGCCTGCCTAAATATTTTGCTCTTGCTGTTTATGCAGGCATCCTCAAGAGACTGCTAATTAAGATAGAGCTCTGGGGCACAAAAATCAAAACAATTCCTATTTTATATTTTTTTGAAAATATCATATTATGTTAGATGTATGGTTTTCTGTAGGTGCACAGTTTGTGGTAATTGGGGTGGGGCTGTGGCCCAGCCTCATCCCCAATGGGCTACAGCTGTGAGAAGCAGGTGAGCAGCATTGGAAGCAATGAGCCCTGGAGTGCCCAGGTGCACTGACCAACCACCAAAGGGAACAGAGGGCACACAGGTGCCATGAATGAACATGAGGGGTATAAAAGGCTGGGCTAAATAACAAGAAGAGCAGACATTTCTAGCTTTCTGGGGTGATGTGATGTATGGGTAGGCATCTGAAGCCGTGCCACGCTGTGTGGGTGAATGCTTAAAGCCTTCTGCTGTTGTATGGTGATGCTCTGTATATTGTGGCCCTCTCAACTGCAGCATATGCTGTAACACTTTTCATTCACCAATTTATTCTCACTGCCTCTAGTGTTGCTAATCTGTTACTTCTAATCATGCCAAGCATCCTATCCATGAATCCTATTCAAATTTCTTAATAATAATTTCAGACCTAGAAGCAGCTGCATCTGGGCTAGAACCTAGCAGGCTTTTGTAGGTCTAAGAGGCAGAGATGTCACCTGACCTCAGGTGAGTGCTGTTCTAGTACCCACAGTGGTTTGCTTTGTGACTTTAATCCAGTTACTTTTCTGCATCCTGGTCTTTGCTAGATGCAAACAGTGAGAACACCACTTCTTGGGCTTTGAGAGCTCTAAACAAAATTTGATACATGCTAGGGTGACAAAAGAAGGAGTGAGACTCTCCCTAATTAAGTGCTTAAACAGCAGGTTTGCTTAGGTAGTCCATAAGCCACACTTGCTTAAATCAACAAAGAGGATTAAGATAAGAAGGAGGAAAAAAAAAACCAAAACAATACAGGATAAAGGTAAATTTTCTGTACTTAAGAGTGTTTCTCCCCCTGTCTCTGGGTATGCTATGCTATATATTATCACTGTCATCTAAAGGGGTGTGTATAAGAACTTGAAAAACCAAACCACCCTGTCTCTAATTTGTTCCATATGTCACAGTCCTGCAGGTGGCTTTATTCCTAAAGTGCTGGGCTGTGCTGCTGTTGAAGCCTCCTACTCCCAAGACCTACTTCTGGACTTAAGTACTGCATCAGGATTAATCACCTGCCTAAAAGTAAGCTCAATTTTTTTTACTGAAGTCATTGTTAATAAAAGAGCTCTGGGCTGCCAAAATGGTTTTGCTGTGATGATTTTATCAGGCACTCAACTGATGTACTCCCTGCCATTCTCATTTCTGCATCACCAGTTTTCTCAATGATAAACAACTGACTTTGCTTCAATGAATTTATTGTGGACACAAACATAAGCCTTAACACCTTTTAATAAATTAACACTCTCAGCCTGTATCACTAAATCAGAAGAGATGGTTTGTAATGTGAAAACTAATTTATAGATTTTGTGAACACAGTAGCAGGTGGAGTAAAAGTGAGAGCTGTAAAGCTCTCCTGTTATTTGGAATAAAAAAAAAAGTGCCTAAGTCTTCCACTTTCTGTGTCTCCTAAGTGTATTTAAGCAGATATGTGCATACATAAACACCACTGGTTAATGGTGAGATACTATTCAATGTCTCCCAAACACATTGGGACACATTGAATAGTCCTGCTTGCATAAAATGCATGAAAATATATTATCTTTTCTAATAATTCTAATGATTACCATTAATTTCTGGAACATCCAGAGCTCTATATGGGATGTTTCAGAAATTAATGGTAATTAATAATATCTTTGCATATGGGTAAAACAGTATTTTTCCTTCCCCACTAGCTTTTTCTGTGCCTCTAAGGCATGTGGTCAAACCTGCTGATAGCATTTGAAGCTGGCAGCTGTACCCCACACCTGTGAGCTCAAATCTAGTCCTCGGCAGGGACTGAGGTTGCCATTCCACTTCACAGACAGTTTCCCAGCTTAGAGAAATAAGTTGTCCTCACAATAACTACAAAATCAAGCACATGCCTAGTTCTAAGTTTTCTTTAAGTCCAGTGGCTTTGGAATTTTTTTCCGCACCCTTTGCTTGTAACAGTTCATCCATCTTCCCAGGTACTTTTTCAGCTTGAGGACATCTACTTTCCATGGTTCACAGATTCTGGATTTCATTCCAGACATTTATTTGTGGGAAATCCTACATATTGGGAGGCAGGTATAAAGAGTGAATGAGGTACTTTGAGCAGGTTGTCTTTGCAATTATCCTTAAATTGTGTCTCTCCAACGACCTATGGAGATATTCTATACTCTCCACGATGGTAATCAACTTTTATTTTCTGGCAATTCAGAAGCTAAAGTAAGCACTGCTTGTTAGGAATCTTCTCCCTTCTAAACAGTTGGTTCAAATTCCTAAATGGTCTGATACTCTTCTCTGCACTCGGGCTGAATCATTCTGAAAAGGGAGGTAATACAACCCACTCATGTTAACGAGACAAACTTTTGGTCAGAACTGGGAAAAAATTATGGATGCATGCAACATTTTTCTCTTCCAAAGCTACTTTTGTTCTTTTACGTGACAACACTGCTGGCCTGCTGCAAAAGACCTTGCTTGCCAAGACACAGTTTGAGCAATAACAGTAATTTCCACACGCTTCTGGTGATGCTAATCCAAGACCACTAATCATGTAGTGGTTTTTTTCTGTATCACTAAGTTTGACATGTGAGGTAGAATATAAATGTCCTTGCTTCAAGCAAATGGTTGTATTTAAAGCCCTGCAGGAATTGAGTTTTTTTAAATAATATTGTTTTAATATTAATTTTCATTCCATCCTAGAATGCAATTCTAAATTTCATTTGAAATTACAGAAATCATAGAAAATAGTCTGTTCTAGAATTTAAATGTGCATTTTAAATACCTGATGTGATTCACTTTAAGTTAATTTTGGATCACTCAGATAAATTGCTTTGATTTTTACTAAAGATTTGCCTGTTATTTACTCTTCTTCCGCTTTTTTAAACAAACATACAAAAAGCCCCAAATGCAAACCCCACAACACTGAAATTGAAATAATCCCTAGGGAACTTGTGATATCAGCAATTGCCAAAGGCAAAGCAGCCCAGCTGAGGCATTTTGGCAGTTTCTAGCTTTACTGCAGACTGTTACCCGTTATCAGTGTAAAGTCTGTGATGCAGCAGCTGCACAGCTCTGACTTCATCCAGGTGCACAGTGGTGCTGCAGCTACACCCAGACAATATGCTAAACTGAGCTCCCTGTGTAGCTGAGCGTGAGCTCCCTGTGCTCTTAAGAGATGCAGCATTGCTCAACAATCAGGTCAGATGCCTCTTGCTAAGCAAAGATGAGCTGAGGAAATAAGGAGCCTTCTCTGACCAAGGAATGCTTCTTCCTCCACATGTTTTCTGTTGCTCAGTTCCTGATGGTCTTAGGCTTTCTAGGAGTCCTTCACAGTTACAGTAATTTCTCTCCAGAAACAAATTTAAACCAACCTGGGAGTTCCTTTGTCATTTCTTCCACAGTAGCCTAGAAGTACATGTTGAGCACACAGATAAAGCCACTTCAGCAGTGCCACCAGCATTGCACAGGCAGCCCTTGAACAGAAAGGTACTTGGCTGCGAAGCCAGAGAAGAATGTAGGTCAACATAATAACGTTTGACCTACACTTTCCTCTGGTGACAGTAATAGGCTTAAGGACTGTGATCCTGATGCCTTTTGAAAACCTGTTTTGTGCTTGGTAGAAACAGAGTAGAAGCTTAATTAAAAGAGATGAAACTGTGGTAGCAAGACTGCCTAGAAATGACCAGATGAAGATCACTGATTTACAGGCTATTGCTGAGCTCAGCTTCTCTTCTGGAAAGCACATTGCTATTTTAATGTGTGAGCCCAAAGACAGTCTCTAATATATTTTCTGCAAAAATGTGAAATAGTTCTGGCACACCTCACCAGAGACAGGACCCTGGCTTTAGAAGGACTGCCATCTGGGCCACTGCAGCCACCTGCCATGTTCCCATGGGATGAAACACAGAGTAAGTTTGCCTTTCTGTTCCCATGTTGGCAAATTCAATGCTTTTATTTCCTGGCAATCAGAATATATCAGCATTTATATTTGGGAGCATTTTTTTCTAATACAAAGTAGAGTGTGTTAAAGTTTGTGACAGCAAAAATATTGTGTTGTTTTTAATTTTTTCTCTGTTTTCCAGCACGTGTTGAAATGAGGAAAATCACCTTAAAAGGCTGACACAGGAAAGGTCTGAATTCTATGTTTTTTTCCTCCATCCTCAGCTATTCACCATCATCCTGCCAGGTATCTTTCCCCACACACATCAAGCCGTGCTTTTAAGAACAGTTACGTCACAAGGGGGTGTACTGGCTCTTATGTTCTTGTATGGTGGTATGACATTCTACCTGCCCCATTTTTTTTCCTCTAAGAAAAACCCCTGAAGTCTTTCATAGACCCTTTGGTTGATCTTTCCCTCCTCAGTGGCATAATACCTTGATCAAGTTCATCATTTACAAGACAATAAAGCTCCCTGAATTCTTCACTCTGATAAGCTGATATGAGATATAAAAGTATGAGCACATGTGAAGGTGAGGTCTCAGTGTCAGCACCTTTAAAATGCTCATCAAACACAACAGTACTATAAGGGGCTGTGAAATATTTGAAAAGAATGATCTGAGTATTTCCAAAACCAAAGCAAAGACAGAAACCGGAACAGATGAGTCCTGTTTCAGGGATGAAACATGTCATCTCATTTTCATGACAATACAAATATTGCCAGAGAAGATATTTATCAAAATCAGATCAAAGTTTCAAGCCGAATGGACAAAGTATTTCAAGGTTATTCACTATACCTGTGGATTGGCAGAATAAACACTTCTGCTTTTCTTTCATATTACATTTGGATAGAAGAACAAGGAGCAATCCAACACTCGATAGAAAAGCAATGTCATGAACTTTTTGCTTGGCTGCACATGGAAACACAGATACAGGGAAAGGGTCTGGACTGGCCTGTGGCAGTAGCTCACAGTAGCCCCTGAAACACAGGGCTGGATTCATGCCCAGCCCCACAGGGAAGCTCATCTCCTCTAAATCTGTCTCATTGAGGATGTTATGATATTCTGGTTTTCCTAAGGGAGGCTGGAGGCTGTTGGCAGAGGATTAGAAAAAAAAGAAAAAAGTATGTCTGGTTCAGAAAGGGATCAATTCAGCCTTCTGCTTTTCTTGAGCAGCCTCTAAAGTTCCTCCAGAGCTAAAGCCTAATTTTAAAGCTTTTTGGTTTTTTACCTTGGCAGAAGGCTTGTGAGCCTGCACTCTCATTCTTCCCCCACAGAAGCTTTCAGACCCTGACTAGCCAGGTGTGTTCAGTCTGCAGGGCTTATAAAGCTGATCCAATGTCAAGCTCATCTGATTTTCCTTTTAAATAATGAGGTGAAAGAAATCTGTGATTCAAATATCCTCAAGGTATGGGTCTCAAAAGTCAGACCCAGAGCTTCTGCCCACTCCTTGGCTTTGCTACAATGTCACAGTAGCATCTCAGGGTTTAAAACACAGCATGGAGCATATGACATTAATTCTGTATGTGCATACATATGAAGATATTTATAGCATGGGAATGATTCATGAAAGCAACCACAAATTCCTCTGTAAACATTTAGGAGTTGTAATTAAAGTAATTAGAAGTATTAATTACTTTACAGAAGCCATGTAGGATGCAAGATCCATATTACAGTTATTCTGTCACAATTTCAAGCCCTTTGAATTAATTTTACTCTGGAAATTCCTCCAGCCTATTTGCATCATTTTGCACTCTCAACTCGCTGTCTAGACAGACACTCTTCACTTGACTTGCAGTACTATCATAAGCCATTTTAAATTACAATTTCATATAAGCAATGCCCAAAATCAAATTTTCTGGATTCAATTGAAACTTATGTAGTGAATAATGGATGACTGGGCTAAGAAACTGTGAAATACAGGTCAAGTGTAGGATGCTGTGAGATGTGAAAATAACTACATGTTCCGATTTCTTTAGACTACTTTCATTCAGTCCTTCATGGCCTTTCTTTTGCTATTTACTGTTCTGCAACTGCCCCACTCAAGTGATATAATAAATATTACAGATAATGTATTCAAAATTAATTTAGAATCCCTAAAGATCCTAAAGCAGTAATTCTTCAAGTCTTGGATTCCTGTAACTGCTTAAGAATCAAAACTGAGAGAAATTACTAGTCATCCTTAAAAAGTTAAAAATACAATAACAAAGCCTGTGTTTTGATTCTAGGAAGAGAAAAAAAATAGTGCTTGTGTCAGAAATTGTTTGTTTGCTGCATTATATATATCATACCTGGTCTATATTTTATACCAATAACAGTTAAAATATGTTTTTTTCTGGGGGGGGGAAGTGGGGAAGTTTATTGCAAATATATACATATTTCTACCCATTTTCCTGCCAACTGCATTGCTGAGAGAGAGACTGTCAAAAAATTTGGAATTTGATTGACTATAATTGTCTGGCAGGGTTACTTGGAAGCTCTTTGTCCAGTGACGTGTGTTGTGAGTAATGCATTCTTCATTTTCTAATCTAACAAAAAAATATTCCCTTTTAACATTATTTTAGACAAAATGAGTAAAAGAACTTGCTGGGATTTTATGAAAAATTGTATACATTTATATAAGCTCTCTATCTGCCATAAAGTGTAGCTAGGTGGCTTTAACTGAGTACTTTCCCATCTAAGAGTCAGGTTATTTCAGTCTAGGAACATATCACTGCTTTTATTACAGAGTTCTAAATTCTCACAAATTCTCTTTTTTGACCTTTTAATATTTTTTTTTATTGCAGTTTTAAGAGGAAGTTCTTGTTTCCAGGGGAAACACTTTCTCTTGAAATATCTCACACAAAATGAAGTACAAAAGGCTGTACAATAGAAAGCAGAACACAGGGCTTGATGTGCTCTGCAGGAATAAAGAAGAAAACAAAGGGATTAGTTTTGCTTGAAATATGTTTATGTGAATTTTTCATTGCAGTTTTTCTTTCTTGTCAAATGTGTTACAGATTCTAATTCTTTCTGGACATCCACCCTCTCGGAATACTGGAGTGAGCACAATGTCTGTGAGTGGTTGCAATATTGCTGTGACTGGTACAAACTAGATTTCAAATGCATTTCCTTTTCCCACTTTAATATCAATGACTTGTAATTATGTAACATGACCCAGGAACAGTTTGAAAACCTTTGTGGAGAATACTTGTATTTCATCTTACAGAATAGCAGGATGCATGGTTAGTATTCCAGAAATCAAAGTCAAAGCATAAAGCATTGCATTTTTGTATGAGTTTAACAGAAAATGTGGAATCTGCATTCCTGAGCACTGAAAAAAGGCAATATACAGAGGCCACTTAGATACTACACGAGGAGAAAAGGGGCAGGCAGACAGCAATCTCTGCAAGCTTTGGCCTCAATCACACACAGTCCAGGCTCATCTTTGCAAACCAGTCAGATTTCCAAAGGGACACAAGCTCTGCTCTCTCCTTTGGTTTTCTACTCAAAGTGATCAACCTGAATGGTCCAAGGGAGGTTTGAATTCTGACAGGATCTAGAAGGACACAACATGTTGTTATTCCTGTAACTTGAAGTAGTGAAGATTGGTCTGCTTCTTAAAGAGTAAAGCAGAAGTTTTGTTTGATGGTGTTAATGGGCTTACTGCACTGATAACCCACCCTACTAGTAGCATGCTTAATGATGCACTTGAATGAAAGCACTTTTAATTTATTATTTTCAGCCTTGTCTTGGAAGATTTATTTTTGCTTAAATGAGCTGAGATTCAAAAACTAAGCAATTGCTAGTTCAGTGTAAGTGAAATAGATGTGCAGTTGCTGCTGCAGATACCCTTTCTTGCTCTTCACTCCTGCCAAAGATCAATTGGTGTGCATGCCAGGCTTTGGCAATTCTACCCAGCTCCATTGTGCTGATACGAACAAAGAGTTTCCACTAAGCAGGGAATTTCAGAAGGTCATTTCCCTATGCCCTAGCAATGAGAATCTGAGGAGCATTTTAGCTGCTCAAATCCCTCTGTGGCTCAAGCCTCTCTTGCCTACAGGAGTATTTGACCAAACTGGAGTTTTATGACTGCTGGAAAAGGATCAAAGGCTTAGGCATACAAGTCCTGGAGGATCTCGTGGGAGCTGACACTGCCAGTGGCTCCCAGTGGTGAGCACCTACTTAGTCACAATGTGCTGGAATTTATCCATCCCTCACTGATCCACTACCCACCTTTGAACTGCCCAGTGGGGAGTGGAGGCTGGCAAGGCAGAAAGAGCAGTAGAGGGTGACCTTGGGTACAGATTGAACAGGGAGGGGCAGGCTGAAGCTGAAGCAGGATCACTGGCAGACTGGGAAGACCAGAGGCAAAGCAGCAGAAAAATACATGGATAAGTTTTATCCAAGAACAGCAAGGCTGTGTAGCAACAGAGACTGCTGTCAATAGGCTGGGAAAGGTGAGCAAGACTAGAGACTGTCACAAGAGCAAAAGAAGCCTGTGTTTAGGTTGGCACTGCTCTGCTGTGGGACTGACCGTCATCACTTTCTTCCACACAGTGTTCATATATCATTCAGAGAGGCCATTCTGAAAGCAGTTATTAAATGTAGGAGATAAGGAAGTTATTAAGGGAATTAAAGAATACAGAGCTCTGAAGAAAATCACATTAAGAAAATTGACTTTTTATAGTCTGTAGAAAGATTGGATGCTTGTCAGGAAACAAACTACAACAGCTCATGAATATCCACCTCATGAATAACACAAGGCCTGTGAGGAAAGACAGTGGTCCAGAATGCCAGACCTTACTGCAACATAATCAGTGGGCCAAACCATGGCTGCAAAAGCAGGCTTAATCCTAGTTTTTCCCAGTTTTGTATGCCACACTCACAACATGATTTAAGTTCCTCGAATGCAGATTTGTATATGCAGGCGTTTACTTGTGTTTTGTGAATGTAATTACTCCTGTAAAAGGTGATACTGGCCTAATAATGTAGGCAAGTTCCAGCCCAGTGGAGATCTGATTTCCAGCATTAGAAATGATTTTTACTTAGGGGAAGGAGGGAGGGAAGACTGCAGGAGTAGCTTTCAAGGCACAAGGAGCTGAATGAGAAAGAGCTCACCTAACTGTAAAGAAAGGGAGAGAAACTGATATAGAGGGTGGCAAAAATGAAGGGTCAAGGGACCACAGGGCAAAGAAACAAAACACATGAATCATAAAAACAGAGACATCCAGACACAATGCAAAGGGTAAGAAAAAAACCACAAAAGTTTAAAAACCCCTAAAACACTGACATAATCCCCCCAACTCCCAAGTTTTCAGGATAGTTATGAAAGTTATGTCAGAAAAATTATGAAAGAGTGGAAGTCCTGACATAGCTTTCATAACTATCCTGAAAACTTGGGATTTGGGGGAAATTTCTGAGTGGTTATTTTCTTCATGTTTTTTCTATAGGCCATGAGGTACTACACTGGGAAGCAATAAATTCTGCACCATTTCACTGCTTTTCAAAAGAAATTCTTTAGGTACATTTCCCAAGTTAGGATCTTATACTTTAGAGTAACACAAAATTTTCTTTAATTTCATAAGAAAAAGCTTTTTTTGGTCCGTTGTACCCTAAACCATTGCATTTCTCAGATATGCTAGGATTCAACATGCAATCCAAAATGAACAATTCCATCCTCTCTACTTGTCTGGATTGAATCTGTCCACTCAACCAAGTTAACAAATAAAAAAAGACTCTATTCTGAATTATTTATCAAGGAGCTACCTTCTTTGCCTATTAATCTCATCTATTCAAATGTATCAATCCATATATATGGGGTAAATTTAGTTTTTTTGAGTCAAAAAGCATTCACTGCAATTATTTATCACTCTTCTTTGTGTTGTATTGGAGAGTTGTAATTGCTCACATGATATCATTTTTGTTACATGGCAGAATGAGTATAATTTTTATTACAAAGAATTTACAGGGAAAATATTCACTTCACTGAAATCCAGGTTCACTTTCTACAACTTCTCATGCACGTAAGTTGGAATTTTCTTCTAATGACCCTTTTGAAGGTGGATTCAAGTAGCCTTTGCATTTGGAAGAAACACTACTGGAAAGGGTATAAGAATTTGCTGAAGTAGATTAATTTTGAAATGCAAATTATTATTTGTGGCAAAGTTTCTCTAGAACTTTTGCCCACATCTATGCAACCATAGCTTTAATTCTTCAAAGCAGTCTATGACATCCAGTTTTACATACAGCAGTAACAATTAATGTGCAGTAAGTGCTCTCAGCTGCCCCTACCTAAACTTCACAATAAGTAAGTTGGTTAGAATGAAACATGATATATGAAAATTCAATTGTGTTTTTTGAAAGCATCAGAGCTGTTTGGTAGTTTTTATGGACCTGTTTTTTATACACTACAAATTAAAGCAACAGCTGTAAATCCATCAACAATTTTAGGCTAACCACAGGTGGCTTTCAGGGCTCTGATCTTGCTTTCCAGTGGACTTCTTTGCAGCATGTTATTCCACATAACTTCTGTTCATTGTTGAGTTCCTTTGTTGTTTAGCCCTAAAAGTCTCATTCTTGAAAATCAGAAGACCGTGGCCATGCCTGCAAGAGCAGTTGTGTTTTACAGAAAGCATTTGGTTTGAGAACTGGAACTGTCAAATCAGGTGCTGCTGCAATAGCATTTTAGGTTGGTACCTAAAATTTAGCATTTTAGGTTGGTATCTATTGCACAGGGTTAGTGAGCAATGGCCAGCATGGCTCTCACTGCCCGCACACCTGCATCACGTCCTGGCTTCATCTCTACCAACCAAATGTTACAAAACTCAGAGAAGTAAGGGCAATGGGGGGCGGGAGGGAATGACACTCTAACGTGTTCATCTCTTACCTTTAGTGTCCCTTTCTGTGTGGATTTGAGAACCAAATGCCATCCTGTATACCCCATGGTCCTCTGAGTGCCCTTCCTCACAACCCAGGGACCCCATGTACACTTTTGTTCACTTTTCATCCCTCAGATCACTTTCTGTGCAGACCTAAAGCCAGCAACAGCTCTCTGTCCTGGAACCTTTTCTTTGTGGGGACCAGTGGCTGGACATTTTCCATTTTGGAGCTATATTTGGTTTGATTTCGTGCCGGGGTACATTTAGTTTCCTAGCAGGTGCATTGCCCCATCTAGTGGTGCTGTGGAACAGATACAGCAGGAATGTAAAGGCCAGCAAAATCTGTCTCTCCTGACGAGTTTTGTGTGGTAGCAGTGCCTGGGAGCTATCAATTTTGGAGCTGGGCTCTGACAAGAGTAAATCCTTGTGACAGTACACTAGGTGAGAAGGAAAGCATAGAGTCCCAGTGCTGGCCATGCAGTTTATAAGCTGCAAGGGAAGGTGAAGGCAAAGTAACAGTTTTCTGTCCAGGCAAATTTTATGTAGGAGCAGTCACTGGAGGTTTTCATGTTTGGAGCTATGCTTGTGGTGTTTTAGAGAGTGTCATTGTACATTTAGTTGGCTGAGCAGCTAATTTTCCACTATTTCTGGAGTTATTTTCTGAAGTGTCCCACCAACACTGGGACTATATGCTCCCTTCCCACCCTCATACTCTCATTTTGGGGCCCAGCTCTAAAACTGTAAATGTTCAGCGGCTGCTCCCACAGTAAAGGTGACAGGACAGAGCTGTTGCTGACCTTCCACTTCCACTTGTAATGCCCCCACAGCCCTTCCCCCCCACCCCAGGCCACACTCTGTGTGCCCCACCCTGCCCAGAGCAAATGCTTGACCCAGATATCTGGGGCTCTGCTATGGGAAACTGGGGTTTGATCCAGTAAGGAAACCTGGTCAGACTGGGTGAGTGTGGGGAGTCAGGAGGGGCACCCAGGGATCACTGGAGCCACCCTTTGTGAAGGGGCCTCAGTCCCAGCAATTAAAGCATCTGGAGCTGGGAGTGTGACTGCCGGAGTAGCTGCTGGGTGGTCAGGCAGGAAAGTTTCCTAACAGTAGATTTGTGTGGGAAGGAGAGCACATAGCCACAGTGTTTGTGGTGCAATTTATGGGCTGCGGGGCAGAGGGAAGTCCAGCAACAGCCTTCTGTCCTTTTGTGTGGGAGCCCTTGCTGAACACTTTCTGGTATGGAGATGGTCTCTCTCCAGAGGCATCGTGTGTGATGATTTAGTTGGCAGGGAAAGTGAAGGGCCCCAGTATTGGTGGGGCAGTTGCCAGTCTACAAGACAAAGGTGCCAGCAACATCTTTGTGTCCTGGAATCTTCTCTATGCAAGCAGACTCTGGATGTTTTCGATTTTTGAGCTGGAGTCTGCTGAGAGTAAATAACATGATGGTATATTTAGGTGGGAAGGAAAGCAAATATCCCCAGAGTTGCTGGTGCAGCTTCTGGACTCCAAGCAGAAAGAAGGCGAGCATCAGATTTCTGTCCTGACACTTTTCGTGTGGGAGCACTTGCTGGACCTCTTCAGTTGTGAGCTGGGCTTTTCCTGGAGTGGAAGTGTGAGATGGCACGTTTTTTGGGAAGGAGAGTGCATAGCCTCAGTTTAGAGGCTGAAATGGAAAAGTGCGGATGAGCGAGGGCTGGCTCTTTACCTTCCCCGATGCCATCCCAAACCACCACTAGATGGTGGTATGCATCTGCCTGACAATCTAAACGTACCCTGACGCTTCTCCACCGAGCACTAGTGCAGCTCCAAAAATGAAAAAGTCAGCCAAATGTTCCCTCACAAAAGGAGCCAGGATAGAAAGATGGTGGTGGTCTTCAGTTTCTCATTGCAGCTCATAAGCTGCAGCACCAACATTGGAGATAAACATTTTCTTCCCCACCGGCAGTTCATCCTTCCAGATCTGGATATAAGTGTGTCTCCTGATTTGAAAGCTGTGGACAGCCACATCCAAAGGAAGGGAGAGTCTGCTGGTTGAGATACCATGGGGACAAAGAGGACAAAACCCATGAGAGAGATATAATAGATAATTTCTCAACATATCATGATCTTTCACATGCATTTGATCACCTTTTGTCACCACAGTATTAATTCGATGCAATCTGCCATACAGAATTTCAAAGGGGTTTACTCCCTCTCTAGCACATGGAGTAATCTGGATTCTCAATAAAGCAACAGATAATACATCTACCTAAAATGTGACAATTTGTCTTGATAGTCTGATTCAACCTTTCTACTTCTTCATTAGATTGTTTTCTCCAAGGGGTGTGCAAATGCCCCTTAAACCAAAGGAAATTAGACAATCCCTGAACCACCTCTTCAATGAAATGTGGTCCAGTGTCTGAAGATAAACCCTCTGGAATTCAAAATCTAAGAATTATTTCTTTTATTAAAATTTTTAACAACCTCCCTGGCTTAGCTGGTGCAGCAAAAAGCTTCTGCACATCCTGAGAAAGTATCAACCAGAACTAGCAGATCCCTACAACATCTACATCTAGATAACTCAGAGAAATCTATTTGTCAGTACTCCCCTGGAGCTATTCCCCCTTTTACCACTCCTACAGGAGTTTTAGGATTATTTGCATGGCAGATTGATTTTCTAGTGGTTGTGAGAATTTGTCAATTCATAGTTCATGATTCAAAGTTCACAGGCAGACAACCATAATCCCACAAACCCTTAAAACCCTTAAAAAGAGTAAATCTGTTTCCGTCATCCTGCTAACTGGGGTATCCCCAAAGCAACACCCAGGCACAGGCACGCACAGGCTCTCTTGAACTTGTCCATGCTGCAGCCTCGCTGGCCGGCTGTTCACTCTGCTTTATCAAGGACTATTCCCAGCTGCACGGTCACTTGAGCTATTGACAATATTCCTCACCTTTAACCCATTCCTCCCAACACAAGGTTATCCACCAAACTGCAGGAATTGGTTTTCTTTTTTGAGTGTCTCAATATTTCGGCCAATCGACCATCTCTCATTCACATATTGGCATGGAGTTATGCTGTCATCATTTCCTGGCCATTGTTCCAGTTCTTTTGCAAATACATTACCAAACATAGTAGAGCTGTTTCTTGATCTCTGTCATAGTATTGTCCACCATAGCTGCGTATTTCTTCCCATTGCTGGATTTCTGCTCATCCACCAGAATGCAAAAGAAAGCATCTTCTAAATCCAAAACAGTCAAATAAGTACTTGCTCATTACTTATTTGGATTATTGCTCTGAAATCCTGCACCAGCCTATGCTCCTCAGAACATGCCTTCTCTCCTGGGAATATATTATATTCAGATTGACAGTCTAAGCAGCATTCAGGATCACATCCAGGATGTCATTCTCAGGTTCCTCCAAGGTCTAGTTCATTCATTAACAGAATTGAGTCCTCCATGCCTTTTCCTGTGGGATCTGCTACTATGCAGAATTTCCCAGCTATGTGAGCATTTAACTTGCAAAATAAATCACATCCTCTTTATCTGTCCCTGCCCCAATGTTATATAGGGTGAAAAGGAGGGAACTGGCATTTTCCCATCTTCTGGCTCATCCCCTCTGCAACACACCACAACTCACCTTGCTGGTTTTACTCCTTCTCCTCAATACATGGCATCAGCTTAACTCCTCCAATCCACACCAGTGCCCTGCTTCTCCCCTGCCATCTACTCAGCCCCCAATGCCATCATCAAAAGCTGCAGAACCCTGCTTCCTGCTCCCACACACAATCACAACAATGACCCTGCAAACACCTACCAAACCCAGGATTTCCATTCATACACAAGCAGCTATTATGTTCAGCAAGGACATCACAGGCAGCTGTACAGGGCATGGGAAGCTCATACAGGCCCAGAGTCTGAAGTGCAGTTTATAGGCTCTACAGAGAGAGGAAGGCTAGCAACAACTTTCTCTCCTGGCATCTGTTGGGGGTTTTTTGGTAGCAGATGCTGGCTGTTTTCAGGTTTTGTGCTGTGACCTGCTGCAAGTAAATAATAGTATGGTATATTGAAGTGCAAAAGAAAGCACAGGCTGTGTAGTTTGTGGGCTGCAATGCAAAATTGAAGGCCTGCAGCTGCTTTCTTTTCAGATACCTTTTTTGTGTGAACAGTCACCAGACATACTCAGTTTTGGAGCTGCAATTGTGGTAGGTTACATTGTGCCAAGGTGCACTTAGTTTGCTGGGTAGCTGCTTATCCCCATCTAGTGGGTTGGTAGTAGGTAGCAGCCAGCAGCAGCTTTCTGTCCTGGCACTTTTTGTATGGAAGCTGTGCTTGAAAGTTTTTAATTTTGGAGGGGGGTTCTGCGGAAAGTAAGATGCTGTGATGGTTTATTTCTTTGGAAGGAGAGTGCTTAGCCACAGTGGCAGTGGTGTAGTTAACAGGCTGCAAGGCTAAAGAGAAGGTGAGCAACACTCAGCATTTCCGAGGACAAGGTTGTTGACTAGAAAGCACCAGGAGTTAGGGCTGCTGGGGAAGACACACCAGGCATGCAGCGAGTAAATTACAACAGCTTGAGACTGGCTCTAGGGGTTTGTGGTGCATGCCAGTCTTGATTTTCCCACTTTTAAAGCTTGCCAGGCTTCGTTTGTAACCTGTGAGATTTTTCTGTGTTATAGTTGACTTTGTTCAGTTAGAGTGAATTAAATGTTCCAGGCAACACTTAAGTACTTCCAGGAAGTAGATAACTACCCAGTTCCTGTAGTTCATAAACACACCTTAGTTTAANNNNTCATCAGTTACAGGGAATTCTTGCACAATTTTTTGCCTTTGGAGCTGAGTGTGCCTGTCTCACAGCAACTTTTTCTGTACTTCACACTGTTTTGCTTCTTATCCCTGTATATTAATGAAAATTACTTCTGAAAATTAACTGGTGGTGTCACCTAGCAGAGAGAAAGGTATTTCAAATGCCAGACACACACCAAAAATACACATTCTTTGAATTCTGTCTTATTTGTCACTCCTGTTAGTGAGCAGTTAGGGACCTGTGGTCCTATTAGGGACCAGTGGTCTTGTAAGTTGAAGGCCAGGTTCCACTCTCTAATGTTGCAGAGCCCAAAGGGAGGCTTCAGTATAAAAATTACTGCTGAAAGCAGTTGTTTGAGCATGGATGTCACTCAGATGGAAGGCCTGAAAATCTTAAAAGTGAGAAGTTCAATACCATGTTTTGGTTTAGTGCTGCTCTCATTACACATCACCCAGCTTGTAAAGGACTTGTTCTCCTCTGCAGCAGCCATCAAAATGCAGGTTCATCTCCAAGCACAGGAACACTGGCACAAAATGCACAGGTAAATTATTTGAATGCTTTGCTGGATTGGAGCCAGGGACTCAACACCTCACTGTATGGACTTCTCTTGGGGAGATAGAGGATCTGCAACTGATTTTGGTTCTGTCCTTGATAAGATCCCATCACTACAAGTGGAAAGGGCCTGCCCCAAGAGTCAGACAGGACAATGGACAGGACTATTATTATTTAAATGTCACCAGGATGCAGGTGCAGTAAGCACAATTAACGATATGATGAAGTGCTGTGATTCTTTAGGCTGTGTGTGCACTATGACCTGCAGCCTAGAGGAGCATGGATGTGCTTGAATGTGCTACTTGGCATTGTCAACACAATCAGCTGTCAGAGACAGGATCTTGGCAGGCTAAATTAACAATCTTGCAGTGTGGGTGTCAATCTTTCTACAGCAGAGTTTCTTCACCCAGCAAGTCAGTGTGTTTCATGGAGTGTCATGTGGGAAGTTCACCCTAGCCTCCCAAGCATTCCCACACTGTGTCTCTAGCTAAGAAAATTAAGTATACTGGGCTGGATTTTAAAGGAGACTCCCTCTAATTGCAGATATTTCTTGGGATGCCCTGTCATTTAAATGAAGATAAAATGCAACTTTGCAATGAAGCAACTTTCTTGCTTCATTATGGTAAATTAATTTGCTTTAAAGCTGATGTTATGAATCACTTCCTTTTCTAATTAAATGTTTCATTATTTCAGTTGCTATATAGACACAATGTCAGAAGGCACAAAAGACACCTAGTCAGAAGACCAAATCTGTAGCTCTAACCCCCACAGCAAAACACTTCATTCACATTGGAAGGAATGGAGTTATAAAGCAGTCATCAGTGAGAGCAGACAGGCAGGCAGTATCTGGCCATAAATAAATATTACTGGACCAACTTATTTGAGGAGGAATCCATCTCACTTCATTCTAGGTGTCTAAGAATTCATTTTTAAGTGCAAGATAAGTGTTGTGGGCTCCTCTGCTAGCCCCGGAGAGTCATTGCAATGCCTGTGGGGCATGTTCCAGCTGCCTGGAAAAGGATGGGTTGCCACTGCTCACAGAAGGACCTGGGATCAGATTTAGTGGATTAAGTATCAGAGAGCCACCATGAGGTAAGTAAACCTCTCCCATTATGAGACTGGGGCAAGTTCCTGGATGTTGGCAAATTTTCACTAAACTCAATTCCTCAGTCTCAAAAACAACACCTTGGCTTTATGTACCCTCCCTTTCTAAAGTGAGAAGTTTCCCCCTTTAGGCCCCTGAATAAACTATGCTTCCTCCTTCTGAGGCATAAATCATAAACTCCCCATGTACATGAAAACACCAGTGGCCTCAATAACCACTGCAGACCAGGATCTGGGGCCATGAGGAAAACCTCTGCCACCCTGGGACTGCCCCTGAGAGCTGTGGCACCAGCAGTGATGCTTTCTCTAGTGATTTTCCCAGCCAAGCATGCAGCTTCTTCATTGTCTTCTTTTAATTTGTGTGAACAACTTGGTCAGTTGTTAAGCCACTTCCACCATGACTGATTGGTACTTGGTGAGATTTTGCTGAACAAGATGTGATTGAGCCACACTTGTCCACCTTTTCTGTCAGCAGGCTGAAATGTAAACAGCATAGGTGATAGTGTCCTAGCACCAGTATTTACAGAGAGAGAAATAAATAAGTTGCTAAACCTCAAAGCATGTATCTTGTCCAGTTCAAGAGTCCATTTTGGGCAAGGGTGCCAAGT
Source organism: Euphonia xanthogaster (assembly GCA_034509185.1). Classification (NCBI taxonomy): domain Eukaryota; kingdom Metazoa; phylum Chordata; class Aves; order Passeriformes; family Fringillidae; genus Euphonia; species Euphonia xanthogaster. Next base: position 18,132,334 of record JAYDZK010000268.1, on the reverse strand, counting down.
GTTTTCCTGCCTGTGGCCTTCTTTTGAAATGACAAGCTGTTTGAGAAAGACTCCCTCTATTTGTCCTCACCACTTGTTTTTAAGGGATGATTCAAAGGTCTGTACTGTCTCTTGACTGCTGCAAGAATCTGTGTGAGGGAGGGGCAGGAATAGAGAACGTGTCTAAATTTTCCCAGTAAAGTCAGGTTTTACATCTGATATTTACCCTACAGGCACAGTGACATGTGCATAGCCCGTGTGCGGCTGCACAGGCTGTAAACCCATTACTTAACATGCCTGGTAAGGAGTAAGGCCAAGGACAGCATCCTACACATGAGACTCCAGGCAGGGGCATCTTTGGTGGGCAATGGCCCTTCATGCAATGCTGGAATCCCATGACACTGACGGGTGACATCTTCACTGGAGGACTGCAGGTGCAATGTGAAAGGTCAGTCGTGGGCTCACAGGGCTAACACTGTTATCAATGTCGTCACCAGGTATCAGAGGAAGATTAGGAAGGTGTGCATTCTGTGGAAAAAAATTGAGATTTTGCAGCCTCATCTCTGTTGCAGCATTGTTATTGTCACTGTAATTGTTATTATTAATATTGCTTCAGAAAAGTACTGATGCATATAGCCAGAATCCCCTCCACAGAAGGCTAGTGATGAAAGGGGGTGAGGGAAGTTAGCTGATATCTCCAAAAGTCCAACCATATTTGCATCAATATTCATGCTGTTGGTACACTATCACAAGACGTCCAGCAAAACTGCACACTTCTATCTCTGGAGATCATATCCAACTCAAATCCCAGGAGAGGGCTGAGAATTGCAGATATCTGTGAGAAGCCAGCATTGTGCAGGACTTTTTACCAAGATAAAAATGAACAAAGAAGCAAACACCTTTCGCTTTCAAGGAGCTTTGTAGAAGTACACTCTGAAAAAGTATGAAAGCAGAGTAACTCTAAGTTTGGCTAATTTCTTAAGTGCAGTAATCCAAAACTATTTAAACACATGTCATGCTGGGATTTAAGAAGAATATTGACCTCAATGCAGGTAGTCCTATGCTACTGAGAAAATGATGAAACAACAAAAGATCAGTCACAAAAATTATAGGATAAAAAAATAAATCCATCATTTCCTTCTTCTCTCCCAACAGATGAGCTGAAATACCTCCTCAAATATAGAAGAGTCCAGGAAAAGGTAAAGGTCAGACAATGTAAGGTCAATGGGTCATCTAGTCAAGTCCTGCTTGAAAGCAGCTGCTGGAAAGGCAAGAAGAAAAGTTTCACAATGAGAGAAATATGCAGTCTATGTTTTGTGAGTGCCTCTTCTTGGTAGTTATGTTGCATTAAACACTGAAGCATACATTTTCCAAGGCCTTTGTTTAACATTTCTTTTAGCAGCAGCCACATGAAGGCACTATGACCTATTTTCTACTTAACATATTGCACAAAGTGCTTGTTCAATAACATATGCATTGATACTTGCACTCTAAAGACCTAATGTGACACAGTGCAGTACCTCACCAAGTTTTCAAAGTGAGGATCACTTTGAAATCCTGAATTAAATTCAGGATTCATGAAGATGAGTACATTTAGGGACATGGTATTATGGCCTTTTTAAAATACCTTTCTTTTAGAGCACGTATCTTTCCCCCATGCATCATTTCTAAAGTAATTTTCATGCAATTATTTCTAAAAGAAAAATCTGCCTGCATGAAATTCATTATTCAAATCATATTTTCTTCCTAGAAGCCACATAAAATCAGTCACTGGCTTTATCTCTTTTTTACAAATCCTAGGCCTGCATAAGATATCCTGAGGAATAGCACTCCGCTATTTTCATGAGCTTTGGTAGAAAGCACTCTTTCCTTGCATCCAGTGATATTTCACAATATTGATTTTCTCCACTATTCTTCATTTTAAATCATTAAAAAGTACAGTCTTTGAAAGGGTGATGCAACTGCTGTCCCTCCTCTGACCAGTTGATTTTCTTTTATATCATGTTCTATACAGAAGACAACAAACTTCTCAGCCTTTGCTGTTAACAATTCCACATACCCCTGCCTTTTTTTATCTTAGCCATTCTCCCCTTGACCCTAAACTGCAGGTGTTATTCTAGTCATCCAGCAATTCATCTGTGTGATTGCTAAATTCATTAGCTTTCCAGGCACAAATGCAAACGAGGCTTGTTCTCACACACAAAGAGAGTGTGAAGCTCCAGCAGGGAGAACAGGGCACTTGCAATAGTCACTCCCTGGCTGACAGTATTTTGACCAGTAGCCTGGCAGACATGGATTACCTGGGCAGCTGATCTGCCCTCAGGTTCCTAAATAGCCCACAGAGTCGGGCATATTGTAACTCTCTAGGTCCTGAAAATCTTGTTTGTGAAACATGTTGATGGGCTGTGCTTCCAGTCATTTTTACTTATGTGTTCTTTATGTGGTTACAATACGTATTTTAGATGCATGCAGGAAGAATTTGTGCTTTGTATAAGACACAAGACTGAGCAGAATTACACGGACTAGAACTGTTCACTGACAAACATGAACAAAGTCCATTGGATGCTTCAGGTCACTCCACAGACCGCCCAAACAGCAGGAAAGGACTTGTGCCCTTGGTTTCTTTCTGCTGCCCAGCTTGCTACGGCCTGAACTTAATTTTGGTAAATAGGTTAGTCAAACATTTTGCTTTCTGTAACAATTTATATTACTCCTTGGGATGGTTTCATCAACACGGGGTCATGAAATGTGACTAAATAATTCAATTTCTCCCAAAACTGAAAAATATTATGGTGCACTTCTTAGCTGTTTACTCACAGTGCCAATCTTTCACCTGCACCTTTTTAGGTGAAGTGTACCACAAAATTCACTACTTCTGCGCCCAGTACAAAACACCTTTTCCAGACTTGATTTACTTTTCATATATGTAGATACATCAACATTCTCCAGACTTATTAAATTGCGAAAATATAAAGGCAATACATTTTGCCTCTAAAGCGAGGAAGGAAGACCAATATGACAAATTGTTTGCTCTGGGAATTGCTCAAGCAGGGCTAATAAATAAAAACAACAAAACAGACAACTGTAGAGCAAAAAAACCCAACACCCAAAGTAACTCTTGAACCAACTCTTCTTCGCCTTTAAACAATTTTGCTCTCTAATGAGGCCTTGTTAGTGTCAGTTTCTGATGAGGGGAAAAAATTAAAAAAAACATCTTGCTTGATGGCAGATATTTCATGGCAGATATAAGGAAGATTTGGGCTTTTAAGTTAAACATTCACAAGCAGTAACCAAGATCCTGGTTTGGAAGCCACACGTTTCTTCCTGGTAAGGATGTAAGAGGTTTCAACATGTCATGAGGGACATCAAAGGCAAGAGAATACAATAGCAGGGGAGGAATGCTTTCTAATGTCCTGTCCCAATTTCTGAAGGATTTTTCCCTCTCCTTACCCATTCAGTACTCTGCTTTGCTTGAGTTGAAAGTACTATAGAAGATAAAGGAAACACATCACAAATAAATTATGCTTTATTATGGCTGCAAATATAAAAAGATAAGGAAATGCATCAGAAAAGGTACAAAGGTGGATTTTAATCATATGTGTACACTCAGCTTTGACTGAAGATGAGACTTGCATACACTGCAAATCTAGAGGACTTTAAGAGCTGTTTGTTATGCATTATACACCTGAAACAAAGTCTAAGGAATTGAGTTCATATTGCAGCTTATTTATATAAATTAATGGTGTGATCTGAGAGAAACCACAGCACTGAGAGTTTTTACTTTAGGATGAGCATTATAATGAAAACGAGCCCTCTTTCAGGACTAAAGCTAGAATACTTATACCTTTCCGGAAAGAATGGTTGAGGAACAGTCTTCATAAACAGTAGCACTGTGGATTTTAGTTTGATTGTTGTGACCATGGTGTTCCATACCAGATATTTTATCTGGCTTAGTTTGGAAATAGCTCTGGCACAGAGGCTAGATGCCAAGAGAAGCTGGATGGGGACAGAGTTTGTGTGATTCAAACTTCCTGTATTTTCTGGGAAGTATTCTGAAATGTAGAGCAAAAAAAAAACCAGAAGGCTCTAGACAGGGTGGAAGAGTATGTCTTCACACTGCTGTACTCCACACTAAAGAAGGCATATCTGAGTGAGAAGGAAATTTAGTAAGGAAGATGAGTGGATGTGCTTCAGTCAGGCAGGCAGCAATGAATGCTGAGGTTTGAAGGGAAACACTGGGCTACAGTGAAAAAGCAACACTATGTAACCAACAGCAGTCCTAGTGCTGCAAGGCTTGGAGGCTTCACTTCACTAAAAACTATGAGGAAAGAGGAATAATCTTTTAGTCCATGTCAAAACTTTTAATCTACTCAGCACGTAGTATTATCCTTTGCATTTCTCATTGTCTGAGAGGCAATGGCAAAACCAGGTGAAAAAAAGGACTTTTCTCCTCCTTACTCCCCACCTGCACAGATGAGGTTTTGTGCAACCTTCCCATGTCCTCTGTTTAACTTGAACTACAGGAGGAAGTCAGCTGATACTCTTTGACTGTAAATTAGAGTAGCAAGGAATTGAACTCCCTTCATTTAAAGTTTTATCTCTAAACAGCAGTTCAATCTATTTCTGAAACCAGTCTGAGAACTACTGTAAGGCATGTAATTGGTACACTAGAAATCAAGCAAATAGTCAGAAATAATGAATATTATTGTCCTTGCAGACCTAGGTGGGTAACAAACACTTCTGCTTCCATCCAGGAGTCTGTAGTAGAAAATAGTACATACAGTATCTGTGGCCCAACAAGCAAAAAAAAAAAAAAAAAAAAGAAAAATAAACTGCAATGTGAACCCCTTCAGTTTTGGCTGGCATTTGAAACTGTTACAGAAAACTGCGCTATCAGTTTTAGAGTGACTTTTAGTCTGCATCACAGATTTTCTACTGACAGTAGATTATTTTAAATATTTTAGGAGTGGACATAACAGTATCTTTCCAAAAGTATCTGCCAGATCCACTGATCTGAAAACCAAACCTCTAAATAACTTTTAAAATAATCTCTAAATACGCCTCTAGTCTTTGCTAGAAATGATGATGTGTATTTTCAGGCGGCAGAGTTTTTTCTCTCTCAAAGTTTTGCAGCGTTCAGGGAGTGTCACAAACACAACCACCATTAGGTTGCAGCATTCACTGTGGCTTTTCTAATATAGTAACCTTTAATACAGTAACCTTTCTAATAGAGTAGCCTTTAGTATTGAATTTTTGACTTGTTCCCTTACCTTAGAAACCTTCCAACTACATAATTTCTTTTTAAAGCTTGGCCAGGCTCCATTTTGCTACTGTTAACATAACCTTAGGCACATGCTTTGAGGCTTGTATGTAATACCCTTTGGACCTGGGATGCCATCCATCTTCTCACATATAGGATTGTGTTAGATCTGTATTCTTCCCCTAATGTGACTGTGAAGGACAAAGTCAGGAGCCATAAATATGCAAAGCAACAGATAAGAAGTGAAATATCAGAAGGAGAGAAATAAAAACCATGAGATCTAAAAATCTGCATGTGATGCAGTTCTGTCACTTGCTGCAGGTGTTCCCACCAAATGGCCTCTTGGCCCATTTTTCTGAGTGGAGGATCCCCTATTAACTGGCCCAGCAAGGCTCTCTCTTCTGTGTGCTACAGCAGTGCTTTCATTCTGGTCTTACTGCTCAATACATATTAAAAATAATGTGGAGAGACAGTGAATTGCTTGGAACATTGAGTATGCAGATTCACTTAATTTCTTTTGCACTCTTCTGCCAAAGATGCTCAGGCACTTTTAGGAAATCCCAATGGGGTCTACTCATAGTCAGTTAATTAAAACTTAAAACTTTCCTTGAAAAACTTAGGTACCTGCTCAGTTTATGGACATTTTGGTCAATAGTGTATTAGACCTTTCCTTGCCCACTTCCCAGTGGATATTGATTACTGCTTGTGTTCCCTGGTCATCTCTTTGGAGGTATTGTTACACATCTCAGCTGTTCCACACAGTAATACCAGAGACTGGGGACATAACCTTGGCCATGGAGTTACTAGAGAGGATTTAATTTCTAAAGCAATAACGTGTTAGTGGTTAAATGCTTAGTGGTTAAATGGCACCTGCATTTTGCAGACAAACTGTAAAGCCTATTTAGTTTGACAGAGCACTGTACCCTTGTTTTATTTTGATTTAAACTCCCATCAAAAGTTGTGACACATTTTGAGTGATCATTCTGCCATTCCTTCAAAACAAAATGCCTATCTCACTCAAGAAAATGAGTAAACTAAAACTGTTCTGAAAAGGACCCAGGTTAGAAGAGGGGCATATTTATTTTCCCAAAACATCTTTCTGTTGTTGCAATCACAGATGCACACCACATGTTCTACCCATTTCTATCTCAGGGTAGTCTGATAATCCTGTTGACAACTCAGTCAAGTGAGGTTAGTCCTGGTTAAAAAAAGCAGTGCAAGACATGGCAAGACACTCTGATCTGCTTAAATATCTCTTGAATCGTTACTGTATCTTCATGAGAAAGTATTTTGGAATGGAAAAAGACTAAGCCAGCACAAAGACTGAGACATTAGTGTTCTGGCAGAGCTTGGGGTTACTCAGTATAACAACAGTGGATGAGATGGCTGATTCATACCAGTGAGGGCTTGGGAGACATGATTGGTCTGAAACATGTTAAGAGAAGGAGGATGTGGCAAGGCATGGGCAGTATTTGTGGTATATGAAATCACAAAATGATTTTCGCTGGCCAGTAATGTGCACTACATGGTTTTGCAATATTTTGATCCTGACAAAACATCTTATCCCTTCTGGATACTGGATTTTGTAAAGACTTTCAGAGAAGCCTCTTTCATAGGAGCACAGAGTTGAAAGAGACCTATCAGGATCATCGAGTCCAACTCCTGGTCCTGTGCAGGACACCCCAAGAATCCCACCTGGTACCTGAAAACATTGTCCAAACACATCTTGAATTCTGTCAGGTTTGGTGCTGTGACCACTTCCTTGGGGAGCCTGTTCCAGTGCCCAGCCACCCTCTGGGTGAAAAACCTTTTCCAAAAATCCAACCTAAACTTCCCCCAACTCAGCTTCATGCTCTTTTCTCAAGTCCTGTCACTGGTCAAGAGAGTGAAGAGATCCGTGTCTGCTCCTCATCTTCCCTCACAAGGAAATTGCAGACTGCAATGGAGTCTCCCCTCAGTCTCCTCCAGGCTGAACAGACCAAGTGCCGTCAGCTGCTCCTCATACAGCTTCCCCTCAAGGCCCTTCACCATCCTCCTGGCCCTCCTTTGGACACTCTAATAGCTTTATGTCATTTTTATATTGTGG
>JAYDZK010000268.1:18109060-18119064 GCA_034509185.1 Euphonia xanthogaster | reverse complement strand
GGGGGCGCGCCCGCCGCCCGGGACGGGCCCGGCCCGCGCTGGGAAGCGGCGGGAGGCTGGAGCCGCAGCGGCGGCGGTGGTGGTGGATCCCAAGTTCCCAAGTCTTCTCGCAAAAGTCTGGGATGAAAGGCGACCGGAGCAAATGTTTGTACTATAAAGACAAACAAGTAACACCCCCACCCCCGAAAAAAATCCACATATAAAACCCCAACCAGTCAACTAAACTCCTAAACTATGTTTTGGGGTTTTTTTTGGCATTCCAAACCCATTGTCTTTGCCCTGCAGCATGCTTGTACCGTAGTCGTGAACTCCACGTTTGGAAAAAACACGATCCGAAAACTGAACCCTCTTTCTTCAAATCTGGGTTAACTTTAATGTGAATGTCAACTTAAATATTTTTGCATGTCTTTGGAACCGGTTCTTCAGTCTTAGAGCCTCATGCAAGCTGAAAGACCTTGCTGAGATTTTCCAATCTTGTGCGGTAACTGGTCATTGAACTACTGTGAGAGCAACTAACTCAGTTTGCTTTCTCATCACCACACGTTGTTATCTATCTTCCAGCATCTCTGAAGTCCTAAAATGTGACATCTTTTATGTCTCGTAAAAGTCCTGTCACTCCAGAAACATTTGTTGTCATAGGGAAGATAATAATTCTTCTTTACTGCAGGAGCACAGAAGCTCATTAAGTTCAGAGAGAGAGAAGGGTTCAGCTTGTGTATTCCAAATGTCTGGGTATGTATTTTATCACAGTTAAAAAGAAATACCCAGTTCTAGAGCCTAGTTTTTTTGAGGTGGGGGAGGTTTCTGCATGGCATGATAACTGCACAGTGTTTTAGCAGAGTATGCTTCTCTCTTAGTCAGATTATTCCGGATTTCTAGAGTGTCAGAGGATGTAGTTTGCTGGCATGTGGACAATATAACATGTATTGCAGTAGAGGCTAGAATGATCTAAGAGGCCTAGGAACAATATAGTATGTTCAGTATAAGGAAAAAAACCCTAGAAATAATTCAACAGTTGTAAAAGTTTCTGGTTTGATTTTGGAGAATTTTGGTGATTTGTGTTGGGGTTTTTGGGGGGGTTGTTTGTTTATTTGTTAAAGTGTACGTTGTGGAACCATCTTCTACAGGAGCATGCTATTGAGAAGAGGAGAGAGATCATGTGATCCAGAAACTAGGGATTAATATTCCTTAGGGTTAGCCTAGTAATTAATTAACAGATTGTTTGCAAATCTCCTCTGCTTTGCCTCTTTCCAGATCAGGTGAGAAGACAACTTACTAACTGTGGCTTTTCTCCTTGAAGTGCTGGTGAAAACAGTCTGCACTCTGAGAAATCTTGGCGTTGAGTAGTCTGATGGAGGTTTAAAGCCTGCAGACAAGTACTTGGTTAGATTAAACCAAGATGTTAGGCTCAGTATCTTAAAGTGGATACTGAGCCTAACATTGGAGTCTGGCCCCTGAAATTTACTTGCTTGTCACAGGAGCTGGCTGTCACTACTGGAGCCCTCAGAAATACCTGAGTGGGGAGCACATGAACTTTCTGTCACTTCACAGTTCCTCACCATCTTGGACATGTTCAGTGTAAACAGTGTCATTCAGTGTAATGGAAAATAGTGTTTCAGAACCACAGTCTGTGACTATTTTCTCCATTGGCATCAGTTTTTCTGAAATAGTTCCAATCAGATCCAGCCCCTCTGGGCAGTTGAAAGCTCTGTGTGAATCAAAGCTCACAGTGTTTCTCTTGACTTTCTGTTTGAGAGCCACAGCTGAGCGATTGCCATTGCTGCAGTGTAGTGTCTGTTAGGAGCTAGGAGCACTGCAATGAGTCTGCCTCGTGCTGTGTCCTAACTTATTCAGGATCCCAGGGCCAGTGAGCTTCGGAGATAGAAGGCTTGTGTGTGGCAAATAGATCTCAAGCCTGCTTTTAAGGAAGACAGCTGTTGAGGTGTGTTTATGTTGCATTCATTGGCCATTGCCATTATCTCTTTCCATCCATATAGATCTGTTGCTCCAGTTTACCACCGAGGAAGGGAATAAGAAAATTGGCCCAAGATTCCAAAAGAGATCTCTGCAGAGGGTAATGAATATATTCACCCACAGGTGATCTTGGAAAACTGCTGAGGTCAGGACATAAGCTGCCTGTGGGGCCACAAGTTACTGAAGGCTTCTTAGCTGTTCTGATTTCAATCTGTCCCCTGTGGGTGAGGTTTGCTGTGGGTCCCAGTGTTGCTGTAGCTGGGCAGATACATGTGTTCGGTTCTCTACCGTGGCTTGAGCCACAGCATTTGTTCATCTCTTAGTTGTGAGAAATCCTTAAAGACATTTGCAATTCCAAGAGACCACACCTGTCAGGTGTAGGTGAGGGTGGCAAGGATTGGAGCCAATGATTAGCAACAATCAAATATGAGAACTTGTCCCAACTTAAGTGTCATGAGAACACCTCCCAGGCTAATTTTGTTTTCATCAGTGCTATGTTAATTCAGCGTTTAAAGGAGAATGGTTTCTATTTGGTTTCTATTTGTCTGCCATAGTCATTAGGTTCACCTGAGAAGCCTTGAGTAAACTTAATCCTTGTGGCTAATTTTTGCACAGATAGGATTTGGCTTCACTCCCCTCATATTTCTCTTAAAGATTTTGTGTCTGTAAAATATGATTAGTCATTGTAAGATAGCTGAGTTATTGGTAAGGCTTGAAAGCAGCAAGTATCTGTGTCATCCTGTATACTGAAGCATAATTAGGCATTACTGAAGGTTACTAGGCAAAGAAGCAATTTAGAAATAGAAATTCTCAAGTGAATCACTGTGTCTGGTTAATCTTTATAGTAAGTTCAGAAGTGAGCACCTTGTGGAATGTCACATGAGCTAAGTATAAACTCAATAAACTGCTCTTTTTGAGGCTTTGGTATCTTGATACCTTTTTGTATAAGTGCAGGAAGGTGCCATTACCTAAGAGAATATCAAAGAAACAGATATGAGAGACCAGACAGTCTTTTTGTTCATGTGTTTCAATGTTTCATCGGCATATTTTATACTGTTTACTGAAGATTCTATAGAACAAGACCTGAATTTCCTTTGAAAGGCATAGAACTCTAGGCAAATTTGCCATTTGTTTAGATTTCTCTTAAACTGAATGCTTTTTCCATAGCTTTAATTTTGTTCAGCTATGCATCAAAGGAGCACCACATGCACACACATGAAAGCATTTTTGGCATCCTTTTGGCATTCCCTGGTTAGCTGCATTACCTTATCGATCCTCTTGCAGTAGGGCAGAATTTTGGCATTTATGTGAATGACTGCCTCCCCAGCACTATCTGACCCAAGAGTGGATGGGACCTTGAGTTACTGGATGCTGCTGTACAGTGCCTGAAATTATGGTACTTATAGCAAACCCCATGAAAAATCTCCATATACTTTACTGAAGTCACATCTGCTTTATTATTGATAATACAGTCATTTTTAATTTGATAGGAGCAGTCAGTGTTTTCTTTAGATGGGTGTATATACATGTAACATTGAATTTCAAGCTTAATTTTTTTTATTAGGAGCTTGTACAGTTCCCCACCAAACCACTGCAAAATATGGGGCACTCAAAGTCAGAAAATCTACCTTCTGCCTTAAAACTGGCAGACTTTCCCTGGGCACAGTAGTGGTTTTAAAATACCAATATGCATTTGAAAACCTTGTATAATAAAACTTTGGTGCTTTTCAGCAAAGGCAAAGTTACTGGAGTAACGCTGAAAAACTGAGATGAATCATTTTCTAAAGAGTTCATTCTTCAAAGGCCAGCTTCTTTTATCCTCCAAACTACTGGCATATTTTTGTCAGTTGCAGAAAACTCGCTCTTTTGGAATATTTGGCTGCTACTACCTATTTGAATTTCAAGGTATGCTGTTCATTTAAAGCAATTGAAGCACAAGATTTCTTGTTCAGGCCTTAGTGCTCTATAAGTTTATTTTTTACAGCAGATGTCTTATGAAAACTCCTACATTAAATTTCTTAAAGCATCTCTGCAGGTCTGATTGTTCAAGCCCTCAATCCTCTTACTGGCTCTTCACTGGACTCTCTCCAGGAGTTTCATTTCTCTCATTGAGGAGCCCAGAATTGCACAGAGTTTTTGAGATGGGGCCTCACCAGCACTGAGTAGAAGGGCAGAGTCACTTCCTCAGCTTGGTGGCAGCAGTGCCCCCAGGGTTCTGTCAGCATCCTCTGCAGCCTGGCTGCAAGGGCACCTTCCTGCCCCTGTGCCACTTGCTGAGCTTTGCTTTCCAGCCTCTCAGTCTCTGCTGTGTGGGGTTAGCCCTCCCCACCTGCAGGACTTTGCACTTCTCCTTATTGAACTTCACAAGGTTTCAGCCTGCTGTTGCTCCAGCCTGTCAAGGTCCATCTGGATGACAGTGAAAACCTTTAATTTATCAGCCACTGCTCCCAGTTTCATTCCCTGTGCTTGTGAATCCATCAGCAGTCTCAGGCCATTTTTTTCCTCTGGTTGGTGGGGGGGTTTTGTTGGTTTTATTTTTTTGGTTTTTTGCATCCACTTCTGGGATGACTGTATAGGTCAATTAAACTGTAGCAGGTGGCAAAGTGTGGAAATAAATGAACAGGCTAGGAAGTTATTTGAGGATGTTGGCACTGGCTTTGTTGTGCTTCACTATGTACAATTTCATTGCAAACACACTGTCTGGGCAAAGTCAGCTGCCATAGTTTCATCTGAATACTTTGTGTAGGTGGTACTGAGGGCTTGGACTGACAGGACCATCAATAACAGAAATCCAAGGGAAACCTGTAATAGTGCACGAGGAGATTAGATAAACATCTCAGTGTTTGGAATTCTCTTTCTTTTGATTTAATGCCTGGTATGAAATCAACAGATTTGAGCATACGAAGTTCTTTAATGATCTGTGAAAAACAAAATACATTCATAGTTTTGGCTTTCTGGGAGATAGAAAATGCAGATTTCCATAGTAATGGCTTACACAACTGAGAGAGAATACTTGGTCACTGTCTCAGCACAAACACGGTGCTGCTGTTCAAGTGTTCAGATTTCATGGCTTTAATTTCATTAGGTCTGTCCTCAGACTTAAAATTCAGTGGCCTACTCTAAAGTGTCAAAATGCATTATCGCTAAACATGCGAAATAAATCTTTTGGGTGTCCATTTTCTTTTAAAAGCTGTAGCAAGCTCACCTCCTGAAGGGAGATCTGATGTGTGGACAGCAAAATACTGGATGAATTTCTTCAATATTTTCAATACTTTAAGAGGTTTCAGACTTAAAGTCTTTTACGAGAACTTTTGGGAGCTCCAGAATTGTTTTCTGGTTTTCTGTGGCTGCTTTTAACATTCAAACAGTAACTCTTACTGATTTGCATGTTAATAGAAATACATTCCCTCCCCCTCGCTTTTCTCTTTTAAATAAATTGGTTTTGGGCCAGACTAAGACTTTAGGGTACTTGCTTGGTTTTCCAGAGCCATTCTTCATTCAAGGTGTCTAGCTTTAAATGGAAATTTTAATATAGTTTTAAGTATGTTTACTAATTAAAACTGGGTTTAATATACTTTCATCTGATGTTTTTCCCCACTTCTCATCTTGAAAGCTTCCTTAAACAATGTCATTTTAAATAGTTTGGTATCACACTTTTCTCCTCACCAGCCTCTATTAGAAATCAGAGTGCCAAGCTAAAATTTGAAGTTGTAAGTTTATTATAAGAAACGAATGAAGAATTCTTCAGGATCAAGTTTCTGTTGTGGTTCGTTGGGTTTTTTGTTTTGTTTTGGGTTGTTGGTTTGTTGGTTTTTTTTTTTTGCTTCTAAACTTGCCTAGTAGGAACTTGGCAGGAGTCAGTTTTGTTTTATGACAAAAGCCTTTGCCATAAAATGCTTCTCATTGCTTGATTGGTGGTGCCTTGTATCTGCCTGAAGTTATGACAGTTTCTGGGTAATTTTGAATCCAGAGATGCCATGATACAGGTAATTCTGATTTCAGAACTGCCATCATACCTGCAAGTAATGCTGCAAGTCTGCCCACCATCTATGAGCACTCTGTGCCTTGGGTGCCAAGGATGTCTGTCTGGGAGCTCTGACAGTATCAAACCTGTGTGTGGTGGTACCTAGCCATGTTCTCAGAGAAACTACATGCAGCAGCCATTGCTTTTTGTAGAAAAATGTCAATTTTTGATTATCCAAGTAGAATAATTGGAGAGAATGGTTTTGTGAGCTTGGTTTGGTTACTGAAAGTCATATGCCCTGCATATTAAAGCTAATCTATAAATAGGTGTCAGGGACCTGTGAGAAGAAACTCAAACTAAATTATCAATGTACCTTGAAAGTGAGAGTCATAGAATTAAGTCTTTCATCAAAGCTCTTTGGGATCCAAGTGAATGAGGCTCCTCAGTTTTCCTCTGCATTTGTTAACTTCCTTTGCAGGAAAAGGAGTATTGATGTGAAAACGGCGTTTAAGTAATATGTGTCTTTTTGTTAGATGTTTAGAATCCTGACAAGGAGAAAGGACAGGGGTTTTTCTATTCAAGAGGAAGAGGAAATGGGGGAAAATGTGAATTGCATGAGCCAAGCGATGTATAGGAAGCAAGTGACATCCTCTTAAAGCCTAGGATTTGCATTTGTTGTGAGGTATAGGTGTGACTTTATTCTTTCTACCACTATCACTTTATCCATGAAAAGTGTATGAAATCCACAGAAAGATAAAAAAGATTCACGCTCAGTAGTGTTTCCAGGAGTAACTGCTTTAAGAATTAATACCTTGTTTTGTGCAGTGTGCTGTAATGCAATTAGCTTTTGCACCATAGCTTCCTGCTATTTTAAAGTGCACATGGCAGTCCTTTCACTGTGCTTCAGAGAGACATTGCCAACCACTGGTAACTTCTTGCATGCCTGACTTAAATAGAAGCATGCTGCACATAGGACCTCTCTTAGCCTCAGATTTTCCAGAGCTGAAGCCCTTACCTCCTTCTGTGATTGTAGGAACACCCAACACTGACTGTTCAGTGTCTGAAATCATAAGGTCTGTGAGTTAAACCTCAGTCTTTGTGGTGTAAATGTCCCGAATCTGCAGAAATAGCAGTGTGAGGATGCTTTTTGCATAGTAGATGTAGCAGCATAGTTTTGCAGACCATCGGCATGTAAGCTTTCTAGCGTGTAATGTGTTTTCTTGACTTAAAAGCGACGTCCAGCTTTGTAGTGCTTGTTTATGACAATGAGGAAAAAATTGTGCTTAGTTTAGTTTGGCTCAAGCAGAAGTATGAAAAAGGAAGAGGAGAAATATTTGCAACTTGCAACTGTTACAGCATGTTTGAATTTAAATAAAACCAGATAAGAGCAAGGAACAGGCAGCTTTCTTCTTTAAATAAAAGGGAAAAGCTAGCAAAGAATCAATAAACCAAATTTTAAGAGCCAAGTCTGTGGTTTTAAGGTACATTAATATTATAAGAGAACACCCAAAGGAATGAAAATAGCCATTTCAGATGAGTTGTAGAAATTATTGTGCTGAGGGGTTTTTTCCCCCTTTGAGTAAGACTCTGCCAAGCTGCTAGGAGAGTCAAAAGCTGTTGTTTATGGCTCTCTGTTGGGAGCGAGGTTAATTATTATATGCTGCACAGAAACGTGCTGCAGACCCGAGTGCCCGCGCTGAGAAGACGCTATTGTTGCCGTGCTGGCTGGGTGATGGATGTGGGTGCTGCCTCGGGAGCAGTGGCAAGTCAAGTTTAAAAGTCCAAGGCTCCGCCCGTGCCCTTTCCCCCAGTTTGCTGGCGAGCACGTGGCAGCGCAGGAATGCGGCGAGGGGAAGTGCACCGCGGTTTAGGATTAAATTGGCCTTCAAGGAGGAAAACAAGTGTTCAGAGAGGCGCACTTCGGGAAGCCTTTGGTGTTCCGCCATCATAATTCAGGGCAGTTTTAAAGGCTTATGGTTTTTAAAGTAAAGGAGAAGAATATGAAAAGAAACAAGCTGCTTTATTGTTTCACATCTTAACGTCAAGCAATGCAGTCCTAGAACTGGACTGTATTTGTTTTCAGGGCTCGTTTGCTTTATTCAGGACTAATTCTTGGTGGATTAATTTTATTTTTTTTTCTTTGGGAATAAGAAATGTTTTCTTAATGAAGCTTCATTTATTTTTATGAGAAGGCTAAATTTTAATTCATTAAAATGTCAGGTTGACTGTTAATGTTTGATGCTATTTAGAATATTTTTCTCCCTTGTGCAGTATAAAAAGCATGTGCTTAGAAATGAAAGGGTTCCTGAAATTCTTCCCATTCAGAAACAAAGAGGAGGTTAATTAAAAATTTCTAGGCTGAGAAGTCACAGTGAAGTTGAAGGGTAAGGGAAACTAGCTGATCTCGTACTTAAGACACTGGCATTCCAAAATACAAAATTCCATGAGTGAACTGAGCAGAGCCTGTTGGCCCTTCTTGAGACAAATCCAGGTGCCTGATTCTCTGTACGCAAATACAGTTGAGTTCTTTTGTATGTGTTTGTTGGGGTTTCATCATCCCACTCTTAATAGTGCCACTAAGCGTATGATATACTCTTAACTTTGAAAGCTTTTGCAGACCCGGTTGAGTTCAGGTTATACCCTCTATTACTGCTGCCTCTCCCTGATTTATTGCTCTCCTGTCAGCTGGTGATAACCAATTTAAATGAATGAATGGACAGCTGACTTGGACTTCCTCATACTTGCCTGCAGCAGAGCCCATATAAGTGGCTGTTAGTGACACAGTCATTAAGTACTACAAATTGCAGTTGTTACTCGGGCACACAGGGCTTGTGTTAAAGCTTTTGAAACTGGTGTTCAAAGCTGGTTTGTGTTCTTCTAATTTGTTCTTCTTTGTTATTCTAATCAGACACTACACACACATAAATCAATTGGATACTATCTCTAGGATACTGTGAGCTTTAGGTGCCTTCATTCATCCAGCACCCAGCTTCTCAAACCTGAGCAGTGGCTGATGGATTTGTGGGATCTGTGAATTACCATCAGGCACTGTGGCAGTAGTTGTGTTGCAGAGATGGATCATTGTAGGCTCGTCCAGGAGCAGGCACATTAAATATTGCAAGGAATCCGTGCTTGTTGGTCAGCAACCTTAATAGATGACGTGCAACAGCACTTTCCTCATTCATCTCTGCCGAGTGTTCCTTCACTTTCTACGTTGTGTATTTTTTCTAAGCCTGCTGTTATTGCTGCATTCCAAGTGCCTGTTTGCTCATACACATTGGCACCCGTTCTTTGTGTTTCAGATGACTTTGGTTAAGTAGAATATTTACAGACTAGAGGAGCAGCACTCTGGTGGTAATGAACTGCTTTTGAAATGCCCATCTAAATTGCACTGGTTAGTCCTCATGTGCTGTTCAACAGGCATGAGAGTCTACCAGAATTTAATTATGAGCTTTAGGTTTGCGAACAAAATGGGAATTTTAGCTTTCAGGATTTAAAAAGGGTAATGTAGTTGTACTTTTTTTGTTTCTGCTTACATAGAAATGCCAGTGCAACCTTAAAACACTTTGTGTTGGTAATGTGTTTTGTACTAATCTCAATCTAAAACTTGCCCATGAATCCTGACCTACAGATGGGGCAATAATTTCCACTACTATTTAGTCATATTTCTAGGAGGATATTGGTTTTGGAGCTATGCATGAAAGTTTTGGTAAGCTAATAAATTAAGTTGGACAAGAGACTCACTTTGGAATCATGATGGTCTCCTCAGGAATACATAGTTTTGACCATTTCAATGTTATACATAGAGTCTGTCTGCAAAAATCTACTTTCTAATTGTAAGTGCTCAAAAAACATTTGTCTGAATCAATAATTAGTAGGAGTAACTTCCAGGGTGTTTATGTATAAATGCTAGTTACTGGAACTAAGGAAAGCTATGGAATTACCCACAAGTTTAACAAGGGCAAGTGCCAGGTTCTGCATTTGTGTTGGGGCAACCCCTGGCTGTGTGTATAGATTAGGAAATGAGAGGCTGTAGAGCAGTGCCACAGGAAAGGGCCCTGGGGGT
>JAYDZK010000268.1:18079813-18108989 GCA_034509185.1 Euphonia xanthogaster | reverse complement strand
CATCAGGGACAGCATCACCAGCCGGGCAAGGGAGGGGATTGTCCCCTCTGCTCTGCACTGGGGCGGCCTCACCTCGACTGCTGGGGGCAGTTTTGGGTGCCACAATATAAAAATGACATAAAGCTATTAGAGTGTCCAAAGGAGGGCCAGGAGGATGGTGAAGGGCCTTGAGGGGAGAGAGGGTACAAGGAGCAGCTGAGGTCACTCGCTCTGCTGAGCCTAGAGAAGAGGGAACTGAGGGAAATCCTCATTGCAGTTACAACTTCCTTGCCAGGGAAAGAGGAGAGGCAGGTACAGGTCTTTTCTCTCTGGTGACCACTGAGAGACCCCGAGGGAATAGCCTGAAGCTCTGTTGGGGGAGTTTAGGTTGGATATTTGGAAAAGGTTTTTCACCCAGAGGTTGGTTGAGCACTGGGAGAGGGTCCCAAAGGAAGTGGTTGCATCCCCAGGCCTGACAGAATTCAAGACATTTGCACGACACTCTCAGGCACATGGTGGCATTCCTGGGGCTACATTGGGTTTACATTTCTGTTTCAACTTCCAGTGGTTTTGGTTTGAGTCTTTTGTGGCTGTTCTGTCTATATGGGCATGGTTGTTGATATTTGTTTGAGCAGTTAAGCTGAGCTGTAATTCCATGAAATTCCGTCATAGTTTCAGATTTCTTTGGGGAGGTAATTTTTCTGACAGTCATGATTTGGTTTCCTCAACTCTGCATAGTTTTGATTTTTGCAGTTATTTGCCAGTCACAGCACAGAGCCACAGGGACTATAGTCTCTTATTGCTTTGAGCAATCGTCTCGAAATTAGGATATGAAAAAGATTTTGGGAGAAGATATGGCCAGAAGCAGCTTTGTTTTTCTAGCTGAGGTCAAAACTTTAGATACCTTTTGTTTCAAATAAAACATTTTCTGAACATTCTTTGAAATGTAAGATGCTCTGTACCTGTGATACGCCTTTTTCTAAATGTTTTGGCTTTCACTTTCTGTTCTGCTCTGATTTTTTTATGTATTGCATATATAGGTGATACGCAGCTATTGTGATGCTGCCGAAATGCCCGAGTTACACAAATGTTTTGTTTCCATTTGCAGCTGTTTTGGTTAAAAGACGTGCCTTAAATTAACCTTCAGGACACTCAGACTGAAGTGCAAGCAGACCCTGTAAGGAAAAGGCAAGTACTATATATAAATTTTTCATACTTGGAAATCTTTGCCAAAATCATGGCAAAGATTTGCCATATCTTGCTAGAGATGGACTAGGTCCTAGTTCCTCTGAACAAGAAGGAAATACTCTTTATAAACTTCGTGTTTTGACAGATCTCTCTCTGAAAATGGCGGAAGCTCATCAGGCAGTAGCTTTTCAGTTTACAGTAACTCCAGATGGGATTGACCTGCGTATGAGCCATGAGGCACTCAAACAGATTTACCTGTCTGGTGTCTATTCATGGAAGAAGAGGTTCATCAGATTCAAGGTATGCTATACTAGTCCACTCCACCAAACTTCTGGGTTATTTAATGTTTTATGAATTTATTGAAGTTCTTTTATGGAAAACTGATTTTTTTTTTCCTTTAAATAAGGTTCCTCATTGTGAAAGACTTAGGGGGTTTTATTTAAGACAAGGGGTGCTGAGGAAGGTGGCATGGGGTGATACTGTAAAGACTGAAAGGGTACATATTTTTTATTTATTCTGTGGAAGCAAGCTGAAGCAGATGTAGAAATTAACTGACTTCATTCTCTTCCTGATGCACCATGTAATAATGTAATCTTTTAGCAGAAGTCAAAAGTACAACTAGTTGTGATCTTTAGTGTCATATGTCTTAGAGGTACAAGGCTACACTCTTTATTATAGCTGAGTAGTATTGTTTCTGATGAGGTATTTGATAAAGATTGCTTTGTTCATGGGATTATAATTGTAAATATCTTGATTCATTAGTAGCAATCTATAAAAACTACAGGTTATCTTCAACATCTCTTTCAAAAACATACACATTTAAACAGAAATCTTACTAAAATTTTCTTATAAAGCCAATAGAAGAACTGTTTAAATTGCATTTAAAAAGTTAATTCTGGTTCTCAGTGTCTTGCTCGGTAGGATATTTTTGCCATGTATTCATGTAGAAGGGTCTAACTCAGTGTAAGTTGAAATTATTCAAGTGTCATTTGTTTTAGAGTTGTTAGTTTTGCTATTTTTAGTAAGACCTGCAGCAGGATCATTGGTGTCTACAAGAGAATGTAGAAGTTCCTTTCATTGTTGATATCATTGTTACAATTTTCTGTAGTAATTAAATTTAAGTGAATCCATTCCCTACTGCTGAGATAATCTCATGTAAGAAAATGTTGGATAATCTTAACTACTTGTTTATAACTAAATGACTTAAATATGTTGATTTTTGTTTCTTTCCATGGTAATATGAAGTCAGTCACTTTGGTATGAAAAAATTATGTGGAAGCTTTTCTTTCCAGAATGGAATTATCACCGGCGTTTACCCTGCTAGCCCATCTAGCTGGCTCATTGTAGTTGTGGGTGTGATGTCAACCATGTATGCTAAAATTGATCCTTCCTTAGGAATAATAGCCAAGATCAACAGAACGCTTGATACAACGTAAGCAAACTGAAATGTTAATGTTTCTCTAAAGGGAAATCAGTTTTATTTGTAGCTGCTCTTAAAGCTATTCCTGTTAAAATGTATCCGTTTTGGAACAGTACATTTGTGACACCATAAGCCAAATAAAAGGCTGTATGAGGCTATGAAATAGAGAGGTTGTACCAGTATTGCTGCATAGTTCTGGGTATTTGGGAGGCACATTTGGGAGCTTTTGTGGCCTTTGATGTTGCTGCATGAAGAGGTCTTTGGAAAGGAGTTTATGAAAGCAGGGTAAGCAGGCATGAAGCTTGTGTAAGGCCTGTCTGTACTGCTATTAGACTTATGTTTGCAATTCCAGCTTCTCTTTGGAACTTAAATGGACACTAACTGGCATATGCTGGCTTTTGTTTTAAATAGTGGCTATATGTCAAACCAAACACAGAACATTGTGAGCGGAGTACTTTTTGGCACGGGGCTTTGGGTTGCCCTTATCGTCACAATGCGCTACTCCCTGAAAATGCTGCTCTCCTACCATGGTTGGATCTTCTCTGAACATGGCAAGCTTAGTGCTGGCACCAAGTTTTGGCTGGTAAGGATATATTGGCTTCATTGCATCTTAACTTCTAACTGACCAGTATTCAAAGCCTTAAAGGAAAATTTTGTAGTTTTATTTCTTTCTTGTGTTTTTTGTATAGTGGAACAGGAGGATGTTAGGTAGCTATTTCTACTGTCACCCTTCTAATGCTGTGATGAAACTCTTCATTGTGGCCTTTTAGAAGGAAGAGTAAACACTTCAAGAGGAACTTCTAAGTTGTCCAATGCCTTGGGCCTGTGTGACTCAGTACCTGCTTTTTCTCTATGAGCAAGTGCAGTTAAAGATCTTCGGCTGCAGCACCAAAGAATCTTGTCCTCACAGAAAGTACTCCCCTAATTCTTTGTTGTAATGTTAGGATTTCTGGTCAAGTATTATAAAATTATTCTTATGCTTGAAGAAAATATTGCTGAGTGTCCTTTCAACTGATTTATTGGCATGTCTCCAAAATGAGTTGGGGAAGAAGCATAAGGTGTTGGTAGCGTGTTATGCGGTTTTCAGATAAGGATAAGGTGAGAGTGGTATGTCTCCTGTGGATTGATTGTTGTGGTGCTTTGGAAAAGGATTCTTAAAGGATATGATAGGTATAAAGTGAGGAAACGTAGATGTCGGTGCTGCAAGAGATGAAGTGAGGTTTTGCTACTTGGACTCGGTTCTTTCAACTCACTTCTGCCTGTATTGTGGTAGGAATAGATCAGTTTCTGTACTGTGATAAAATTAGTCTCTGCAGCCTCAAAAATTAACAGATGTGTGTTAAACTAAGCACAGGTCATGATTTACTATGGGAGCTATTCAAGGATAGGTATCCAGAATGGTGTACACTAAAACAGAGTTTAATGTTTGTCTGGTACAAGTGAAATTTCTAATTGATGGTTTCTCCTGGAAGCAGTAGCAGCCTCATGGCCCAAATTGGTACAGTCCAGAGGCTCTGAATGGTAAGGCTTTCTGTCAATTGCTTGGAGCTGGAGCTGCCTTGGTTTTCAGCATGTCCTACCAGATGAATTTTTCAAAGCTCTTAATATTGCCTTATCAACCTTAAAACAGTATGAACTGTAATGCTACTTACCATGCTTTGGTGCATATTGTATTTATCAATTTTTGTCTACCATATATGTCGCATATGTATTTTGTTGTGCATTGTGTGTGTTTGAAAGTACAGAACACTGAAGGTGTATGCCCAAGTGTCTCATCTATACCTACTGTGAAGGGCTATTTAACTAGACCCAGCAAAACTAGTGAAACAGCTCCAACTACCCTAACTTAATAGATTTTTCTAATACTGTTTTCTCTTCAGATGATCATGCAGATCAAAAACCTGAACTCTAATGTCAGTCACAGTACAAAGTGATTTTTCAGACCAGTTGGAAGTCTGGTGGCACTTTTAATCAGCATATTTCACCTTGTAGAATCAAATTTCCTGTATCAGTGTTAGGGGGAAATCCAAATATTAGTTGCCATTTTAAAAAACAAAATAAGAAGTGGTAATTGTATGTGAAGAGATGAAACATATGTTAGAATGACATTATTTGCTGTGTCTGCATGTGAAGTCAGTGATGTAATGAAGTGTGTCTGTCTGTCAGAGCACTTTATTGGTCTCAAGCTATTATAAATTCTCTATTACAAGTTTTTTTTAGAGATAATACTGTGAAATGTGTTTGCTGGTTTTTGTCAGTTGAGCAGGTGCCCTCTTAAAATAATTTTAGCCTTTTCTGGCTTAAGAGTTTTGGAATAAAATTGCCTCCAAGTATGAAATTAGATTCCCAGATGAAAAGCTGAGCTTTCTTTCCCGCCTGTTTCCAAAATTACCTTGTTCTGAAGCACAACTGGATTTCATTGGCAGACCACCGTTGTGCATCCCGTGTACAGCTGATGGTTGTGATACAGATCCATTTGCAGGGAGGTCTTTGTTGCTGATAATATTGTGCAATTGTTAGTTGTTTTGTGCTGCCTAAAATTGTCTCCTCTAGCTGTGCTGACCCAGGAAGCTGAGAGGGAGGAAAAGCTCTACATTCCAACAGTTTTGTTAGGAGAAGTTTTCAGAATTTAGTAGTGAAATGGCATCCTCTGTTTTATTCTGTCTTGTCTGTTGGCTTATATATGCTATCCTGTGTATTGGACCAAGATTACACTTTGACAGTAAAAGTTTCACTGGGTAGTTGGAAAATCAAGTCACTTCACTTGACTTTCATGCTGATGTAGGGTGGCAGTGCCAAAATCCTTTCATGAGTAGCCTAGAAGTTGCATGGTCTAGAATTTCAGCTTAGTGTGTGCTGCAACTGAAAAGTAGTGATGGACAGAAAAGCTGCTTCTGTTTTCACTCTCCTGTGGAGGTTCTGCAATATCTGAAGCTAAGTTCTCTCTGGCTTTTTTGTAACACAAGCACTGGGTGTAACACTGGCATGCTTGCACAATTTGGTATGTTCAAATCATGCAGTAGGCTACCTAAGATTGATTCATGCTTGAATTAACTCCCTGTAACATCGATCCTATTACTGATGTTGAGCTGTAACTTTGGAAAACATTAAACCACGATGCAAAAGCATAATTATTATTTTTAAAGATTACTGTAGTTATCTAGAAACCTTAGCTGAGTCACAGGCTTGATAATGATTGTGTTTTGAAGCACAATTTAGGTATGTTTCTGGTATCTACTGTGCAACATAGTAAAAGGTCGTGTGGTAGACATGAGTTCTTTAATCTTTCCAGAGGGGAATGTATGAAGAAAAGAAGTGCTGACTAACTGTATTTATATTGAGATCAAGGTGTGCCCTACATAAACAGCAGTATTGTCTGTGACAGGATGATAACTGGGAAGTCAGGAATGACCGTGCCTATCTTGCTCTCCCACTGCCGTGTTGTTTAACCTTTAGGAAGTTAGTTTCTGTCAAGGCATTTTTTTAACATGTGAAACCCTGATAAATGGGGTAGCTTCCTAAATCTAGTACAGTATAATTTACCAGTGAAAAGGACAGTGAGTTACATTACACATTTACTCTGTTATTTTTCTTCCATTGAACCTAATAATTTGGTGTGTATGTGTATTTTGTTTCTGCTTTTCTTCAGACCCTTGTAAAGCTTTTCTCAGGGCGCAAACCCATGTTATACAGTTTCCAGACATCTTTACCACGATTGCCAGTTCCAGCTGTTAAAGACACAGTTAATAGGGTATGTACATTGACCAGTTTATTTTCTTCAGCAACACAGTATCCATACCTAGATGCCTTTTGGGGTGTTTTTGCCATGCCTTATGAAATACTGTGTAGTGGTATTACTGTGGTGTAATAGATTTAAACTTCTGCATGCAAATGAAAATAAAGGCTGTGACAAACCAGGGAAACTGGTGACAGTTTGAAGCCAGTGTGATTCACACTGGATGACTTGATGCCTGTTGTAAGGCTGTGCCACAAGTGTGATTTCCAGGGTGTTTGAAGCACACTTTTGTGATCTTCCCCAGTTGTACAGTGTTATTAAATGCGTGTCTTATAACACAAAATCTTGTAGCAAAGTGGGTAAATATGGCAGTATGTCACAGAAACTGAAGGTTTGATTTTTAGAGGAGAAAAAAAAAATCTCTGTCTGCTACTGAAGAAGCAGCATGCCTTACCCTTTGGAGTGGAAAATACTCAGAAAAGTTACCTCTTCCACTTGGGTTTTGCTCACAAATGTCTGAAAAAGCATTTTATTTTTTGAAGTTTGCAGCAGAAGAGCCTATACTCTTATTTTAAAAACATGGTATTTGCAGCCTTATGGATTGACACTGGATAATCTTTATTTACTGTTAAAGTGCTTTATGTAGGAATGGTGAGAAGCTATGTATTAGTTCCTGTACTGATGCTATTTCTTTTCTTCTGTTCTAGTATCTGGAGTCAGTTCGACCACTTATGGATGATGAAAAGTTCAAAAGAATGGAGGGTCTTGCCAAAGATTTTGCTTTTAATTTGGGACCAAGGCTTCAGTGGTATTTGAAGCTAAAATCCTGGTGGGCCACCAATTATGTAAGTAGATAAATAGGAGGCTCAGTTGTTCAAATTACATCATTTGTTCCCTGTTGTTCTTTTTGGCTTAAACTGCATTGTTTGTTAAATGTAAAAGAAGGAAATTGAAACTGCTTAATATTTTTTTTAAGTACATGTGACTTTGCATGTAAATAATTTGTGTGATTTGGTAAACAGTATGGTGAGCAAAGGTGAATGAAACTTGAAAAAATTAATCCTTACTTTGCGTTTTGTTATTCTGGATAATTTTGCTGTTAGGATTGCTTTTGGAGTTTGTTTATTTGCTTGTTGAGCTTGATACCTCAATAATGGGCCTAGCTACCCAGGTAGTTTAGAAGAAGGATTTAGAACAATTTTTTAATATAGAGCAGCTGAGGCATATATAAGAAAAATAAAGGACTGTATCAATTGAGTTGTTAAGCTATCTTTTCTTTTTTCTTTTTTTTTTTTTCTTACAAAAAAAAATTCCAACCCTCAACATCATCGTGAGAACTGTAATGTTAATTCCTTCTTCATATATTATCTAACATACTTGTACCCAGGTAGTCTAATCTGTCCTAGCAAAAGCTGTAAGGCATTCAGGAGATCTGATACATTTTAAATATTATGTGGAGAACATGACTTCTTTGAAACCTTATCAGAGAGATATAGCTGAATTTGATTTAGTTTTCTCACCCTTTTTCCCCTGTTTTCCCTGAAGTCTGATAAAAATTAGCAGGGTGGGGATTATTGTCTTTTCAAGTGCTAGCAGTTTCCTTCCCACTTCTGGATGGACTGTTGTCTTGTGGAGCCATCAACACAGAAGACATAAACTGCGAAAATGATGAGATTTTACTGCTTTTGTTTTTCCTTCCTGCTGCAGGTTAGTGATTGGTGGGAAGAATATATCTACCTTAGAGGACGTGGACCAATCATGGTTAATAGCAACTATTTTGCAATGGTAGGTAAATCCTATAAACACCTTATGTTGCATAGAAACTGTAACATTCCTGGCAGGCATCGTACTTCTTGGGGTCTTTCTGCTTAGAAATCTATTGCCACTGAGGATGTAACCTTTGTTTTTTCTTTCTTCTGGTATAACCTGCAGCCAGTGTCTCCAGGTACCTTCAAGTACGTCACCTACTTAAGTATGTGGCACATACACCTATCTTAACAGCCCTAGCACAGCTGCCACTTTGGCAAACTCATGCAGTAATCACATTAGCAGTTTTGTCCTTACTGTAAAGAGTAATCTTCCCAAAGCTCCATGTAAAACTTCATGGGTAGCACAGCTGAAGGAGGCGGGTGCTCATGCTAGCAAATGCACCTACTGGAAGTAAAATTGTAAAAGATTGAAAATAAAAAGGAAAAAAGAAATATGATGGTCTTGGATCAAGTTTTATGTAGCACTGTCTTTTCTACTCAAATGATTAATAATATTTAGGGAGATTGTGACTGCTGAAGAAAAGTTTCATCAGCTCACTGCACTTGTGCACTTCATAAATTTTAAAGCCTTTTCTACATTGTCCAGGATAAACATTTAAGTACATGGATAAGAAGTGCTATCAGGTTTGGGCTTTTTTAATGTAGCCTGGTAATCACTAACTTATGTTTCTTATTCTGCTTTACAGGACTTCCTTTCTTTATATCCCACAACCCTGCAGGCAGCTAGAGCTGGTAATGTTATCCATGCCATCCTGCTCTATCGGAAAAAACTGGACAGACAAGAACTCAAGCCAGTATGTATATCAGTTTAAATGGCTTTTGGTCTTTTTCCAGCACAATCTGTGAGAAGCTGACCAGCTTTCAGAATGGGAGAGGAGAGGAATGTCTTATTATTACGAGTTTTTGTGGTCCAAATCATCTTGGCTATCACTCGAATTGCACATAGGCAGAAACTAGCCACTGTCAAAAATACAGAATTGCATGGACACAGAATGGTTGGGATAAAGGTCTGGAGGCCACTTCACACCAAGAGTGGGCCAGCTTAATATGATGATAACATCCTGTGTTGCACTAATTTCTAGGTGGCAAAGATAGGCAAATCCCATTTGAGTTTCTGTACTATCCAATGGCTGTGTATTGTAGCAAACAAAGACCATGGAAAGAATTACGTAGTTTTTTCCAAGATCATTGAAGGGATGTGATTAATTGTACGGAACTACAAGTCTGAGAGATGTGGACTTGTTCCTACACGGCCATAAATGGCTTAAAAGAATGAATTAAGGGGTAATGCATGCTGCATGTGTTAAGTTTTGCATCGAGACCACCCATGGAGAACTCTTTGGATTTCAGGTGCTAGCTAGCTTCAGTCTTCCCTCATGGACGGTGAGTTTTTGTAAAAGGGGAAAAAATAATGGTTCCAGAATGTCCATGGAATATTCCACGTGTAGTTTAAGCAAAGACCATGAACAGGGAGAAAAAAAACCTCAACACTGCATTAATGCATTATAAATCTTACTCTTCTGAAGCCTTTGTTTAACAAGATCTTGGAGTTTTTCCTTTACTTTTTAATTGTCTGATTGTATATGCAAAATGACATTTTAATGTTTGCTTCACAGATTCTTGTGATGGGATCCACTGTTCCACTCTGCTCAGCTCAGTGGGAAAGGATGTTTAATACTTCCCGTGTCCCGGGAGAGGAATCAGGTGAGCAAGTCCAGCCAAGGAGAATAAGCATCTTGATGGAATTCAGGGCTTGGTGTCTTTTCTACTAAAAATCTGTTTTTTTCAGATAAAGATCTAACTCTGGCACAAGTGTACATCAGTACTGTGTTCCAAGACTGAGTTTGTAATGGATTGCTGTAGAGTTCCTAGATGTTTTTCATTTTAGGGAGATTTTGAAGCTTTTTTAGTGTTTTTTTCTCCTTTACTTAAATTTAAAAAAAAAAAAAAAAAAAGTCAAGATAATATTGTCTGTCCCATTTTTGAATTTATAAATAATCTTTACTTTTATTTTTCCAAGATCAAGATGATTTTTGAGGTCTTAATATTAAAAGTGACATTTTTTTTGTTGCCTTTTATTATTTTTCCTAAGTTTTGTCACTGTAAGTGGAGTCAGAGTGCATCTAGAAGAACTTACCATTTGTAATCAGCAGTTGGAAGAAAACATTGCTATTCATTTCCTTTCTCTTTGAGAGCTTCACAGCTGATTTTAGTGGAGACTTGTGCTGGTGTGTTTTTCTACAAAAGCTGAAGCTTTATCTAGGCTTCTCTGGTCATGTCATATGCTGAAGAGCCTCCTAAAACTGCTTTCACCTGTTTACCCAACAGTGCATCATTGTGGCAGCCTCACAGTGAAACACAAGCAGGAGTTATTGTTTAGTCACCTCCGTTGGGAATGCATGAACAGGCTGCCATTTGAAGACAGGATGGGGGGTTTTTTGCTTTCTGTGAGGCCTGTAACTCACTCTGATGTTTCTAACTGCCTGCAAACTTGTTACTCCCACTCAACTACAGAATTCTAAACAAAGAGTTTCTAGACAGATGCAGGGATCTGCCCACTCTTCCCTGCAGGAGGTTGACATTTGCTGTAAGAGGTTGGATAAGGGGGAGAGGTGGCATTGAATAGAGGATAAAGCAGTAGGTGCAGGTGGCAGATAAGGGCTTTGCTTTCAGTTCTGCTGCTGGCCTTTGCTAGATTGTTGAGGAATTTTTTTTCAAGCTATGCCTCAGACAGCTTTATCTGCAAACTGGAGGAAAGGACATCCCTGGTGTCATTACTCCATGTCATAACCAGTAGCTTAAACAGATGAGCAGGTTTTTAAATCTCTCTCAGACAACTTTAGTCTATGAGCTACTATTATTTAGAGTACTGCAATGCTTCAAGTGCAACCCTTGCCCTTTCCCTGTTGTCAGTAAAATAAAAGTGGTTTTTCTCCTTTACTTAAACTAAATTAGTGGTTTTAAGTGGTTTTATACCTTTAATAAGCTATAAACAGTTTGCATTTAGCATTGGTTTTCTTTCAGTCTAAAATGAGTTTTGCACAGAAGTGTGGAAGTGGCTCATTCTAACTAGCACCTGATTAAAATACATCCTGTATATCTTAGTGGTTCTCCTCAGTTTCTCCTGTTTAAAGTCTTTCAAATTAAACTACCGTCAATGTAATAATTACTGTATTTTTCTCCTAGGCTTTTCACATTTCCTATTACACTTTTTCCATTTTGCTTTGTTTCTGTTTTTCCTTTAGGAAAAAAATTGTGTCATTCTGTATATGTCTAAGTGAGTTCCCAAAATATTTTTCACACGTTCTCATGAGAAGCTTGACTCCTTGTCCCCTGATTTCAACTACTTTATGTATATTACAGTTCCTAAAGAAAAAAAAAGGGGGAAAATTGTTTTCCTATTAATTGGTGATAAAATCTTGACAAACATTGTATCCTGTCACTGGAGCAGTTGTTAAATAGTCATGATTTTTGACAAAATATGCTATGGAGTGAACAACTTCACCTGTGGTTTGATACAATGTCTTCATGACTAAATTTAGGCTTATCCCAGTTAGGCCAAGTAGATAGTAAAATGAGGGAAAAAATGTGGCCTAGTTTTCTGCTTCACATAACATTACACATTTCGGCCATGTATGGAATATTCACTCTGCATCTGCCAAGACAAATGTAAACAAAAGCCGATGGTATAAATTCTGAGTTTCTTAAGACTCTGCATGAGTTGTCTAGGACCTGAGTGCAAATTATTTAAAAAGACCTTTCCTGATACTCATCTAGCACGTTCTTTGCTGACTGCTTCACCAGGCTGCACAACTAGCGCTCGTTTTTCAGATACAGAAATATAGATTTAGTTGCTTAATAGCAGCCTGCAGTGTAGAAGGTGGTGATGCTATACATGGAAATGACTGTCAGATCTGGGTATTTGACTGTTTCATGCGGGCATCTTTGTGATGAAATACCATGGACTGCTGGAATAACTTGCAGTGCATGCAATAGGCATGTGATGTTATTTAGTGCATTAGTGTTTTGGGACTTCAGCTTTGTGTTCACGTAAGTGATTGCAATTCTAGACACTCTCCAGCACGTGAAAGACAGCAAACACATTGTTGTGTACCACAAGGGCCGTTACTTCAAAGTGTGGCTGTACCATGATGGCAGATTGTTGAGACCCCGAGAAATTGAACAGCAAATGCAGAGAATTCTTGAGGATGGTTCAGAACCTCAGCCGGGTGAAAAGAAACTTGCAGCTCTTACTGCAGGAGATAGGTATGGTGGTTATTACTTTTTAAATAAGCTTAATATTTAGAAATCATTGCATAACATAATCATTGAATATTAGCTTTAGAATTTTAAATAGTCTGCAATCAGTTGCTTATACCTTGGTCACTGGTTTTGTATATTGATGATGTGTAACACTGCTTCAGTCACTTGTAATTGTGTGGAGTTCAAAAAATTTTGCAATGGCAATCCTATATGCGGATTATTATTTTTACTGTTGTCTTCTTCCTTGTAATAGACACTTTCTTTTGTCTAGTTTTAAGTGAAGATGATCTATGCTGTAGGTACTGCATGTGCAGAAATGTTGAATTTCTGAGGATGAAGTTTTGCATGTGTGTTATGATGAGTTGAATTGGTTCCTAGGATTCCACTGTACGAGTCTTGTCAGAGCTTTTCACAGCTCTCACAGTTTAAATGCAAAGAAAGTAGTTGTGTCAAATTCCACAGAAGTAGGAGGAATGTCTCACAGTGATTTTAAAGGTAATCAGACATTGACAAATTTATGTAATCTGGCTATAAACCAATTTTTTTTACAGAGTACCATGGGCTAAGGCTCGTCAGGCTTATTTTAGCCATGGAAAGAACAAGCAGTCCTTGGATGCTGTTGAGAAAGCAGCATTTTTTGTGACGTTGGATGACATGGAGCAGGGGTACAGGAAGGAGGACCCAGTGACGTCGCTGGATGCATACGCAAAATCGTTGATGCATGGCAAATGTTATGACAGGTGCGGTATTGACGCTGTGGAAAATGCCTTCCTTTTTCTTTTTAGAATTTGGCTAATACACATGAATTAATGATGACTTTTAAGTTGATAAATTCCATGGCATCACAGAAGGGTTTGGGTTTGTAGGGACCTTCATCTAGTTCCAACCCCCTTTGCGACAGAAAGGGACAACTTTCACTACATCAGATTGCTCAAAGCCCAGTACAGCCTGACCTTGAACATTTGCAATGACAAGGCATCCACAACTTCTCTGGACAATCTGTTCCAGTGTCTCACCAGCCCACTGTAAAAAATATTTCTCCATTGTAACACATCTAAATTTACCCTCTTTCATTTTATATCTCTTGCCCCCTATCCTGTCACTGTGAGCCATGATAAAAAGTCTTTCTCAGCTTTTCTTATGAGCTCTCTTCATGTATTGAAGGGCTGTGAGAGGTGTTCCCAGAGCCTTTTCCAAACTGAACAACAAGCCCAACTCTCACCCTTTTATCATGGGAGAAGTATTCCAGCACTCCTGCTCTTTTCATGACTCTCCTCTGACCCAGCTTGACAGTTCCATGTCCATCTTCTGCTGAGAACTCCAGAGTTGGACACAGCTCTCTACATGGGATCTCACAAGAGATCAAGAGGCAGAATCCCCTCCCTCACCCTTCTGGCCATGGTGCTTCTTAAGCAGCCCAAGACTTGATTGGCTTTCTGGGCTGCAAGCGCATGTTGCCAGCTCATTATCAACTTTTCATCCCCAAGTCCTTCTCTGCAGAACTGCCAAATCCATCCATCCATCAGTCTGTTGAACTGGGCATTGTCTTGACCCAGGTGCAGGGCCTTGTAGTTAGCCTTTTTGAACTTCACAAGGTTCAAACTTCTGGCTATTTATTTAAATGTTCTTATATAAAAAAGGATAAGTTCTAGTGCACTTGAATGTGAATTTTAAAGAGACAGGAAGTTACAATACAAAAATGTTTTTGAAATGTACAAAACCATAAAGAATCTTGATTTCTTTTGTAGGTGGTTTGATAAGACATTCACTCTTATAGTATTCAAAAATGGCAGAATGGGTCTGAATGCAGAGCACTCGTGGGCAGATGCTCCCATTATTGGACACCTGTGGGAGGTAGGTGCTTGGCACAAGGAGCTGATGCAGGAGGTAATGTGGCAGGGGCTTGAAGCAGCCCTGGAGGTCAGCAGCAGCTTTCAGTCCCTTGCATTCGTGTTGCTGATGAGTGACCTGGGGCCTATGTCTACAGCAACTGTAGAATTTGAAAAAGATCCCAAACCCTTACTTAAGGAGCTGCTATTTTTTGAAGAACAGCATTTCAGTGAGCTTAGATGTCTTCACAGAAAAGTGATACAGCTCCCCAGCTACCTTTTCTTTAGTATTTTAAATCCACAGATTATTGCCTCTTTGATATGGCATTGTATTTTTTCTATGTACATCCTCCTAAAGCTCTTGAGTTTTCATGTGCTATAATACTCCCATGCTTGCTTACTTTTAAAATTTAAAAAATTTTACACAGTTTAACTATTTAAAAAATGTTATTTAATTTTGATTTTGTGTGTATTTGTGCAAATGGGTCTTGAGTCTAACTGGTCCCCCAAGTAATTTCTGAGTTTTGATATAGAAGTGTTTCCATGTGTATAAGGAAAAAAAAAATAGCCTCATTGCATTCTCTACCCAGGGAAGAAAGAAGGCCAGACTGATTTGAGAGTGACATGACAATGCAGTGTAGACTATCTCCATGAAAGAGGGATACTTTTTTTTGCTTTTAATGAATGATATTATATGCCTGATTCATATATCTGTACTTAATGCTAGTTGATACATTTTCTGCTAAGAATTAAGATTACTGAAACAAGATTTCACTTTCTAGGAAGTTGTCTGTTGTTAGCTCTTTACAGATTGTCTATTTTTAGAATTGAATGGATTAAGCTTTATGTCATAGTTGTCATGTTCTGACCAGTAAGTGAAATGTGAAAATGAAGAGAAAATTAAATTAAAATAAGAGATCATTGACAATCATGAAGCTTTTTCTTTCCATATTGAGCAGATTCAAATCTTTTGGTAGTTCTTTGTGTTCGTATGTGGGTTTGTTGTTTCTTGATTTATTTTTTTTTAACATTGAGGATGCTTGATATGTTATAAGACAGGGCCTTTTATGTCTGTTCAAGCTGTGTTGTTCATCTTGGAAACATGCTTCTTTCTCACCCAGGGGCTCTAGTGCACATGTAAAATAAACTGCAATTTTGGAAGGGATACAAATCTTAAAAATAATTGAGTTCTTGCAGGATTTGCACTTACTCTGAAATAAATTACTCCTTGATGAATAAGTTTTGACAAATAACAAACTTGAAGAAATTCTCTAGAATCTAAATTGAACAAAGATGGTGACGTCTGAGTTCAGTTTTTTGCTTCTACTTAGTTTGAGGTGGGTTTTGAATTGAAAAGGTTTTTATTAAATCAGTAGCATCTAAAAAAATGCACCAGTGTAATTGAATAAGTGTTTGGTGGACATCTGGTGTTCTTCTTGTAAAACTGGGGGCTTCACTTGCAGTTGTTTTCAGTATTTGGAAATTGATTGTTTCTTTTATTTCGCTGTGTAGTGGAAATAGATTATATTGCTTTCACAATGAAACCCTAATTCCACAGCAGTAAGTAATGTGTTGCAATTCTGAAGAAGTGTCATTCTTTGCAGAATGTGATGGCAACTGAGTATCTTGAACTGGGCTATTCAGTAGATGGACATTGCAGAGGAGATCCCAATCCCAATATTCCCAGTCCTACCAAACTGCAGTGGGAAATTCCAGAAGAGGTAAGTGCAGAAGATTTAGTGGTATGAGGAAGAAACGTCTCTTTTCCCCAGTAGTCAATGGGGAAAATTGGGTTGTATTGATTATTGATAGCCCTATAGTAATTATTGATAACCCTATAAATCAGTTCTAAATTCCTTTGAGTCTTGTAGGTTGTGTACTTCATGTGTAGCCATTACTCACTTTGCTTAGAAAATCGGGGGGTTTTGATCTCAGTCTTTACAATTCTGACTGGGAAATGCCAACATTTTACTAGAAGCTTTCTTCGTTGGCAGTATGTCAAAAATAAGTGGCCACCTCTTTTAAATAGTGACTGTATTAAAATAAACATTTCCTTTCTGAGGTTTCATCACTGTTATCACAACAAATACTCTTGTCTGATTGTTCCTTTAGTATAACTGTCTTTTTTTTGTGCTCTTAGTTCATCTAATAAGATTTGATTTTTCTAAGTTGTTTTTTTTTTGCCTGAGTTTCTAGAAAAACTGCCACCACCTATTTGGATTTTAATTTTGAATAAAAAGCTAATGGTTGGTGATTTATTTAATTAAGCATGTATGGGAGCTTGGAAGCCACACTACTAATGCCATTGTGTAACTGTAGGCCATTCTTTTCTATTATTCTGATCTGAACAGTTTTAATGCTGGTAGGTTTTATAAAAGTTATTTTTGGATTTCTACTGGCTTAAAACATTTTTATTAGCTTTTTGAATTTTAACTTTCTAGCAAAGATAGCTTCCTTTCTTTCTCTAAAGGGAAATTATTTAGGTAATGATGTTCCTGGCATGCATAAAGGCAAACATTTCCTGTTTAACAGTTAAAAATACTTGTACTTTTTCAGTAGTTCTCTCAAATGCCATGAATGCATGTTTGTATACAAACAGGTGTTTGTTTGTTTGTTTGTTTAAGTGCCAAGAAGTGATTGAGAAGTCTCTGAGCACTGCCGTAGCTCTAGCAGATGATGTGGACTTCCATTCATTTTATTTTGATACTTTTGGGAAAGGACTAATAAAGAAAGTGAAAACCAGCCCTGATGCCTTTGTGCAACTTGCCCTGCAGCTCGCTCACTACCGGGTAAGAACAGACTGTTTCTGCCTCACAGAACCTCCTTAGGCTGGGTGCAGCATGTCTGTGACTAAAACATGGGACTGTGTAGGGTCGTCTTGCACTGCTTGCGCAAGGTTGTTAAAGATATTCAATCCAAATTAATACAAACCCTAAGCAGATTACTAGCTGGAAATCAATTCTACAATGGTTCACATACTGATACATTTCTGAATTTTTCTCTTCTGCTTAGTTCGTCTACCCCTAGGCATTTTGGACTAGGAAGAAGATATGAAACTTCTAGTAGCTGCATTCATAAACACATAAACAATGTCAAACTTAGCTTTTAGATGAGAGTCTCACAGGATGCAGTAGTCATGGACACTCCCTAAGAGGATTAGCAGAACTGCCTACCTGTATTTTTTTCCATTAGTTCTCCTTTCCCTGTAATGTGCTCTCAGAAAAGACCAGTGTAGCAACATTCAGCTTCTCTTATGAACTGAAGAGGGTAGAATATGAAATGCAAAGAGTAGTACTTGCTAGTCTGGTTGTTCTCTTAGTGTTTATCAAATCCTGCTACTAATCTTATTTTTGCCTTTATTATCTTCAGGTAAGGGGGCTAATGGTAGGCTACTGAAAACTTAAATGTTGAGTTTAATTTGTGCAGTGATTCATAGCCTGTGTGCTTAGCTTGTACTGTTGATTAAGAAAGAGGGGCCAAGTCTATCTAAACCTTTAAGTTCTTCTTTTTCCCCTTTTCCAAGGATATGGGAAAGTTTTCTTTAACGTACGAAGCGTCCATGACACGCCTGTTCCGAGAGGGCAGGACCGAAACGGTTCGTTCGTGCACGGTTGAGTCCTGTCGTTTCGTCCAGGCCATGGAAGACCCCACTGAAAGTGTAAGTTCATGGTGTTGGTGCCCTGTACAATTGGGAGAGTGGGTTTGGATTGGGTATTAGGAATAAATACTTTGCTGTGATTGTGGTGAGGCTCTGGCACAGGTTGCCCAGAGAAGCTGTGGGTGCCCCATCCCTGGCAGTGTTCAAGGCCAGGCTGGATGGAGCTCTGAGCAACCTGGTCTAGTGGAACATGTCCCTGCCCATGGCAGGGAGGTTGGAATGGGATGATCTTAAAGGTCCCTTCCAACCCAGCCAACCTATGATTCTGTAATAATTCATAAGGCACATGAGTTACCACTAGACAACCGTGTAAGTCCCCAAATAGTTTTTTAAGCATTTAGAGTGATGTGTTTTTTTCGGAAGGAAGAGCTGCTTAAGGTAATAGTCCATGTTTTCTGTCAGTAAAGCAGAAATTCTGGGCCATACCAAAAAAGAATGCAGAACTTAACCAAATATACCCTTATTTACCTGCTTCTGAACCCCAGGAAACTGTGATTATGTGTGAAATTTTTGTGACTTGTAAAACTCAAGCATAGATTTGTAGAACAACTAATCTCACGCCAGTTAAGCTTTCCTTTCTGACAGGGATGCAAGAATAATTTACTGGAAGGAAGTGGTTGCTCTTATATGTTGATTTTGATGACCAGCATTTATGGACCTCTGTACCTTCAGTGTTGGCAGTTTGCCTTCTAAAATAGCTCTGGCAGTTTGTTTTCTTAAATCACGTTGAGATTTGCTCTCTGTAACTCTTTAAGACCAGTATTTATAGAAACTATAAATAATGCAGTAAACTTGAGTTGTAATCATGTTTAATGGTAGGGTTAGATAACGCTTAAAATACAAATTAGTTTTCATTATGCAGTTTACAGCAGGTAAGAGCAGACACTTGCTAATACCTGAAATTAAATACATGGTGTTGAAAAGCCAGGGGATACTTTTTGAGGTCAGTTGTCTTGTACTTGACCTTGAAGTGCTCAAGACTTGAGAGCCATTGCTGTAACTTAGTTTCTGCACCTTCATCCTTAATGCAGTTCACTTAACTGAGCTTTCTTAATCTCTTTTTTATTTGTTAGAGAGACAACACGCTGAAGTTCTTCCGGCAGGCAGCTGACAAACACCAGCTCTTGTATCGCCTTGCCATGACCGGGGCTGGCATCGACCGCCACCTCTTCTGCCTTTACGTCGTGTCCAAGTACCTTGCTGTAGATTCTCCTTTCCTCAAGGAAGTAGGTGACTTTGATTGGTGACTCTTCATTACTGTCATTAGTCCTTTGGTGAGTTAGTGTTTTGTGGTATCTGCTCAAGAGACTTGTGCAGCTCTGGCTTTCCCAAGAAAAAAGGTAAAATTGCAGGTAGTGCTGTTTAACATCTGCTGATAAATTGTTGAGTTAGTTTCATTTTCCTTTATGTATACATTTGCTAATAGACCTAGAAGAATGCTTTCAGTGAGCTTTTTAGCATAGTACATGTTACTTAGAATTGCAGGAAATATGTAGTCAGTATTGAAAAAATTTTTTTTGCTTTGTGTATTTTTAAGGCAGTACAGCAGAGGTGTGTGTTTTCTCTGAGAATTTTCTTGTGAAACTGACAAATTCAATTCCTTTTAAGTTACTAAGAGTTAAAGAAGCTGTATATGGCAGTAATGTCATTGTATATTACTCTGACAAATTATTAATTAAACTAGATTTTAAGGTTGGATTTTATAAAAGTAATTACATTGCACTTGTTCATTTTTTCTGGTTAATAAAAAATGTGTTCCACCTTGCCTCAAAATTAAGCTACTCACATTTGTCTGCTTGCTCTCCTAAATGTGGCTAAGTCAAGAATAAAACAACTTTCTATAGTTTCCACAAACTTTCAAGATGCATTGTTAGAGATTTTACAAGCTTCTATCTTGATGTAGGATCTTCCTGCAATTTGAATATGACTAATAATGGTCTGGTTAAAACAAGACCTTTTGTGTGTAAGTTACAAGGCTGTAGACCAGGTAATCTTGTTTGAACTAGCATTTCTATTGAACTTCTATTTTATCCTCTTTGAGGAATTGACATCGCTTCCTCATATGATAATGGTTTCCATATCAGGACAAGTTTAACTGTTTCATTTAAGCTTCTTAGTTTTTCATTCCATTGAAATGGGAGTTATCCTTAATATTGCTTTATAATGTGTTTTCTAACAGTTTATAAAGCAATATTGCACTTGTTGTAACACTTGCTATCCTGACTAATTTTTGAGAAAGTTGCATGTTCTTAAACAGTGCTTTCTATTTGTTTGCATCTCTCTCATATCTAATACAGGTTTTGTCAGAACCTTGGAGGCTGTCAACGAGTCAGACACCCCAGCAGCACATTGATCTGCGGAAGAACCCGGAGATGTTGTCCTCTGGTGGAGGGTTTGGACCGGTATGTTTCCTAAATACAAGTACCTACTGAAAAAGAGTTTTACATTCAAGACACCAGTCAAAAAATTCAGATCTGCAATTCCTCATTGTTGCATATCAAAGGTGCAGCTCATGCTTTTAAATGCATGTACTTGATGCTTTCCCATGATGTGGCTGTGCTCAGACAAATCTGCATCACCCTTTTCTGGTATCCCACTACAAGAAGGGATTATTCTTAAGGAAATGCACGGTTATGAAATGTGGTACAGGGCTCCATGGCAGAGATCTTATGAAGGTGGGGTTCTTATCACATTGCCTGTGCCCAGATCTTCTGTACATCAGGCTGTTATTACAGAGACAAATGCCTTATTACTTAAACTAGATTTTAAGGTTGGGATTTGTAAAAGTGCTTATACTTCACTTGTTCTTATATTTCCTGCTTGATGAATAAATGTGTTCATACATTCCTCCAGATTAAGCTGCTCACATTGTCTGCTTGCCCTTCTAAGTGTGAATAATGGCCAAGTCAAGAATACAGCTATGTTCTATGGCTTCTGTAGACTTTCAAGAGACCAGTGTATCATTAGAGATTGGACAAGCAGCTTACTTGCTGTGGTATTTTATTGGTATTTGAGCTTGGCCGTTGATGAGAATATTGGTGTCAACAAGACCTCTTAAGCAGCCTTTATGGGGCTATTATAATAGATTAATCTGTTTTCAAAAAGCGTTTCTATTGAAGGAACAATGAGAGGTGTCACAGGACTGCTCTTTGCCCCACAGATATTAGGGCGACAAGTCCAGTGCATTTTGGCTGGTTTGTCAAGCTGGAAGATGGGGAATGGGAGGTGGGGTGTGTTAAATTGTTGATGTTAATTTTCTCATGTTTCTGATACAGCTTTCAGTAGTTTTTGAAGTTGGAATTAATTTGACTTGCAGTATCGAGGAGGCCTAGCTATGGCTCATTCTTGACAAACTGACTTCCTCAAGCCATTATGAAGTCAGTATTCTGAATGCCTGAAGGCAATAGAAAAGGGGTGTGGCTGCAGGAATTTCTAACACTATTTTCCTTTTGTTTTTGTTTACAAAAACTGCTTTGGTTTGCTGAATTAGCCCAGAGATTCAGTGCATCAGCTTTCCATGCATGTGATTTTTGATGGTTTTGAAGGGTTTTTTAAGCATTCAGTAGAGTTTATCTCTGTAGCACTAACAGTGAGAAGAGTGAGAAGACTGTCAGACTGCTTAGCAGCAGTGGCAGCAAGGTCATGGAAGGTTGTGATCCTTTGAGTTAGGAAAGACATGAAGAGGGGTGACATCAGGATAATCTGTGTTTGCCAGGCATAGTTGGAATATGACATCAGACTGAAACTTGGCACAGTTAATGCTACTAATATTGAAATTGGACCAGACCTCTGTTCATGATACAGGTGTTCAGAATTGCATGTTTGCTGTAGAGTCAGAAGAAAACTTGCATTGGGCAAGTTTTCATAATGCAAGGCTTTTACACTGCGTTTGTTTACATCTCCAGAATGACCCCAGGAGGCTGATTGTTTAGGTACACAACGGAACTAATTTATTCCTTGCTGCTTAAGCACTGAAG
Organism: Euphonia xanthogaster; assembly: GCA_034509185.1. NCBI lineage: Eukaryota > Metazoa > Chordata > Aves > Passeriformes > Fringillidae > Euphonia > Euphonia xanthogaster. Next base: position 18,087,170 of record JAYDZK010000268.1, on the reverse strand, counting down.
CTCTATAGCTGCTTAGGACCAGGACTTTCTATTGCCTTTCTATTTCCAAAAGATACCTGAACAAGTATTTTATTTCGCACTATTAAAGCTGGGAAATATTACAGATAAATATTCAGAAAATGATTATTCCATGCACTTCAGATGAGACTAGAGCTATTCCTTAAGTGGAGCCAATCTTCAGAAATCATGCATTAAATATAGAAGTTGAAATTTTACTTGAGGAAATTGCAACTGATTTTAAAAACTGTAACAACTTCTTAACTGTACATAAGTTGATTGAGAAAGAAAAAGTTTAGAAAGTGTTTTTTTCTTCTTTCTTCCCCTAGGTGGCTGATGATGGTTATGGTGTTTCTTACATTATCTTGGGTGAAAATGTCATCCATTTCCATGTCTCCAGCAAAATATCTTGTTCTGAGACGGTAAGAGTCAGTCCTTTCCTATGGTTTAATAAATCTGTCCTGCTGTGTGCTTATAGAACTGTTCTACTCGTTGTCTAAAATACAAATTATGTGTTTTATTTTCTCAATATATGCTGCTTTGTTGGAGTTTTTTGTCTCCAGTTGTATAAATTTAATAGTTTCACGAACCAAGGATACCATAGTCTATTTCACTTGAGCTTTCAAGCGTAAAGAAAACACGTGGCCCAGGATCACCTTTACTCGTGTGTAGTTCCCTGCAACTCATGTGAAGTGATCCCATGTGTCCCCTAAAGAGAAAGATGGGCATATCTTGGTTTTTCTTATTACAGTTTTGGTTTGTCTCAGGCTGTAGCTGTAAAGACAGAATAAAATGTATGCTGTCTATTTAAGCCTTCCTGGTTTAAATAATGCTGAATGAAACTGGCCCATAAATTATAAACTGTGCTTAAGAAACCTAACTAATTGAAAATTTATTAAAATAACACCCATTCTTAGAGGATAATAGATGTCATATGTTGAATATGCTGCTGTTGTGGAGGACTGCTTTGAGTTCAATTAATCCTTCCCCTTTATATTTTTATGGCCTTACTAAATATGCTGAGTTCATTCAGGGTTACATAGCTGACCTAGTTTTCCTCTTTTGACCTTAATTTGTCCAGGAGATCATGGTGCTTGTGGTTAATCATTAAAGATTAGGAAATACAGCTTTGTTTTTTTCATAGTTGAAATTGTTCTTCAGATGCCTGTTAGCTTGTGCTTTAAGTTTCACTCTGTTCTTTTTACTTATCAATCAAGTCAAAGGTCCGTAGAGAAAAGGCAGCCATTTGTGTGTGTGGCCTTGATATTAGTAGGGTCATTGTAGTAGATTCTGTAATGTAGCTAATAATTTACATTTGTAATCTTAATTTCTTTCATGTACCATTCATCTAATGCTTAGAATAAACAGAACAAGTTCCTGTTTTGTTTACACTTAGAAAGTTGTCATTTTCATTTCAATTCTTTTTACAATAGCAAATGATTCAGCATTTGTGATAGTAACTCAAATAAGAATAATTTTTCTGCTCTTTCAGTACTTCTTGGTCATTAGTCATCCACTCACTGAACACTCCTATGTGTTCTGAAAATGAGCTTTTGCAAAATCTTGTAGGAAAAGCAATATCAAAACCCAGCAATTTTAAAGTAGCAGAAAGCTATGCATGCATCTGATTTAAGGGGATGTGATCTCATTCCTGACTGTAGGAAAGTAAATGCATAATGAAGAACTCATAGGTCAGTACTAGCACAAACCTGGATTAATTGGTATAGCATTAAAAGTGCTGTTAACAAAATCCCCGTTGCACAGTGAAATAGATGCCTGAATTCCAGGAGCTCCAAAACTACAAAATATTAGAAAGTTTCTTCTTTTGCCTGAAAAATATCTGTTGATGCACAGTACAAGTATTTGGTTTTGGTTTTTGTTTGTTTGTTTTTAAAGGATTCTCATCGCTTTGGAAAGAACATCATGAAAGCATTGGTTGACATCATGGCTTTATTTAACCTCAGTAAAAACTGTACTAAGTGATCTGCTTTCTTGATGCCAAGCAATCTCCTCTTGCTGGGATGAGAACTCTGCTGCACAGTGAACAAGAGCAAGGTTTGTTGAAGAGTAGCTGGAGAAGAAGCTGAGTCAGCACCTTCTTGATCACCTATTAAAACCTTAGCAGTATATTAAATGTGTCTTTTTTGTTGTGGTTTGTTTTGGGGGATCTTTGTCAGTAGTATGGAAGCGCTTATTTCGACAAAAGATGACTTCTAAAATCTTCTGTGTTTCTAGGGAGGAAGCATAGGATCATTGCATGAAGTCATGTATATTCTAACTTCTGCAGTTTTCTCTGAAATTGTCTACACTTTCTCTTTTTTTCTTTTTTTTTCAACTTTAAGTTAGTTTACTTGTTTCCAGAATCAAAGGGATAAAACACACCAACTTATATACTAGAAAAAGTTAGATTTGCTATGTGTTAATAGCAGAATGTTCTTCAATGTGTCTGCTGCTTTATGTAAGTGAGTGACAAAACTTGTGGCCATTTGCCTTCCTTGGTTTCTTTTTAGGGGTAAATTCTGTTAAACATACCAAAAAATCCCTGCTGTAACCCACCTTAACACACTAAGTTGTAGAAATGTTACGGTTTTTGAAAAGCAAAAAAAAAAAAAAAAGAGAGAGAGACCCAGCCATTGGATAGTACAATGTGTCCCCTCATTAGCAGGTATCACATTTTTCTTACTGCTTGCAAGCCTCTTCGTGACATTGATCTTATTTATGTATAAATAAATGGACCTGTGTGCTTGTTCATACAAGTGCCTTACGAAAACAAAGATCCTTAGCCCAGGAATAAGGCAAATGCTGGGAGTTGTTTCAGTGGTGAAAGAGGGAAGGTTGTGGTAATGCAGATCTGGTTTTCAAATTACAAATTAGGATGAAGTGGCATAAGCAGATGTGAATATGTTGCCAAATGGTGCAGTCAGGTTTAAAATTCTAATGAAATGCTCCTGTCTTAAATAGCAAAGGTCGGTCCTTAGGAAGGGCAGGGCTAACGTCGTTTGGGATTAACAGATATTCATGTGCTTGTTTTGGTGAGTGGAATTGTGGCCACTCGGGTTTCTGGGTCCTGGGAAATGTTAATTGAATTGAATGCAACCTGTTGGAAAGTCTGCAAAGCAAGGCTGCCCGTGTGGGCTGATGGGTTGCAGTTTGCCTGGAAGGACCCCTGCTGCCTTGCCAGCCACCTGCATGAGGAGGGCAAACTGCTAAAGCCATGGGAAATAGCTCCAGAGTGGGAAAATCATGGCCTTCTCAACCCCTCCTGGGAGATGCTCCTGGTCAAGCAGTTTCTAAAGGATACAGGGAGGGAGGGGAAGCTTTTTCACTCAAAAAGGAGCATGGTGTTTCTGAATGCAGAAATAAAACGGCTGCTACCAAATGGAGTAATGATGCTTTTGCATGATGCTTCTCTTCCCTGGGCTTTATAGGTGTGGTACCTTTTTTACATCCTGCAGTGCAGTACAGTGTACTTGTTTATTATTATTATTTTATATAAGGTACATGATGGTTACTAATATGGTGAATGATGCTCCTGAGCTCTGCTGAGTTTAAAAGACTTGGAGTGGATATAAAACTTCTCATTAGACTTTGAATGTTTTCTGGCCAGTATTTCTAACTTTCTATGCCTCTTCATGCTTATTTTTACTCTGATCTAGCTATTAAAACACCTGTGTATGTATGCTTGGGGTGGGAACCCTCAAAAATCCAAGATGCATCCTTAAGTGACTGCATGCTTACATAAGTGTGGGAATCCTCACAGGAGCTGATCAAAGCCACTCATTATTTGATTAGGGTTCAGTGTGTGGGAAAGGACACTTGGAAATAAGCCTTACTGCATCTGGCAGGCCTGGCACTTACCAAGCTACTGCAACACATTTATAGTGATCTATTTTTGGAGCTGCAGAAATAATGCACTGGGGGTTTTGGGGGTTTTTGGTGTTGGCTTTTTTTTTTTTTTAATTGACCACTGACAAGTCTGTGTTTAAATTAACATATTAGATTTTAGGATTTTCTTTTAAGAAAAGAGTTTAGATTTGACTCTCAGGTCTTAAGTGTTTCTAGTCTAATTGTAGTTAGTGCAATTTTGCATTCTTGGAGAGTAAGTATGATTGGCACAGAAAGCTGTTTTTTATTGTAAATGTTTAACATGTTTTGTGGTGTTAAATGTATCTTTTTAAATTTTGGAATAGACATAGTTCCTGAAGAGATAATATTTTATTTCTTTTCTTTAAAATGTCAGCAGCATGTAAATAAAATATGCTTTTTGGATGTAAATCTTAGAAATCCACAGTGAATGTAGGTTATTAATAAATAATTTAAATCTTGATGTTCAATATTGTGTACATACAGTAAAACTGCTTGGGTTTTTTTTGCTCAAAGCCATAGGAATGTGACTGAAATTACCTAGATTTGAATGAACCTTCTAGTACAGTGTATTTTATTGTAAAGTTAAATGTTCATATTCCAGTAAAACTGCTAATTTGATACTAAAACCTTGAATCATTGATTCTCATTTAATTATTTAGGAGATCAAACTTAGGGTTGAGGAGGTGGCTAAAAGCCGGGTTGGATGATAATAATTTTTTCTGTTTATGAAATGGCAGTGTGGAATTGGTGGAATATACCTTGAGTGAGCATTTTCAAATTTATTATTTCAACTGTTTCATGGCACAAGTTAGGAAAGCATGGAGTCCATTTACAGGGTACCATTGTTTGGGATTAATACTGTTCCCAGCTGAATATTTTTTTAAGGCTTGAGGCTTTTGAGGGACTAGGGAAGTGTGTGCCTGACCTTGAAAACCATGGTTCTAATTCAGCCTTTGTACCAATTGTTTTCTCATGTAAAATGTATTAATTTAAAGTAGCAGATTTTTTTTTATCTTGTTTAGTTACTTTACATCTGTTGTTGGTTATTTACATCCAACACTTTGTCTCTATTTTCTACTTTCTTCTGTGACTTCATGAAATGAAATAAAATTTCACAATTACCACTACTTAGAACAGTGTTTAATATCTTTTGTATCTTCTTCCCAGCTCCCTTGCTGTAGTTGCTTGAAGTTCAGGACTTGTGAAACCATTGCTGTTAAATCCAATTAGGAACAGTAGCAGTGAAGTGTTCAGCTTATTTTAGCAGTGATTTAAACATGTCTTCTATTTAATAGGGAATGTGTTAATGAACGATTAAAACTACAAGGAATTAAATCTCCCAAAAGAAGCTGAACATGTGGATTCACCCTTGTCTGCCATCAAATTGTATCCACTTTCTTTTTTCTGCGGTGATGCTACATAAAAATTTCAGTGTTCCAACTTCAAGCATTCTCCCTCCAGAAGGAACATTCATACAGATAATAAAGATAGGATCAGATGGAACAGTTGCTTTCTTGAAAGTTGAAGATAATGAAAGTTTGTTAGTCTCGGTACCAGAAGCTAAAATGTAAATTAAAAAAAATCTTTCTGTCCAGCTCACTTCCTTACAGTTTGTCACACTATATATGAATGTTTCCTTCCTTTGCCCTTTTTCTTGAAGGTATTAGAGTGAAATTCTGATCAGGTTAAAAAAATTGTATTGAAATAAAACTGACTGCTTGTTTCTGTGCTGCTTGCTTACCTTCCTAAACTGCTCTCTATGTAAGGAGGAAGCACAGCACACACAGGTGGAGAGCAAGTTGTCAAGTTCAAACAAATTCCAGTTTGAAACTAGAAAACCCAGCTGTAGTTGGTTTCTGTCTTTGTTCCATTTTCTGCTTGGTTTATTTTTGAAAACACAAATGCAGATATTAAGTGTGATGCTATTATAATTGTAAATGCATCTGAACTAGAACTGTGCGCTGAACAGAAAAAACAGAAATAATATTCAAAATATGTAACAATATCTGGTAATGCTAAATGCCACAGCATTTATATGCCTTGTTATGTTGTGAAATTATAGTTAGCTTCCCATTTTAATATCACTAAGTCATGGGTTTTGTTTGGTCATTTGGCTTTTAAAAAATGAATTATTTAATACATAAAATAGTTATAAGTAAAAGTTTCTTTTCTACAGGTGGTCATAGCTTTCCTATCTCCAGTTGCAGGTAAGAATAAATGCTTTTGTTTCAAAGACATCAAACACCCAAGCTGTTTCTCCCAGCAATTCTTTTACAAAAGAATAGTAATATTTCTTTCATAAGAATGTAACGCTGCAGTGACATGAAAATCTTTTATTGATGCTGCAAGGGAGTTCTTGGTTAAAACACTCATCTTTTTATAAACAAGACGTGCATTATTTTATGTACTAGAATTCCTTCAGTGATATCTGTGGTTTACCTCACACTTGTGCTTCTGTGTATGATTAAGCGGACAAGTTTTTATGCTAATTGGAAGAATCTGTCCAACCACTGACTGTCTAAAATGGGCTTTAAGTGCCAGAGGGTAAGAGGTGCTTTCAAACACTGTCCTGATCTGTTCACAAATGAGAGGCAAAGAAAAATGTTGCTCTTAGATTTCCTACATTGTGGAGCAAGGCAAGATAGCAGCTGGAATTTTTGCCTGTTTCTGGTCCTCAAGGGTCAAGGCTAATTGGCTTCTGTCTTTCCCTTGCACATTCTGTTTCCAGTTCAGTACAGTTAGGAAGGGGTCTTCTCCTAAGGCCCCCTGAACCCAAACTGCCAAGTGGGAATGCACCAAATAACCCTGGGCAGATGATTCATTAGTATTTGAGCTTTTTTCCCATTTGCAGTGTATGTAAAGGAATAGGGGCTGAGTATTCAAATCTGCCTCTAACACCAGCAACCCCTACCTATGCGGGGATGTTCTTTACAAATTAATTATTCTCTTAAAATTCTTGATCAAATATGAAATTCTTATTCAAATATAAATTCCAAGGTATGTGCAAGTTATAGAAATTTGGGCTTTTCATGAAAGATGTTTGTGAAGGGTAGTGGTATTTAGTAGACAGGATTTTTAAGGTTGTCTATTCAGGGGTCAGAGTGTGTACTGAGATCAGCAAGGCTTAGTCTAGAAGTGTGACTTTGGGAAGGTGACACCGTAACTGTAGAATCATAGAGCATGCTGAGTTGGAAGGGACCCATCAGGATCATCCAGTCCAGCACCTGGCCCAGCACAGGACACCCCAAGAATCCCACCCTGTGCCTGAGAGCGTTGTCCAGACACTTCTTGAGCTCTGTCAGGTTTGGTGCTGTGGCCACTTCCCTGGGGAGCCTGTTCCAGTGCCCAGCCACCGCCGAGTGAAAAATCTTTTTCTAATATCCAACCTAAACCTGCTCTAACACAACTTCAGGCCGTTCCCTTGGGTCCTGTCTCTGGTCACCAGAGAGAAGAGACTTGTACCTGCCTCTCCTCTTCCCTTCAGGAGAAAATT